>WOXC01008520.1:600000-887206 GCA_011680675.1 Gymnobelideus leadbeateri
TATGATGATATCTTTAGTTGGGAAGTAGAAAGTGGGGGAGTCAGTGATGGAGTGTTCAAGGACTCTATGTACCTTTTCTCCACTATCCTTGTGCTGGGATGACAACCTCTTCCTGGGCAGGGGGAGAGGGAAAGAATAGGCAGAAGGGGAGGAGCGGAGAGGATGCTTTTTTGGCTCAATATCCCCTTTCCAATCTATCCTCCAGACAGCGACCAAATTGATATTCCCAAAGCATAGGTCCACCTTGTCACTCCTCTGCTCACAAAACTCTGGTGGCTGTATCTCAATTCTAGGTTCAAATACAGACTCCTCTGTTTGGATTTTAAGGGCCTTCGCAATATGCTTCTAGTTCAAGTTTCCCTTTCTCTAAAATGGGATAAGAATAGCACTCACATCCCAGGGTTTTTCTAAGGATAAAATGAGATAATATTTATAAAGCATTTTGTACTTAAAGTACTATACAAATGCTGCTGCTTGTCCTTCTCCTCCCTCTTCTTCCTCCTCTTCTTCCTCTTCCTTCTCCATCATCACCATCATCTTCACTGTCATCATCATCATCATTGGTATTACCTTTCCAGGTTTTTTGTATATGACTCCCCTGGTTGTAGCCAAATCAGCTTGCTTGCTGTTTCCCCACACAAAACCTTCCATGCTGGGCTGTTTCCCCTTCCTTACAGGTGCATCTTAAAACCTCTGACTTCTTCAGAGCCCGGCTTAAGGGCTAGTTCCTACAAGAAGTCTATCCCGATCCCCTCTGTTGTTAGCACCCTCCCCCAGACATTATCTTCTATTTATTTTTAAAACTTACTTCTCTGTGCACATGGTGTTTACTTCCAATAAGAAGATAAGTCCTTTGAAGGCAGAGACTGGTTTGATTTCTATCTTTGTGTCCTCATTGCTGAGGACAGGTTCTGGCACACAGCCGATGACTAATGAGTGCCACTTGAATGAATGGGTCAGGAGAATGGGGAAGGGGAGGCAGAAGTCGCAATGAGGAAGCTGCTCCTTTTGCAGATACCCCCTAAATAGATCCTAAGGGATGGGAAAGAGGTGAAGGGGGGCTGGGGGGAGAATGACGGCCAGTAAACTTGGAACTGGAGCCAGGAACTGGTCAAGGATTTCAGAAGAGTAGACTGCCAGTCTAAGCCTGGGCGGATGGCTTCCCTCCCCTCTCCCCCTCCAGGACAGGATGTACCTTGGAAAATTTCAGCATGTTGTTCACGTCTTTGGATTCTCTTCCTTTCTTGGATTTCTGCCTGAAAGAATCCCTGACACAGGAAACAGGAGAGCTGGTGATTTTCCAACCTCTATGTCTTTGCTTAGGCTATTTCCCTCCTCCAGTAATTCAGGGGAATATGAGTCATCTTTTCACGTAAGTAAGTCTTTCCCCCTTTATTAGGCTGTAAGCTTCTAGTAGGCAGGGACCAGGTTTATACTTCCTGTATTCTTCCTCCACTCATGTCCCCACCCCATAGTAGGATTCAGTAAATATTGCTTAACTGACCAACCCAAAGTGTAGGTAGATCTTTGAGGCTGAGGACTAGGATTGCTCCTACTGGGTTACCCAGGCCAGGCATGGTAGTTACATGAGTTGGGGAGGAGCCAATATCACCCTCAAGCCTCCCCCCAACCAGGGCCACCTCAGAGCCCCCAGTGGGGAAGCTATTTGGCCATTCCTGACCTGCCCCATAGTCCATTCAGAACCCCAGAGATTGGTTTCTCCTCTAGATTTGTGATGTCTCCCCAAACTCACCTTTCTCTTTCTCCCTCCCACCCCCCACATAGAATCAGAACTCACATGCATCGCCTTTGTGGATCCCGGAAATACTTTTGAGCAAATTCCAGCATTGTATACTGATGACTGGGGAGTAGAGATGCCCTGTAGACCTCCTCCCCAAATTCCCTGGAGATGTCCCTAACCAGGGATGCCTGTAGTGACAAGGGGAGGATGGAGACTGAGGAAAAACACCCAAGGCATAAAAATATCTAGTTCTAGATAAAAATATGAGTTCTATGGAGTACTATATGGAAGTGAGTGAATCAAGAGCCAGTGTAGCACACTGGATTTGAAATTAGGAAGCCTCTAATCTTAGCTCTCCCACTAACTGGACAGGTAATTTTACGTCCCTGGGACTCAGTTTCCTCAAATGTAGAACAAAGATGTCAAAATAGACTAGAACTAACATCCTCATAGTCTAGGAGCAGGGGATAAGAATGGGCAGTGGGACAGACTCTTCCTTCCAGTGACTGAGGGGGCCTGGACATGCTTTCTTTTCCCTTGGACAATGCCCACAGGCTAACAGAACTCCCTCCCCACCCCCAGCCTCATCACCTCGGTCTTCCTGCCAAACTCCTGGGCCACAGTTGAAGAAGCCACCGCGACAGCCACAGCAGCTGCTCTACCTGACTGGTCCCGAGGCCCACCCATGTCCAGCTCTGAGGGCAGCTGGAGGAAGTCAGGGGCAGCTACAGGCTGTACCAGGTCCATGGGGAATCGGCCTGGCCTCCCATGGATGGCTCCAAACTTCCATCCTGTGGGGATCAGGCAGAGGAAAGGGGCTCAGAGAATGTGCTGCAGATTTTCCTCATCCCCTCAGTATCTGACATGAGTTTGTATTTATTGTGCTGACTGGTATGTTCACATATTGTTCCCCTATAGCAATATAGAAACAGCAAACGAGGTCGTGTGGAAAGGACTATCTAAATGTCAGCTATTGTCGTATCATTATTGTTTATATTTAAGGACAGAAACTTTCATCTCTGCATCCTCAGTCAAGTAGGTGGCACAGTGAATAGAGTGCTGGACCTTGAGTCAGGAAGACTCATCTTCATGAGTTCAAATCTGGCCTCAGACACTTCCTAGCTATGTGACCCTGGGCAAGTCACTTTACCCTGGTTCCTCCTCTGTCAAATGGGCTGGAGAAGGAAATGGCAAACCACTCCAGTATCTTTGCCAAGAAAATCCCAAATGGGGCTACAGAGATTTAGCTATGAGAAGTGACTCAACAACAACAAAATTGTTATCATTATCACTCCTATTTAAGGGCAGAAACTTTCATTTTCATTTCTATATCCCTAGTGTCTAGCCCAGTACCTGTAGTTAGTAAATTTTTCTTAAATGAATGAATAAATGGAGATGAGAAGGCTTGGGGTCCCCTTGAGAGGTGGGTGTAGGGGGAGGACAGGAGCTTTAGGGGCAGCCCAGAGGAATGCCTCCTGCCTTTTGTCTCCCTCTTCTCTCCCTCACTTCATTCCAACCTCCACTAAGGGATGCTAACAATCTAGCATGACGGTCCTCCAGAGGTCTCTGCCTTCTAACCTTCAACTCTTAAGCAATATTTCCTCAAAATTATTCAGTCCATGACACACACTTTGGAATCTACTGGAACCCATCAAGGAGATCAAAATCATAAGCAACCCAATGTGAAAAAACAACTCTGTATGTGTGTGTGTGTGTGTGTGTGTGTGTGTGTGTGTGTGTGTGTGTGTAGGCTGCAAAGATAGCTTTCACGGGGGAAGAACAAAGACTATCATTAATCTTTTCCTCTATGGGGAAGATAATTGACTCAGTACTGGAATGAACCTTGGGGCAGAGCTGACCCGGATGGTGATTGGAGGGTTAGCATCTCGAAAATGCTCATCTCTCTCTGGCCAGCCTGGCTCCAGAATTCTACTGAGCCCTGCCTGGACCGTCGTCTCCCTTTCACTTCTTGCTCAGGGGTGGTAATTAAATCAGCATTACCACTGCTTCTCTGAAGGATTCGATCATTTCCTACCCTAGGATTCTGCTCAGAATGCCTGGAATTTTGAATTCTAGGCTCTGCCCGCTGATGTTTCCTTGCCTGACCACTACCCCCCATTCCCTCATACCTATCCATGTGAGCTCCCATCCTTCCAGCCTCCTTATCCCACCCTCCACTATCCTCCCATGGCGCCCTCTGGAATCCCTGTTCTGTTAACAGACTACATTAAAGCTGTGCCCTCTCCTGGAAAGAAATCATTTTGCATTCATTTTGTATTTACTTATATGTGTCCATATTCATTCCTCTCAATACAATGGGATGTCGGGGGTTTCATTTTATCTTTGAATATATTATTCCCCATTCTGCACCTTATGGTCCAAACTGTCCTTATTACTGTTCCCAACATACAATAGTCTGTCTTCTGACTCTGTGGCTTTGCACGACTGTCCCTGATACCTGGAATGCACTCCCTCTCTCTTCACTTCTGCCTCTTTTCCCTTAAGACCCAGCTTAAGCACTGCCTTCCCGCCTGTGCAGCTTCTGCTATCTCCCCTCCCCCAATTGCCTTGTCTTTATGAATGTCAACAAAATAGAGAAATGAATGTTGCTAGTGCTAACTATTAAAAAAAGAATCAAAGAAAGGCTTCTGGTCTTTTGGTAGATCCTCTGCGAAGGAGTGAGGGGACTGAGAAGATAATCTTGATCTAGAAAGGGGTTGTGATCTGCCCCAGTGGAGAGAATACTCACGCTGTGATGAGATCAGAGACAAACACTCCTGAATCTGCTGGCATCCAGGAGGTAGATCAGTGAACCATGCTGTGTACACACACACACACACACACACACACACACACACACACACACACACACACACACACACAAGCGCGCCCTTCACAATATATATTGAGAAAGACAGATTTAAAGAGAAATGAACATACCTAGAGATACATAATTGTTTTTTCTCTCTCTCTCTCTCTCTCTCTCCTTTCCTTTCCTTCTTTCTTTCTTTCTTATAGGACCTTCCTGTGCTTTCATTGGATTTAGGGAACTCCTAGATAGGAACTTCTACCAATGCAAATCAATAACTGCTCTGCAAATTCCATCTCTCTCTCTCTCTCTCTCTCTCTCTCTCTCTCTCTCTCTCTCTCTCTCTCTCTCCTTTCCTTTCCTTCTTTCTTTCTTTCTTATAGGACCTTCCTGTGCTTTCATTGGATTTAGGGAACTCCTAGATAGGAACTTCTACCAATGCAAATCAATAACTGCTCTGCAAATTTCATCTCTCTCTCTCTCTCTCTCTCTCCCTTCCTTTCTCTTTTTCTCACTCCCTCCCTCCTTCTCTGTCTCTCCCCTCACTCCTCTGTCTTCCCATGTATGTTTCTCCCCATGTGTCTCTGTTTTTGTCTCTCTCTCTACTCATGAGTCTTTGTTTCTGTCTCTCTGTATTTATAGATATATATGAATATGCCTATGTATAGATAGATATAGAAAGACTTTTAGGCCAGTTTCCCTTCTCCCTCCCTTTCCATAACCCTCCCCTCCCCTACTCCCATATACATGCCTGTGTGTGCATGTATGTATGTATGTATGTATGTATGTAACCTTGATAGGTTCAGAAATTTTAATCTATTCAATTATTGACTTGCTCTTCCCTCCCTCTCCCCCTTGCAGTACTAGACTAAAGTTCAGATACCCAATTGTCTACTATAGTTCAGAACTCCCAACCCCAAGGGATCCATCAGCCTCCTCCTCCCCTAGCAGCAGGGATTACAGGCCTTTGCCACCTTGCTGAACAATTTATAATCTTAAAGAGCTGCCCATAGGTGGTATACTGAATAGGGCATCGGCTCTGGAGTCAGGAGGACCTGAGTTCAAAAAATGCTTCAGATACTTGACACTTACTAGCTATGTGACCCTGGGCAAGTCACTTACCCCTGGTTTCCAACAACAACAACAACAACAACACGAGCTGCCTAGAGTGCTGGCTGAGAGGTAAAATTATTTACCTGGAATCGCATAGCTATTATATGTCAGAGGCAGAATCTGAACCCAGATCTTCCTGACCCAGAGGCTGCTTTCTGTGCACACTGCCTCTATAATGTGTGTAAATGTAGAGACACATGTAAACACTCCAAGATGAACACATAGGTAAATGCACCTATGTATGGAGAGAGTCATGGGAAGGTAGACACTCAGAGAGGGTCTGTACAGACCTGTAAAGAATTGTCTACACAGATGCAGGGAACAAGCAATCTAAGTAGTGCCCACACAAGAGCTGGGCCCTCCTCGAGGCTCAGCCAATGGAACCACAGGGACGCCCAGGCTCAGTCCCAGCTCTTTTAGCTCCCGTGTGACCTTCGGTCAGTCCCTCAGCTCACCAGGCCTCAGTTTCTGCTTTGGAACGGAGGAGTTAGGTTAAATGACCTTTAATGTCCCTTCCAGTTCTAAATCCTGTGATTCTACATGCCAGGATTGCTTTGGATTCCTACACTGCCTTTCTCAACACTGTCAGCCTGGAGCCAGAGAAACAGGGGCCTAAGTAAATAAATTCCTCTGTGTGTGTGTATGTAAATGTGTGTATATATATATATGTGTGGATTTTTATATACACACACACATATATATATATACACACATATATGTATATATATATATATACATGTAAACTTAGGGAAGGGGTGGAGAGAAAGTGCTAGGTGGTCCAGTGAATAGAGCACTGGCCCTGGAGTCAGGAGTACCTGAGTTCAAATCCAGCCTTATTGGGTGTGTGACCCTAGGCAAGTCACTTAACCCTGTTTGCCTCAGTTTACTCATCTGTAAAATGAGCTGGAGAAGGAAATGGCAAACCATTCCAGAATCTCTGCCAAGAAAACCCCAAATGGCATCATGAAGATAATCTACTATGGAGTGAATACACACATGTATGTACACACACAGACACACACACAGACACACACACACAAGCTTCTTCCTGCTACCTACCAAAGTCCTGGGTGCCCCTTTTTAGCTCCTCTAGGTAGATGACCTTCTTCCTGACCACGTAGCCATAATTGTAACCTGGGAGGCATAGGTAGGAAAGATGGGTGACAGAGGGGTGTTATCAGCTCGTGGTCCTTGAGTTTTCCCATCCACCCCTGCTACCCCACACTGGGTTGTGGTCTAGAGGCTGGTAGAATTATGGCTTTTTGCTACTGAGCAAAGCTTAAGCATTGTAACAGCCAGAAAAAATTAGGGTCTGGTCATGAGAAGGGAAGAGATTCAGTAAACATTGACAAGTGAAGAAAGTCACATTTATTCCTGGCCTGAGTGATGGTTTTGCATGAGGAAATTAAGAGGTCAAGAAGCTTAGGAGTATTGAATGTGCAGGGATCTGTGGGCATGTGGAGGTGTGGGGCAGGGAAGAACAGTGTCTAGAGGCAATCCCTGCTCTAGCATCCACGAGCTCCTGGGATTATTGCTTCTTCCCCTTGGTGCTGAGTTGGGGTTTGGGTGGGGCCCCCATCAGGCACTGACCCCTCTCAGGCCACTCTGAAGACTGCAAATGGATGATGTCGCCCTTGTGGAAGCTCAGGAGGTTTGGGTCATCCGGCAGGTAGTTCCTTACAGCTACCACATAATCAGAATCCTAAAGCACAGCAGAGTTTGGAGACACTGAGAGCCAAAGGACAGAAGTCTGCATTTATACCCAGAATGCTTCCACACTCACAGACCACAACCCAGATTCTTCCACAGTGGATCCCTCACCCTTAGGGAACCAAGGACCCCTCAGGCATGTACACCTTTATTCTTTTTGGTTCTGATCTGTGAGTTCCTTGAGGTAGGAAACTCCTGGTGGGAAAACTCCCTTTCCCAACACAGATGGCAAATCCTCTGTGATTTATAGTCAAAGAGTTGCCCAGAGAAATTAAGTGACTTATTCACAGTCAGCGAGCTAGGGTCAGAAACACGACTTGAACTCAAGTCTTCCTGACTTCAGTTCTAGCTTCCATCCATTACCCCCATGCTGCCTCTAACCCAGACTCATATACATACATGTATGCGTGCACACACATGTATATGTATATATAATGTAGTATTATGGATATATCTTTGTGTGTGTATACATACACACAGATATGAACATGTATATATAGGCATATCCCAACAAACAGTCCCATAGCTTAGTACTTCCCCCCCAGGTTCCCTACCCCTGTCCTAAGGGAATTACTCTTCCTCTTAGACTATGTTTCTTTTTCCCTGGTCTCTTACCTTTTTGAGTTCCAGAATAAAGTCATCCACCATGGTCTTTACCTGAGGAGCTCTGGCTGAGAAAAGAATGAGTTTCTCACTGGCCAGGTTGAATTCCAGCATGTTCATGGAAGGGATGGTCACAAAAAGGATGTCTGTATAGCTGGAAGGGAGAAGGGCAGGGCTACGTGAGCTCCTTGTGAGGAACTCCTATGCCCACTGTGAGTAGACAATTGATGGTAAACGAAGAGTCTTATGCATTTATGCAGATTTACAGATTACATATACTTGGGCCAAAGAACTACCTCCTCTCAGTCCCATTCCTGAACCCATCTCCTATCCCATGATGAAGTTAGACTTCCTCCAAAAAGTCTAGAGACATCTTCCACCTTCCCAGTTTCTGGTTGTAGTCACAGTGGAAGACAAAAGGTTGGAAGGTAGGAAAAACCACACACAGGAGAAGAGAAGGGGATGGGAAGAGATTTGTGCCAGCCGCTGGCTGGAATTGGCCTTAATGAAGGCTATTAGTGTAATTCCAAAGCATGTGCCTAACATTGGCATGTGACCAATGGCTGCCCCTGGTTTATTCCTCATGGGAAGATAGTGCCAGCATAACCAGGGAACAAGCTCTTTTTTTCTCTTTTAAAAATTTTATTTTCCAAAATTTATTTTTAGTTTTCACAATTCACTTTTATAAAATTTTTGAGTTCTAAATTATTCCCCCCCTCCCCAAGACAGCAATGCAGTCTGATAGAGGCTATACATGTACAAGCCTATGAGACATATTTCCACATTAGTCATGGGGAACAACCTCTTTAATATTGTTTAATCTGGGAGAGACTTGTTTTGTCTGATGATGTAAAAATGTGCGAAGAAATAAAGACCAGGTTCCTTTAAGAAAAAATGGGTGGCAAAATGGTCCAGAAACAGGGTGGTGGCGATGGTCTGGATCACCAGAGGTGCTGCCTTTTCAGAGGGCCCCCCACACCAAAGCTGGAAACTCCGGCAAACCTAACCTGGAGCGCTCAGAAGTGCTAATGAAGTCATTTACACCTGAGCTCCAAAGAGCAGCTGAGTGGAGAGGCTATGAGGAAAGAGCCAGACGCTTGAAACGTCGTCTTGGATAGTCCAGATATGGGGCAAAGCATAAACAGAACGACATTTAGAGAAATTGGAACACGTAACAGTTAAGTGAAGTATGAACTGTAGCTTGTACTTAGGGGATTTTGGTTCATTTAATTATTACCCTAACTGGACTTTTTCATGATCTGAAAGTCAAAAGTCAAAGTAACCCATTTATGTGACTATTTAAAAAAAAAGTGAGGGACAGTTTATTATCTAGGGGAAAGTTACATTGGAGAGGAAATGAAAGTCCTGTTCATATACTCAAATTTCATGCTTATTTATTCATTCATTTATGTATTTAATTAATTAATCTATCCATCCATTCATTCATTATTCGTTCATTCATTCATTTATTTGTTGGAGGGGGGGAAGGCAGGGCAATTGGGGTTAAGTGACTTGCCTAAAGTCACATGGCTAGTAACTGTTAAGTGTCTGAGGCTAGATTTGAACTCAGGTCCTCCTGATTCCAAGGCCAGTGCTCTATTCACTGTGCCACCTACCTGCCCCTCGTGTTTATTTTTAATATCATATCACGAATGTATTTGCATGACTGTTATCCAAATCCTGGTCTCTCTTTACAAGTTCAGATTCATGGGATTACTTATTCTTCTGAAGGAAGGGAAGCATGATATGACGTGGGGAACTTCATAGCAGTCCTAAGCTGACTTGGGTTTGAGATCCCTGCTTTACCAGACTTGTCCTGAAATCTCAAAGTCCTTTCAGTGATAATAATTAGCAAAGCTCTGTAAAGCACCTTGCAAACATTAACTCATTTGTCCCCATAACAACCTTGGGAGACAGGTGCTACTATTATCGAGCAGACAGTAAGTGATTTTCCCAGAGTCACCCAGCTAGGAATCGTCTGGGGCTAAATTTGAATTCGGGTCCTTCCTGCCTCCAGGTCCAGCACTCTATTCCCTTGTGCCACCTAGCTGTGATGGAGAGGTCACCTCTTCTTCCACCTCAGAGTGACCAGCCCCCTACTAAATGCTTGTCCTTACCTAATGCACATTGGCTTCTATCCCACTGAGTGCCTGTTACCTGTAACTCCGTAAGACCCGAAACTGTTCCCCTGATGACCAGCTGCCCTTTACTAAGCGAAGGAGCTTGATGCCTACATGAGATACAGCCAGGATCTGTACACCTGTGCCCACGCTGCCCTGCAGAGGAACAACAGTGCATAGACTCCAGAGCCTGGAGCAGCATGAACAGCAGGGACAAGATGTGGGCCACAGGAAGAGGGAACCAAGAAACAGGGTCAAGGTGGGGAGGAACACGTCTCAGCCTGTCAGTAGTGCCCGGGGACTTTTCTTCACTTGCTCTGGCCCCTCCTTTATCCTCACCCTCTGACATTCTCCCTTCTCTTCCTAGGAAGCAAGAGAATCCTGGTCCCCTGAAGTAGGTCTCAGGGGTACCTATCCAGCATCCTGTTCTCTTTGGGGAACAGGCCTGCCTGGCCAGCTGAGAAAAGACCGTCCCCATGCCCTCCACCTTTGGGGAATGAAGGGAAGAACCCTCAGCCAGGATCCCCCCAGATATCTTCTGAGCCTTCACCACTCCTGTGCACAGGGGCCCTTCTCATCCTAGCAGGAAGGGGAAGAAAGAGAAAGACCTTACCGTGGCTGGGAAGAGTCGGGAGAAATAAACATCCCAGCCCTCTCGAGCTTCACTGACCACTGCCCTCTTGATGCTCTCACTCACCACTGGATGGAGCGAATCCAATTTGTTCTGGACTAAGAGAAGTAGAACCCCAAGCATCATTTTCCTTCCTCTCTTTCATATCTAAGAGACAAACTTCTAAGAACTTAAGAGTTAGAAGAGGTCTCTGTTCAATTAAACCATCTTTTGACATTTTACAGATATGGAAACTGAGGCCCAGAAAAAAGACAGTAGCCTCTCCAAACTGGTTACTTGCAAAGCTGGGACTAGAGCCCAGTAGCCTGACTCTCCAGATTAGTTGGATGCTTTCCCCACTAGACAATCATGGTCCCCCTGGAGTTTTCTTCTAGGAGACTGAATCTCAGGGCTTTCCTTACTTTAATTAGGAGGGGCCTAGACCAGTCAGATAAACTCAGGGCCCCAGGGTAGTCCTGTGTGCAGTGTATCTAAGATACAGCGATTTGAGGGAGAGGAATGCATGTGGATTCTCTAAAACTGAGATAAAAGATTAGCTGCGATCATGTAAATATCCCAGCCCTAGTAGGGACACTGAGCCTCCAAATGAGGCTTTGTCTGGACTTTGGGTTTGAAGTCAGCCCAGTCCTAGGCTGGGCTCTCAGGAGCAGGTGGGAGGGGTGTCAGGCCCCAGGCCTTCAGTGCTCCCATGTGCCCACCCCATCCCCCTGCTACCAAAGATGGATTTCATCTTCATCCTCTCTTCCTTAGAGATTCTGATGCAGGCTTCAGAGAAGGTGTCATGTAGGATCTGGGGGAGAGAGCCCAGGCATAGTGGGGGCGCTTAGCCCCAGGGTGTGATATCATGATATGCCATCCTGCCACACCCCCAACATCCAGGTACAGGGAGATCTGGCAGTGCCAGGTAGAGGATGTGCTTAGACGAGTCTGGATTTCTGAATTCGTCAAGTCATTCAGTAAACATTTACTAAGTGCCTCCTATGTGGCAGGCATTTTACAGTCCTGTGAAGAACTTTCCAAATGACCAGGCCCCCGAGGACCTGGGATTTGTTTTGGGTGGGAGTGGAAGTGGGGCAGAGAGAGCACCAGAGAAAGTCCTTACAGGAACAGAATGCTGGTCCCCTGAGATAGATCTCAGGAGTACCTATCCAGCATCCTGTTCTCTTAGGGGAACAGGCCTGCCTGGCCAGCTGAGAAGAGACCATCCCCATGCCCTCCACCTTTAGGGAATGAAGGGAATAACTCTCAGCTGGGATTCCCTCAGAGATCTTCTTTCTGCTTTGGGGGCTGCAGTAGCCTGGGGTCTCACCTGTCTGAAGAGGAGGTCCAGGAGGACTGGGTGATTGTAGCTGTCCTTGGGGTAAAACACCTGTGGAGGGAGAGGCTCACAGGAAGGTGCTGGGGCTCCTGGCCCACATACCTGCTCCACCCTGACTCCCGTCCTGCTACTTTATTCCTCCCATCCCTTCTAAGGAGATCTCTAAGGGCCAACAGCCTCTGACCTCACCAGGGATCCCTGAACCCTCATGACGTGGGTAGATTAAAAGTAAAGGCCCCTCCTAGTTATGCCCATGGACAAGTCAATCTCATAGCATCCCATCCTTCCAGGACAGAGGGGGAGGAAGGACCCAGATGCCAATCCTTCCCAATGGACCCAAGTTCTTCATGTTCCCTCCTCACCACCCCAGTGTGTGGCCATGGAGGCTTGGCTCAGGGCCCCTAGGCAAACCAAGTCCAGAAGATCCCATGAAGCAGGAGTGGGAGTGGGAGTGGGGGTGGGGGTGGGGATGAAGGACAAGGAAAGAGAAGAAAATTAGGTAAGCGAGAAGGGGGAGGGAAAGAATTCAGAAAGGAGAGCTCTGAAGAAAAATAAGCCTTTTATTTAATAAATATTTGACTGTAACGTGTGTAGATCCTTGTACCATAGAAGCAGCTCATGCCTGGCATTTATAAAACATTGTTCCTTTCAAAAAATATTTCCCGATTTATCATTTTCTTTCCTCTGGCAGCTACTTCTTAAAATTTTAGTTTACAATTAGGGAAAGTAAGGCCCAAAGAGGGGGAGTAAATGGCCCAGGGGCACACTCAGGGTGGATCCAGGACTTAAAGCTTCCTAGGTAGATTTGGGGCAGTTTCCAGGACTCTGTCCCCTGACTTGGAAAAAGAAACTCCCTCCCCCAGCCAGTCCTCCCCCAGAACTGAGCACACGTAAAGACTGGGCACCTCTTTTCGGAGGTACAGCTTCCAGGGCACTCCCTGGTAGCTGTAGAAGGTCTCGTTGCTCTGCCGATGGAGTTGGGTTTGGATGGGGTCCTCCTCCGGAACAAGTGCCCTTGACACTGGTAGCAGAAGGATGAGATAGGTAGGGTTGAGGGGGAAGGATGAGGAGCCCTGGGTACCATGTCCTGTTTACCCCCTGTCTCCATTGTGTAGCCCAGACCAACAGTGGCCCTTGAGGGGTGGGTTGGTTCTCCACTGAAGGACCTTGGTAGGTCAGTGGTCCAGCTTGAGGCCTCTAGGGCACATTATCCTACTCTGTCTCAGTTAGAGAAATGGTGAAAAGCCACAAACCACCCTTCCTGACCCCCAGTATTCTCTTCCTCTATCACATTCCCTTCTCCCATTCAGCCACTCACTGAGTCAATCAGGCACAATTCACATTCCTACCAGAGCCAGCGCATAATAGTGGGGTAAAGGCTAGTGTTTAGTGTGATCCAGCGACCAAAGACCAACCCTGGCGAGTGTGGATGCCCCGCCCATGTCTGGGCTGATCTGGCGAATTGCACAGCTCACCAAGAGGAAGTTATTGTGCCAATACAAATGCAAAGTAGTGTGTATAGAAGGGAGGGAGAGAGATGAATGAGAGGGGCTTTGTGGAGGGAGAAGAGGAAGGCATGAGACCCTTAAGGAGGGTCCCAGGTTTCATACTTAGGTGACCAGGAGGATAAATGGTGAATCTGGTTTTTTACAGTTTTAGTTTTAGGTCCTGATGGGAAACCAGGTGGACAATTTCTAGAATGGTAATTAGACATTTTTCACCTAGGGCAGACCTAGTTGAGTGGGGATTAGAAGGGCAGCAAACAAGACAGTCTGAGGGTAGGTAGTCTTAATAGACAGCATTTAAAGGACACTTCAAAGGTTATAAAGCACGTTGCACATCATTTCATTTGATCTTCATAACCTGTGAAATAAGTGCTATTATTATCCCCATTTTCCAGAGGAGGAAACTGAGGCTGAGAGAGGGTTCAGTGACTTGTCCCGGGTCACCTAGACAGTAAGGATCAGAGATATGATCTGAATTCAGCTCTTCCTAATGCCAATCCCAATACAGTGAGCCACCTGGCCCTGGACTTTGCAGGGGTTGGGGAAAAGACAGGTGGGTGATATATTCCACAAGTCAATAGAAGACAGAAAGATGTCACCATGGGGAAGAGGTTCATGCCCTATGGAAAGGTCCCATTTACTTTGTGCTGTGGAAATAGCTAACATGCAGCCAGGACCAGAGCTCAGGTAAGGCATGGAGAAAGAGTAGGTGGGGAGAGAAAAGCAGAAGGCCCAGGAACAAACCTTGAGAAGTAAATGCCCATAACTGGGGTGGGGTGGGGGATAAAAATTAGTGAAGAAAGCAGAAATGAACTGGCAGAAGTCAGAGAGGAGCAGGAGAACCAGCTGAAGCTAAGGGAGTGGAGGGTTTCAGCAAGTCAATAGTGTCAAATGCCTGAATTTAAGAAGAATAAACTGCTGGACCTGGAGTTAGGAAGATCTGAGTTCAAATCTAGCCTCAGGCACTTACTAGCTGTGTGACCCTGGGCAAGTCATTTACCCTATTTACCTCAGTTTTATCCTCAGCCAAATGGAGATAATATCCACTTCCCTTCCCTCTTACCTGAGGGAGTGCCTAGGGTTGGCCTGGAGGCTGAAGTTAGAGGTTTGGCAGTAGTGGTTAGGCCTTGGGGCCTAGTGCTGGTCACAGGCTTCACCAGTGCCACAGTCTGTCTGGGACCTTGACTTCCCTAACCCAGGGGAAAGAATCAGAGACAGTATCAGGCATGGGTGGGTACAGCAGCAGAGGAGGGAGAGAGGAGGCTGGACGGGGCAGCTAACCCCTGGCTATTGGGTTAAAGCCAAAGGTTTTTTAACATGGGGGTCAGGAATTTCTCCAGGGCTCCAGTCATTCCTTTATTCATTCTCCAAAGATTAATGGAGCCCTCCCTTATTCTATATAATACCCCTGTCGTGTGTGTGTGTGTGTGTGTGTGTGTGTGTGTGTGTGTGTGTGTGTGTATGGTTCTCTGGTTCTCTATCCCCACTTTCACCATACCCAAGGAGGTGTGGAGGAGGACTAGATTTTGAATGATCACCCCATGGGATAAGGAACTTTTCCAGGGGAAGAAGCTGGGAACAATGGGATTGACCACTACCAGGCTGATGGGGGCTGAGTGGGTCATTTGCTCCTTCAGGATCAGGAGGGCCTCTTCATGAGGATCCGATTTCTTCACAAACACCTTCCCACTTTCCTTCCTAAGCAGATGGAGGTTGGGGAAAGTTAGGGCAGAGCAGCCTGTGAGACCTCTGGATGCAGAGGGGCAAGCCAAGAGATGTTTCCATCACCAGGACATCCTGGGTGTGGGGACTGTATAGCACATGGTAGGAAAATAGTAGGTACTTAATAAATGCCTATTAATTTGACTTGGTGTGATAACGTCCATTGAGGGTGAAGGAGACCATGCTTTACTAGGCCCTCACTGAGGTTTGAGATGAGGAGCTGGAGCTCTGGGACACCAGCCCTGCATCCCAGCTTTGTAGACACTGGCTTTGAGGAAAGTCTCTGAAGTTCTGGACCTACTTTTCCCCTTTGCCTTCACTACTTTAAATTGTTAATGACTAAAATTGACTTAATTCCCAATCAGGGATATTTGTAACTTAAAAGAGGGTCCTGGAGAGGCAAGAGGAATGAATAACAAATAACGCAACTGAGATAATGTTCTACTTTGACTAAGGTCAAGGGTGGTCTTCTGTAAGGGACCTGGAAGCAGGGTTCTAACCTGAGACCATCTGGAGCTCTGGGTGGCTGCTGGTACTGGCGGATTATGGTCTTGATCTGTTGGGTGGGCTGAGGGAAATGCTCCGAGTTCAGGGTGGAGTGCCGAACAAGCTCTGGGGAGGGCGAGACTGGCAGGGAAAGAGGCATTTTTCAGGTGATGAGGGTGTCATGCCAGCTGTAACAATTCCTACCTCCCAGAGGACCCTCTGAAGTTAGGGTCAATCTCTCCCGAAAGCTAAGCAAAGAAGGGCTGGAGGGGAGAGTGGGCAGAGAAGAATAAAAGTACTCACGGGTTCTAAAAGGACAATGTTGGTCCTGTACTCGGATAGGGGTGGCCACTGGTTTCATAGGCGGGGTGGAGCCTTTAGTCTTTGAGGGAGAGCCAGATACTAAGGCTTTGGGCTGGAAGCTGACTCCTCCAGGGTCTCCCAGAGCTGGGGCTGCATAGATTAACACTGGCTTGGCAGGCGGACTTCTGCTCTTGGCCTTTAGAGGGGCATCTGCCCCTGTTGGCTTCTGCCAAAGAGAAGGAAAACCCTGGCGAGGTCTTGTGCCATCTCTGGGCTATGAAAAAGGAGCAATCACTCCCCACATGGCATCCAGGCTGGAGCTGTAACCTTTCTGAGCCCTAGAGAGCAGTCCCTGAGCCCTCTGGGCTATGGGGGGTGGGGAATGGTAAAGACTGACCCCATGTTACAGATGGGCAAACATCCCGAACCACACACTCAGGGCCCAGCCAGAGCCATCAGCTCTGTATGAGGGCCTCCTCTCTCCTTCCCACCCCCAACATGATTCTCCTTTCTTTTACCTGTTATTTTTAGTTCTTTCCTCTCTAGCCACTGCAGCTTTTGTAGGTGTGGAGTATGTGTCCCACCCTCCAAGACCCTCTCTCAGGCCAGACTCACTTTGGGGGGCAGGGGCTGGGGGAAGGATCCCAGGGGGGCTGAGGAAGCTCCAGCAGAGGGGACTGGATCTGTCAACTGCTGCTGCTGCTGCTGCTGAAGGGCCATGGCCTGAAGAGTCATCTCTCGAGCCTCAGTGGGAGAGAAGAGAGGAGAAGGAATTAGCTGGGGAGGAGTGGGAGAACACCCTTTCCTCCCAGAAGCCTCCTTGCCTCAGCCTCAATTTTCCTTCTGATTCCCCTTCACTGCCCTCTTCTGTCAATTGAAGAAAGAGGACCCCAATTTTCTCATTTTTTTCTAAATTTCTAATAATTTCCCCTCTTCTAAGGGGACCAAGCAGATCATCTCCTTTGGGACGTTCTTTCCCTTCTCTGTGTTAAACCATTTCAGGCCAGTTCCTCACAGTTTGTGAGGGAGGTTCTGGGTCTCGGTGCTGCTTTCTCTCTCCTAAGCTCACCAGAGACAGAGGTTTTTCAGAATACATTGTAGGAGGTATGACTCTGAGGAGCCACTCAAAATTTCATTAGAGTGGATACTCCTTCCATCAGGGCAGATTGCGACCCATCCACACCTCATTCTGCGCAGCTCTGGTCTGTGTCCTTCCATAAAACCTTCACAAAGGATTTACCCATTATGATTTAATAGTTCTTGGATAATATGCAAGACCCTAAGATAGGCACTAAGGATATGAAAGCACAAGGGGAAGAGCCCCTGCCTTAAATAGGCCTCCATTTTCCGGAGGGGAAAGAACATATACATATATAGATCAACATAGAGTGTTAATAACTGGGAGAAGAAATCAGGGAAGGCTTCACATAAGAGGGGAGCACGAGAGCTGAGCCTTAAAGGAAGTGAGGCATTCTAAGAGGTCAAGCTTTGTTCCAGGGAACAAGGGCCATTGGGCACAATGGTAGAGACTGAATATGGAATGTCACGTTCAGGGAACAGCTGCTTTGCTGGAACATAGAGTGAGTGAAGAGCAGTGCTATGAAATCACTGAAAAGGTGAATGGGGGGTACATTGTGGGGGGCTTCAAATGCCCGCTAAGGAGTTTACATTTTATCCTAACGCTAAGTTGGTCTTCTCTCTGTTCCTTAAACTGGTACTTTGTGCCTTTGAACTGCCTATCTGGGGCAGTTAGGCTGCACAGTGGATGGAACACTGGGCTTGGAATCAGCAAGACTCATCTTTTTGAGTTCAAATCTGGCCTCAGACTCTTACTAGCTGTGTGTCCCTGGGCAAGTCACTTAACCCTGTTTGCCTCAGTTTCCTCATCTGTCAAATGAGCTGGAGAAGGAAATGGCAAAGCACTGCAGTATCTTTGTCAAGAAAACCCCAGATGGGGTCAGGAAGGGTCAGACAGGACTGAAATCACTCAACAACAGCAAATGCCTGAATGGAGGGAAGGAAGCAGGTGGGAGCACTGTTGTGGAGAACATGATCAAGATGTGGCTGTTGGTTGGATATGTCGTGGGAGGAGAGAGAGAGAAGAGTAGGAGATGATCCTGTCAGTGCAAACCCAAGTGACCTGAAGGCTGGTGGTGCCCGCAAAAGGAACCAAGGGAGTTTGGGGGAGGGCTGAATTTAAAGGAAAGGTGGAATTCTAGTTAGACCTTTTGAGTTGCTTATGGAACATCCAGTTAGAAATGTACCATGGGGGCGGCTAGGTGGTGCAGTGAATGGAGCACTGACCCTGGAGTCAGGAGGAACTGCGTTCAAATCCGGCCTCAGACACTACTTCACACAAAAACTAGCCGTGCGGCCTTGGGCAAGTCACTTAACCCCAATTGTCCTACCTTCCCCCCTCCAAAAAGAAAAAGAAAAAAGAAATGTATAATAGGTTCTTGGTGATGTGGGATTGAAACTCAGGGGAGGGCTTGAGGCTGTATATATAGAACTGGTAGTCATCTTCGACACAGGGTAGGGAACCTGTGGCCTCGAGGCCCTCTAGGTCCTCAAGTGCAGCCCTTTGACTGAATCCAAGCTTCACAGAATGTGAAAATTAGGGGCAGTTAGACAGGTAGAAAGAAAATCCAGTAGAGCAGTGGCATGTAAACCAAGGAGAAAGAGTGTATCCAGGGAGAAGGGGAGGCTGATCCTATTAAGAGCTAGACAGAGATTAAATGTTAGGAGGACTAGGAAAAGGGCATCCGGATTAGCAGTCAATCAATAGAAGGCCACCACAAACTGGCCATATTTGCAAAGCTTCTCCCACTTTGCTAAGTGACCATTGGCTCATATTCTCCTCCCCAGGGAAATAATCACCTGAACCCCTTGCAACTTTACAATGTTCCTTCCCCTTCCCATCCAGCAGTACATAATTCTAGACAAGTCCCACCACCAGTAGGGGGGAAGGAATTTCCCCACAGGCCCCCAAGCTGAGTAGTTCTGAGGCAGGGGGGTGTGTACTCACCAGAAGCATGGCCTGCTTGTGGATGAAGGCTTGCTGCAGCGCCAACGTGGAGGCGTCCAGGCCTGGGACTACAGAGTGCCAGGCTCAGGGAGGCACCAGGATCAGGGGGATTGTGGGTTAGGGAACAGCTGGGGACAGCTGGAGTGAGTGGGTGTTGGTTGTCAGGGGACAACCAATGGGGTTCAGAAGATGCCAGAAACAAGGGGATCAGGGAAAATGAGGTAGGGGGTTACCTGGGGGCATAGGAGTCAGAACCAACTAGGTCAGGGGTCGTGAAGAACAAGGAGTATCTGAGATTGGATTGTGGTGGGCAGCTGGGGCTACTTGAATTGATGATGTGGGGACCAAGGGAAGACAGGATCAGGAATATGAAGGTCAAAAGTGCTGGGTCAAGGGCCATGGGAGGAGGGAAGGTTTAAGAACTTCCTGGCCTACAGCTCTGACCTCAACCCTCCTTCTTCCCATTTCTGGGGCTCAGTTATCAATTCCCCCCACTCCACCCCAGCTTAATGGGGCTGAGCAATTGTGAAGGGAAAAGTGCTTCAGAGGAAAGGATGGGAAGGGGAAGGAACAAGGGTAGGAGGAAGGGAGCGAGGAAGGGAGGAGGAGTCAGCCCATATGGTGAAGAGGGGAAGCCAGAGACATTCCACCAAGGCCCCAGCACCTGCTCCAGAGTTCCATGTCCCACCCCATGCTTTCTCTTCCCAGATCCCTAGGGCTGGAGCTCCATGATGTGGAGATTCAATGAGGGCTCTGACCCAGAGGGAACCCAGGGAAAACTAGGAAAGTCTGGTGCTGGCTAGACATTGGGGTGAGGAAGGGGGAGTGAATAATTAGGAGGTACTACTGACCTGGCTCTTGGGGTATCCTTGGGGGTCCAGCTGGCTCCTCATCACCTTTGGGCTGACCTCCCCCTTTCATCCTATAGGAGATAGCAGTTGGCTTCTCCAGATCCTAAAAACGGGGTGAAAAATGTGCACCAGGCCAAGGGTCAGGGAGCAGGGATTGAGGCCCTACCCGGGGTGGGGAACCTGTGGCCTTGAGGCCCCATGTGGCCCTCTCTCAAGTGTAGCTCTTTGACTGAATCCAAACTTCACAGAACAAATCCTCTGGGGTTTCAGTCAAAGGGCCGCACTTGAGGACCTAGAGGGCCACATGTGGCTTTGAGGCTGCAGGTGCCCCACCCCTTTCTTTTAGCACCCCAACAATCTGATCTTATGGTAAGATAATGACATCAGTTGATGGGCACTTTGGGCTAATGCTGATGGGGGTCCCTAGGGCAATTCATTAGCCCTGAAAAAGGGAGACATTAACCATGTGGGGTCATCTCCTCCTGGAAGGACTAAGCTGGACCAGTTACCTATGTGTGTCTCCAAAGAGAGTGTTAGGGGATAGGGGCACAATATGGATGCCAAGGCTTAGCAGGAAGCTTTCTGTTTTCTCTCTGGCATGCCAGTTTAAATTGTGAATCTGCAGGGAATTTGCACAGGCCTCTGACCCGAGAGGATAATGAACACCAAGGGACAGGCCCATCCATCACTATAGAGGACTCTGGGAAGACGAGGCCTCTTGGGCATGAGAATGTAAGAGTCTGAAACTGGGAGGATGTAGGGCTGAGGCTGGGGGGGCGGGGTGTTCTGAACTGTGTCCTCAATGTGGATTTAGCACAGAGTACCAGCCTGATGCCACTCAGGTGTTGAGGGACTAGAGGGGGGGAATAGGGAAAAGGATTTAAAGGGTGTGTGTGTGTGTGTGTGTGTGTGTGTGTGTGTGTGTGTGTGTGTGTGCTGGAGTGTCTGTTCTGGTGCACACTTTTGTATTGTGAGAGTGTTCCAGAGGCTCTGTGTGTGATGAGGGGTCTGTGTATGGGGGCTCACTACCCCCTTCCAAGTCACTCTGTTCTTCTCACATTCCTGGAAGGGGTCTGATTCCACTTACCATTTCTAATTTCCCCTCCCGAGCCACCACTTCCTTCTGAATATTGTTTCCCCCATTAGAACATAAGCTCCTTGAGGGACCTTAGTCTTTGCTTTTGGATCTGTCTCTGCAGAACTTGATGCCAAGCCACAGGGCTCAGCATACAGTAAATGCTTAATAAATGCTTTCCCATTCATTCACATGCATGTGATGGTGCTTGTGTGATGCAGTGGGTAGAAGGTTTGACTCTGAGTGAGAAAGACTTGGGTCCAAATCCTACTGTAGACACTAGTCAGGTGACCTTGGCCAAATCACCTTCTGAGCCTCAGTTTCTTCAGTCTATAAAATCTGCAAAATGGGGGTACTAAGAGCACTCCCTTCTCAGGGTTTGAGGATCCAATGAGACAACGTATATGAGGTGAACTGTGGGATGGTCTCCTGTGTGTTCACCTGAGCTGCCTCTCGTCTCCCCCCACCCCCCGTACTCCATGCCAGCCCCCCCCCCCAAGGCCAGGGCTGGGCTCCATACCGTGTTTCCATAGGCAAGCACAGGGTCAAAGAGGCTGTCCAGGTAACGATCCAGCCCCTTCTGTGGCGCAGCCGGCTCCCTGAAGCTGCCTGAGTCTGCTGAGAAGACACAGGGGCAGGGGTCACACAGGATCCAGCCCTGCCAGGGAAGCCTCCTGGTGGTGATGCCTCAGCAGGCTGGGGTGGAGGCTAGAGCTGGGAACAGGCTGGTTTGGGGTCACAGCTAGTACTGGCCCCTTTCTCTCCAGTCACCTGCTTATAGGTAACATAGGTCAGCAGACTGCTTTAGGAGACCAAGGTTTTACTTCTGGGTCTGACTTGGACTCATTGGGCAAGTCACTTACTTGGAAACATGGTTGTGGAATTGGAGTCTGAGGACCTGGGTTTGAATCCTGTCTTACTACCTGCATGGCCTTGGACAAGTCACTTCCCTATTTTGGCTTCAGTTTCCTTATCTATTAAATGAGAGTCTTAAAGCACATGCTCTCTAAAGATTTCTTCCAGTTCCAAAATCCACTGAGCCTCCCTAAGCCTCAGTTTACCTAAATGTGAGATGGAGATAATGATCATTGTTTTAGATCCCTTGCAGGGTTGTTGTAAGGACCCATCACACATAAGCTACATGATACTATAATGTGAAGAATAGCCCAAGAGAGGGGAGGAAAGGAGTCCTCTATGAGGGGTCAGGAGTGTCCTGCGGGAGCCCAGTGATGGTCATGGAGCTAGGGACTGATGGCTGAGGGACTCACCATGACTGAAATAACCATCTGAGTCGGGAAGCTTTGTCGACCGAATGGAGCGCCCTCTGTGCTGGGGACGAGCGGGGGTCTCCTCATCAGAGTCCCAATTATTTCCAAACACCCTGTGGGGACACAGGGAACTTCCTATCTGCTTCTAAGTTTCTCCACCTATCCTTAGAAGTCAGATTTACTGCAGGACTAGACCACCAAATGTGTCCTAGAAGGGTGATCTAGGCTCTTTCTTCCAAAATAGACTTTGACTGGACAGGAGTTCCCCAACCCCCCAGCCTCCTCAGAGGTCACCACTCCACCCTCTTGTTATTTGGAATTTCCCAGAAAGGGCCTGCTCATTTAAAAGGTGAGGATTCTCTTTGAGCTCTGAACTCTTAACACCCTGGAATCTGCCCAGGACTGGAGGTGAACAGAAGTCACTTGTACTGGTTGTCCCTGTCCCCCACAATGGTGGCAGTGGATGGAGAAAAAAGCCATCTTCAAGTGTGGGGAAGGGTCAGACTGTGTGTGATGGAGGCTGGGGTAAATTAACCACGTACATTCTGGTGCTGCTCCTGCCCTTCTCTGCCCCCTCCGAGGTGATGATAAAGTAGGATTTCTGCTTCGGGAAGTCCCAGATAAGCTCCATGTCTGAGATCAGATCCAGGACATAATCGTGGCCCGCCAGCTCAGCCCACTGGCTACCATTCTTCAAGGAGACTGTCCAGCCCCTCCATCCATCGGTGAGGCCCCTAAGAATGTCAGGAGCTCAGGGTTGGAGAAAGCAGAAGATGTCAAGGGGCTGCTACTCATTGCTCCCAATTCACACTACACAGAGGGAGCCCACAGAGATTGTCCTTTTAGCTGGAGGAAGGGCTCCTCCCTCCTGGAGGGCAGGAACTGTTTGCCTTTTTTTTTTTTTTGGCTATTCTCAACATTTAGCACAATGCCTGGTATGCAGTAGGTGCCTAATAAATGCTTGTTGCCATGTTGACTTTTCTAAAGATAATGGTATGGAAGGCAGTATAGTATAGTTGAAGAGCTTGGTCTTGGCCTTGGCTCTGACACTTAGTAGTGAAAAATCACAAGTTCTATGAGGTTTGGTTTTCTCACATCTAAGAGAGGATGAGATTAATGATACTCCCTGCCTCATGTGGTTGTGAATGCTTTGCAGATTCTTAGCTACCCTCCCTTTCTTCTTGGACCAAGGGTATGGAAAATGACCATGCTACAATTTGTTGTTGGACACAAATTCATTTGTGTCTGACTCTTCATGGTCCCATTTTGGACTTCTCTTGGCAGAGCTACTGCAGTGGTTGGCCATTCCCTTCTCCAGCTCATTTTACAGATGAGAAAACTGAGGCTAAGAGGGTTAAGTGACTTGCCCAGGGTCACACAGCTAGTAAGTGTTTGAGGCTAGATGTGAACTCATGAAGATAAGTCTTCCTGATTCCATGCTTAGTGCTCTCTCCACTACACCACCCATAGCTGCCCCACACTGTAATTAATTTTGCTGAACTGATTTTTTTGTCTTGTTGTTATTACAAGGGAGGACTCATTGTATGGGGGAAGACAGAGGAAATGAAGGTGTTAGAAAAACAAAACGCAAGGTCTCCCAAAGTCTCGGTGCTATTTTAAGCTATTAAAGCGAAACTGAGACTTTTGGGACACCTTGTACATCAAAAAACTCTTTATACACTATAGAAATGTAGGCTTTTATTATTACCTGTCTGTATAGGGAACTCATCGGCCAAATCAGATTTGAAATAGATTGCCTTTTTGTCTTCCTTTTAGAGTTTTTTGTTACAAAGGATGATTCACTGGGTAGGGGGAAAAGGGAGGATAGGCTCAGAAATGAAGGTGTTGTGAAAACAAAATACAGGGTGTCCCAAAAGTCTTAAGTTATTAAGGCTTAAAACAGCACTGAGACTTTTGGGACAACCTGTATATCATTGGTTTCCCTCCCCCCCCAAAAAACCATTCATGAACTTTATAAATGTGGAGTTTTATTAATATCTGACTGCACAGGGAACTCATCAGTCAAAGAGAATTTGAAAGAGACACGTACAGCTGATGGAAGCAAAGACAGATACTGTAGGTAACGAGGGATGAATACAAGAAGGGCAGGAGTCTTTGAAGAATAATGAATGACCTAAAGAACAGAAGAGCGGAGGCTTCTGGGGAATGCTATGAATTGTTAGCAAAGGGCTTTTAAAGCCATCTGGGGGAAATGTGAAGATCAAATGAAGAAAAAGATCCCTGCTGGGGATGGTTGGAACCGTAATAAAGGACAATGGAGAGCAGGGAGAACTACCGACTATGAGCTGGATCTCTGTTCCCCACCAAGAACAATGGGAAGGATGGAACAAAAAAGGTTAGCAGGGACCTGAAACCTATGCTAAGTAAGGAGCTAGTCAGGAAACACCCAATTATCCTTAAGGAGTTCACATCAGTCCTAGGTATTAGCTCCCAGGGGAGTGAAGTAACCTGGAGGTACAAATGTTGGGTTACTTGCTAAGAGAGATCTTTACAAAATCATGGAGAGTGGGACAGGGAAAGGGGAATATGTCTTCTCTAAAAGAGGAAAGAAAAAAGGTGGAGTCTGAGCTATAATAGATCATTGAGCTTGCCTTCAACTCCTGGCAAAATTCTCCAAGTTACCATTCAAGGCACAGCTCTTTGGACTTGGAAAGGGAAATATGAACACCATGAATCAACAAGGGTCATGTTATGCTGGAAAAAACTGTGGAATTTGGAGGCAAGGACCTGGGTTTGAGTCCTGACTTATTTACTACCTGTGTGGCCATGGGCAAGTCATGTCTTTATCTTGGCCTCAATTTTTTTAATCTGCAAAATGAGGGTCTTAGACTACTTCCAGACTAACCTTAGCTTCACTGTTGATGGGTCTAATGAGGTTGGCAGATCAAGGGTATAATATAAGTAGATTTTATCAAAGACTTTGATAATTTCTTATGGTACCCTCCTGGACAACATGAAAAGATGTTGATGGCAGTCTAGTTAGGTGGATTTGGAATTGACCAACTCCAGGGGTAGGGAATCTGTAGCCTTGGGGTCACATGTGACCCTCAGAGGTCCTCAAATGTAGCCCTCTGATTGAATCCAAACTTCACAGAACAAGTCCTCTTAATAAAAAGATTTGTTCTGTGAAGGTTGGATTCAGTCAAAGGACCATAGGCCACAAGTTCCCTACCCCTAGTCAAAACTCAAAGAAGAATATTTATTGGATCAATAAGGATCTAGAGAGAGATTTCTAAGAAAGTGCAGAGGGTATTTGTCCTTGGCTCCTATGCTAGTCATTATTTTGATTAGTGACTTGAATGAAAGCATAGAGAAACCAATTAAAATTAAAACACTATTGTAGATAGATAATACCCTGAATAACAAAATGGGATCCAAAGTAATTTAAGTAGTCTGGAACAATCGGATAAGTCTAATAGGGTGATATTATATTCATATATATACACACACTATAGAAATGTGAGTTTTTATTATTATCTAGCTTACAGAGAACTTAGCTAGATAGACAGATAGATAGACAAATAGATGGATAGATAGGTAGATAGATAGATAGATGGATGGATGGATAGACAAATAGAGTCACCTCCACACCACAATGAGGCATCAGAGTTGGACTTTAATGTTGTATTTACATGCATATATAGATGTATATATGTATGGATGTATATATTCACATGTATGCATACATATATACATTTATGTATACAATAGTAGGGTTCAAAGTGACCTAGTGTGATGAAATCTGGGTGTTGCATACCAATTCACAAAGCCTAAAGTTTTTAGAGGCCACTAGGTGGTACTGCAGATAAAATGCTAGTCTCTGGAATCTGAGTTCAAAGATTGAATCAGGAACACCTGAGTTCAAATTCAGCCTCAGAAACTTACTAGCTGTGTGATCTTGGGCAAATTACTTAACCTCTATCTGCCTCATTTTCCTCAATTGAGGATACTAATAGTGCCTACCTCCCAGAGCTGTGGAAGGACCACATAAGATAGCAGTGTACATAATAAATACTTGTTCTCCTCCTCCCATTTACAGAGAGGGACTGCTGTCTACATCAACAGAGAGAGTACTTGTACTGATGAAACTACAGATCCTTGAAGTATAAATGTAAAGTCTACACTTAGGTTAAAAAAAATCACATGTGTAGGTCCAGGGCAGGGGATGTATGGGCTAGATAATATACCATGTGAAAAAGATCTGAAGCATTTAATGGATCACAAGCTGAATATAAATCAACAATGTGAAATGGCAGTCAAAAAAATGAATGAAACCATAGGCTTCATTAATAGAATTAATAGAATTCATTAATAGAATTAATAGCAGACAATCCTGCTATATGCTGCTCTGATCAGACAACCTTTGGAGTATTATTAGACCATCACATTTTAGGAAGGGCATTGACAAACTGGCCTGAATACCAGAAAGGCAACCAGGATTATGGAAAGTCTGGAAACCATGTCATGTGGGGATTGACTGAAGAAACTGGAGATATCTAGCTTGAAAAAGAAAAAACTTAGGGCAGGAATTCTTAACCTTTTTGTGTCTTGGATCTCACTGACAGGCTAGTGAAGCCTTCTCAGAATGTTTTAAAATAAAATACATAGAATTAAGAAGGAAACCAGTTACATTGAAATCTAGTTATCAAAATACTAAATACTAAACATAGAAGTTCTCAGATGCCCACCTAAGAGCCCCTGACTTAGGGGGAGGGAATATTACTGCTGCCTTCAAATGTTTGAAGACATATTATGTGGAAGAGAGATTTAAACAAGGGATAGAAATTTCAGGGAGGCAAATTGTAGCTTAGATGTAAGGAAACACTAACAGTTTGAGCTTTTCAAAAGGGAAGGAGGTTTCTCTGGAAAGCAGTGGCTTCCCATCCCTGGACATTTTCAAGTAGAATGAATGACCACTTTTTGGCGGATATTGTTGAGGTATCATTCTTCACGAAGAGGTTGGACCAGACGACTTTGGGATCCCTTCCAACTTTGAAATTTTATGATCCATACCTGTGTTTCAAAATGTCTCCAGTCACATCCTCCCCTGTGCTCCATGAATGAATTGGGCAAGAAAACTGGTCCCCTGGAAAGCCAAAGGATTGGTTGTTGGATCCTACTCCAAAATGAGACCTCAAATTTACCAAGTTCTATCAACCTTCTCCCCTAAGGATTCTCACATCATCTCTTCCTTTCCATCCTTTCTGTCATCACTCCATTTCATAACCTCTTTCCCTTTTTCTTGGACCACTGGAATGGCCTCCCAATTGGCCGCCCTGCTTCCATCTTTTCCATTTTTAGTCCACTCTGCACAGTTGTTGCTGCATTTCCCTTTAAACGTGGCTTTTAGTTCCTTGCTTAGAAGCCTTCATTGCTGGCAGAACAAAGCCTAATTCCTCATTGTGGTATCCAGAGTCTTCCATAATCACCTGTATGCACCTTACTTCTCTAATCCTATCTGTCATTACTCTCCTACACAAGCTTTTTGCCCCAGGGAGTCTGGTCCTTCATACATGACATGGGTTTGCTCACACCATTCTCCTGGCTTGGAATGCTCTATCCTTTCCTCTCTTATTATCTATACTGGGGGCCATCTCCAGTCATCCTGATCTATATCTTGCCACTGGACCCAGATGGCTTTGGAGGAGACAGTGAGGCTGGTGACCTTGCACAGCCCTCCCTCACTTAAATCCAATTAACTTGCAAGTCATGGCATCGCCTTCCCGATGCCAGGGTCCTCTTTGAGAATGAAGGACAAACAACAATTATTATCTATATTATGTTCATCCTTTAAGGCCAAAATCAAATCCTCCATAAAGGCTTCATTGGTCACTCTTCAATAACCTTCAATGCGTTACTCATGGACTAATCAATTTCCAATTCATCACATCCTATCCAGTGATAGCTCGCGCATTCTTGGTTAGCTTTTCTTGTGTAAGTCTTGTAAGTATGAGGCCAGGAAGAGAGTCATCCTTTATTCTTGTGTCCTCTAACCCCAAGACCAGGCAAAGGGTTGGTCATATAGGAGGAGGTCATAAGGAGACTTGTTGAATAGATCTCCCTTCTCCTTCTCTTCCTGAATCTAACCACATAGGGACTTGGAGGGTAGGGAGTAGGAAAAGGGCCAGGGACTGCCTGACTCCAATCTCTCTTTGGACCTTGGGTCTGATACTGAGAAAAGAACACTGGGCAGGCAGGATAGCTAGATTGTAGTCTGTTCTGATACTAACTGTGTGACCTTGGAAAAATCTCTTTACCTCTTTGGGTCACAGTTCCCTCTTCTGTAAAATGAGTAGTTTTACTAGTGACCAATACTAATACTTCATACATTCTAGAATTCTACTTATCTGAAAATTCTTATGGAATTATCCCCCATTTCCCTTCCTCCTTCACCTTCTCAAACACCCTCCTCCCCCCACTCACCATTGAAGCAGTGGACATCTAGTGCCATGTTGGCCTTCTTTTGAGTAACTGTCCATTCAAGTAGGGTTGGAGGGAAGGTTCGGGCAGCTCCAGGACCCTTCTGGGCTTTGGCCATGGCCTGTATGAGTCTATGCTGACATACAGCCTGGAAGCCATTGTGGGCATAATCAGAGACAAACCTGGTGAGGGTCAGAGGATAAACAGAGTTCAGAAACAAAAGGGAACACAGAAGAAACTGGGTACCAATGTGAATTATTATCATAAGAAGAATCAATAATTTCCAGATAATAAAGGAGGTTAGGTTCCAAAGTCAATTGTTTAGAACATGGAGATCATTGTAACCTAGAAATAAGACTAAGTTTCCAGGCTAACCCAAAGTCAGTTATTTAGAACATGCAAATCATTTTATCCTAGATATAAGGCTAGGTTTCCAGGCTAGCCCCTAAAAACTTATTTTGCCTATGGTGTATCTAAGTTCATGGAAAATATGGACACCTTTGTAGTATTCTGGGTCAAGATGGAAGAGGATGGAAACAACTCTCTCATGTTTGTTCTCTATATATGTAGCCCCTGGTTCAAATGTCTATCTAACAGAAAATGCAGATATTATTATTTTAGCATTAAGAGCCAGATGAAACTTCAGATGGAATATTGAGAAAATTAATTTGTGTTGACTGTTTGAATAGTTGAGAAAATGCTAAGAACTTCTCCCTATGGAGACAGGGAGAAGGTGAGTGTGCCTTATCGGTGATCTACAGGACTTGATGAAGAATCTGTGGAAAAGGCAGAAAGGAAGGAGGTGAGAAATGTCTTCTTGGTGGGAATGATTTTAACTACATCGTCCATAAGGGAACTTTATCATGATAATTTAATGAAGAGTTTGTGAGGGACTAGTAAATACAGCAAATTTCTGAAGGAAAGACAAGAAAAGGACTAATATTGAGGAGAAATGCTAAGAAAGATTATCAAAAGGCTAATCAGTACCTAGAGTGAACTGAATAATGTAGGACCAAGTTTCCAGGCAAGTAAAGAAGACTTAACTATAGTTATTTTGGGGGCCTCTAGGTGGCACAGTCTAAAGAACATTAGGTTCAGAATCAGAAAGTCTCAACTTCATGAGTTCAAATCTGGCTTTAAACACTGACAAGCTGTGTAACCCCAGGCAAGTCACTTAACCTTGTTTTCCCCAGCTTCCTTATCAGTCAAATGAGCTGGAGAAGGAAATAGCTAACCACTCCAGTATCTTTGCCAAGAAAATCCCAAATGGAGCCACCAAGAGTTCAACTCAACAACAAAAATTTTGAGGGTTTGAGGTGACTCAGGCTGTGACAAAAATGTTGTAAATATATTTTATGTTTATTATTTATTTCCTTTATTAATAAATTATACACATTCATTTAATAATTATAATATTTGCTTACTTATAGATAAATGAGTAATTACTATTGGTAAGTGGAGATTTTTCCATTTCACTAAATAATTAATATTTAACAAATTTGGGTAGGACCTGGAGCTACACAATGAATGGAAAAGATTGCAAGTTTATTCATGAAGAATAAATTATCATAATATACCCCTAGATCACTATAGAGCTTGGGAAGATAAAACTAAATATATAGTAATGAGTCAAATGACCAAGGGAAGTTGGTTGACCTACAGCCGGATTTGGTCAGACTCCAGATCTTATAATCCAATAAGTGGAATCACTTTGTTGGAGGTAGAAGGTGGTGATGTGTCTTCTCACTATATGCTATATACAAGATAAGTGTTTATCTTTTTACATCTGCAACAAGTGGTTTTATTCTGTCTCCCTCCACTTATATTGGGAAACAAAGAAAAGTTTCTGGAGGAGGGATGGAAAGAAAAAGTCCTAAGATTTTTCTTGTTCATTCCTACCCCTGGGTCACTCTCAGAGCCCAAAAAAGTCATTTGGACATCCTAGGTAAGGTTTAAGAACTGGGCCCTATGTATGCTACACTATCCTAGTAGCACATACAATTTGATTTGTTACAAAAGAAATGCTGGCCTGACAGAGAAAGCGGAATTTTTTGACATTAAAATATTTAATGTAGTCCAAGTATCTCTGGGACAAGGAGAAATGCATGATGGGAATTGAAGTCCACGAATAGAATAAAATCTATCATCTTGAAAAGACAAAAATGCATACCAGTACCCCAAGGGGAGGGTGCCAGGCTGAAGTGGCTAGGCAGGAGTTTGGGGTTCAGTTCTGGGAGGAGCACAGCCATAGCAGCAGCAGCGGCCCCTCCAGGCTCCCCAACAGGAAGACAGACAGAGAGACGAGCAGACACAGATGGGACAGTGGGTGGCAGTGTCCTCATTTCCCTACCCAGGATTTAACAAGCTGAGCAGTGAGACCTCCCCCTACCTTCAGCAATGCACAGCTAGGGAGAAGCCTGGTAGGCAGCCTCAGTGCAGCCTGATTTATGTAAGGGAATTCAGATCAAGAACATCAGGTTCCTTTTAAGAACTGAAGGGAGCTGCAGGAAGACTTATTATAAGCTTTCTTTTTCACTTTCTCCTCCCTTTTCAGTTTTAAAGGGCAGATATTTAAATCCTAAGTCTGTGTTCATTCTAAGCTGTTTTCTCCTTCATTTCCCCTTTTAAAAAAATATGGTTTTCTCTAAATAGAGTTAAAATTTTATCTCAATTTTTTTCCTCTCATGTATGTTACTGAGTAGAGAGTGTGTGGTTTGTGGGAAGCCATTAAAAAAATCAAGGATTCTCATTTCTGGCATGGTGACCATGTCATGGTCATTCTAGTCTGGGTGTGAGATTTTTAGATATTTTAATTTTTTTTTGTATTTTGTTGCTGTTCATTTGTTTCAGTCATGTCTGATTCTTTGGGACACCATTTGAGGTTTTCTCCACTTCATTTGAAAGATGAAGAAACTGAGGCAAACAGGGTTAAGTGACTTGTTGAAAGTAACCCAGCTAGGAAGTATCTGAGTCTGGATTTCAGCTGAGGTCCTTCTGACTCCAAGGGCTGACACTCCCTCCACTGTGCTACCTAGCTGCTCCTCATTTATATTATTATATTAATAATCTATATTTTAAAACTCTGTGCAAAGAAGCCACGCTGTGGGTTCCAGCTAAACTTTGCCTCTTGAGCTCAGGCTAAACGTGAGGTTTTTGCAATAGTCTGTGTTGCTTAGACATTGGCTACCGTCCAAAGGAAGAGAGGAGAATGTATAACCAGAGTAGAGGGAGCAGTTGGCCCTTCTATTCCCAGAAAGGAGAGAAAAAGTCCTTCCTAACCACCTTTGCCCTCCACAGAGATGCCTGGTTATATTTATAAAAAGTAGTACTTAAAATTGCCCCACATCTCCTGCCATCCTGCCCATTGTACCCTAGGCAGCTCTCTGCCTCTTTGACCCCAAGTTCAAGTTCTGGTCATTACGAAATTGAGTATAAGTTATGGATTATCTGTATATTTGCTACAGAAAATGGAGGATCAGGCTGACTCACTGTATTCTCCATCCAATGCAGTCTGGTAATCCAAAGATGGTTTTTTTGTCTTTTTGGAGGGGGGAAAGCAGGGCAATTGGGGTTAAGTGACTTGCCCAAGGTCACATAGTAAGTGCTAAGTGTCTGAGACCAAATTTGAACTCAAGTCCTCCTGATTCCAGGACTATTCATTGTGCCGCCTAACTGCCCTGATGTGTTTTTCTAAAAGTCTCCAACGAACCAAAGACAGCTCAGCCCCTAACATCAGTTTTATAAACGATCTCTAAGGTAGATTGTGCCATAATTTTGAATAACAAGTCATTAAGCACTCTCAAAAACTATTGTTCCATGATAGAGTGAATAGTGCCCAGCTCAGCTGGGTTCAACTTTGACCTCAGAGTTTTACTAGCTGTGTGACCTTGACCAAGTCACATAACTTCTGTCTACCTCAGTTTCCCCAACTGCAAAATGGGGATAATAGCAGCATTTGCATAAAAAATGAGAACCAAATGAGATAACATTTATAAAGTGCTTAGCATCGTGCCTTCCAGAATAAACACTTAATTAACATTTGTTTTCTTTTCTTGTCCCTTCTCTCATACCTTCAGAATAAAGCCTAAATCTCTTAGCCTCATGTTCAGTAGTCTGGCTCCAATCTACCTTTTCAGCTACACCCCCTGCTAACCATATCTGCCACTAACACCATTAAACTGCCACATGGATAGGGCATGCAGGGAGCCAGTGTTATCCTGAATTCCCTGTAATAAATGTTCAGACAGGCTGAACCTGCCTTTTTTCCTCTTCAAACTGGCTGGTAGATTAGTATGGAGCTTCCTGGGGCTCCTTGTGCCGCCCCTTCCTCTACCCCTGCCTCTCAGGTGCTGTGCCATCCAGAGGTGAAGCTACACTGGTCTCTGCTTAGGAAAATGATTCGAACCCTTACACACACATACACACATGCATACACAGACACACACATACACATTCACATATACACACAGACACACACACATTTTTATTCACACTTTCAATAATGTTCTTCATGGCAAAGAACATCCATTTATGAACTCACTGGTCAGAATTAGATTTCAGCATGAGTGCAGGACTGAGCTCAGTGTATAGCTGAGGTTAGGACTCACTTGTGGTTATAGTTGGGGTTCAGCATGTGTCTAGGGTCAGGACTCACGGTGTGGCTGGGATTAGGGATGAGTGTTTGTGGTTGACATCAGGACCCACTTGTGGCTAGGATTAGGGCTCACTTGTGACTAGAATGTAGAACAATCTGAGAATAGGCTGAATAGGAAAGTTTGCAACCAGAAGCACTTAGTGAAAAGTAAGTGTGTATTGTGAACTGATCTAACCCTCCTGAAGGGCAATTTGAAGGATTCCCAAAGGGCTATAAAACTGTGCATACCCTTTGATCCAGCATATCACTATTAGCTCTCTATAAAAAAACAAACAAACAAACCTGGGGGCGGGGCAGCTAGGTGGCACAGTGAATGGAGCACCAGCCCTGGAGTCAGGAGGACCTGAGCTCAAATCTGGCCTCAGACACATAACACAAAAAAATAGCTGTGCGACCTTGGGCAAGTCACTTAACCCCAATTGCCCTCCAAAAAGAAAAAAAACTGGGGAAAAGGGCCTATTTGTACAAAAATATTTATAGCAGCTCTTTTTCTGGTGGCTAAGAGTTAGAAATCAAACGGATGCCCATCAACTGGGGAATGATTTAAACAAGTTGTGGTACATGGTTACAATGGAATATTACTGTCCTGTAAGAAATGATGAGCTGGATGATTTCAGAAAAATCTGGAAAGACTTACATAAACTGATGCATAGGGAAGTGAACAGGATCAGGAGAAAGTTGTACACAGTAACCACGGTATTATACAATGAAGAACTGTGAATGACTTGGCTGTTCTCAGCAATATAATCATCCAAGACAATCCCAAGGACTAATGATGAAGCATACTATCGATCTCCAGAGAAAGAACTGATATTGACTGAATACAGACTGAAGCAGGCTATTTTTCACTTTCTTTAATTTTTTTCTTTTATTCAAGTTGTCTTGTACAAAATTACTAATATGGAAATGTTTTACATAATTGTACATGTATAACCTATATTTGGTTGCTTACTGTCTCAAGGAAGAGGGAGAGAAGGGAAAGATAGAATTTAGAACTCGAAACTTTAAATAAAAATGACAAAAAAATTTGGAAAATAAACTAAAATATTCTGATAAATGTAAAAAAAAAGTGCTCAAAGCAATTTACTGATCAATGAGCTAGTGATTTGCTAGTTGGGCCCCTAGATGGCGATCGATAGTAGGATTGCTTCTGTGTAAGCCCCTCAATTGCCATGAAATCTTCCCTAAGCGCTTCATGGGGAGCTGTGTCTAGGTCCTACTGGTTGGAGCCTCAGGCTTCCCAGACCCCTACTTACTTGAGCAAATATTTGTCCAGGCGAGGCGAGGGTGCAAAACCACTGAGGCACGAGGCCAGCAGGAGCCAACCTCGCTCCTTGTTGCTGATGTTGGGATTCCGCCACACCTGATTGGCCAGCTGGACCAGGATCTCATCCCTCAGCTCAGCCTTCGCCAGCCCCTTCTGAACAATATAGTTCCCAAACAGGTTGTCCTGGGCTCCGTGGAGGTGGGGATCACCCATGAAGCGCAATATCTATAGTCATTGTGAAAACCAGACACAGAAAGTAAATACCTCTTCTGCTGGCATAGAAGGCCTTCACGTAAAAATTACCCTGTCCAAGTTTATGCCAAATAACTACCCATTCATTCCAGCCTGCCTTTGAAGGGAGCTTTTACTTCCTTGCTCAAGACCTTCCTGTGGCCCACTCCCCATTGCCTACAGGACAATGTTCATATTCCTTAGGGTGGCATTCAAGGCCTTTTGGTACTAGCCTGTCTTTCATAGGATCAGAGACTTAAGAGATACTTGTGATGTCCTTGAAGGGAGGCTATTTTTTTTCTGGTCTTGTTTTTACTGCCCCCTCCTATGTGGACCTTCTGCTTTACTTTTCCCTCAGCTGGCCCTCCCTGCCCCCCTCCCCCAGGTAGTATCCCTCCTAATTATGGTCATTTATCAGGTTCTTATTGTTCAAATGGCATTATGTCTGACTCCGGACCAGAAAAGTCACTGATTTGCATTGATGCGGAGGAGGCCCTCCTCACCTCCTCACCCTCCTCACTTACCTCAACGAAATCAAGGTCTGATCAGAAAAAAAAAAGTGCCTTGTGTACAACAAACTTACTTCCTGATTATTGCTTCACTCCCTTAAAAACCTCTAATTTTGTTGCATGGGATACCCCCTCCACTTACACAGATTGTAACCCCTCATACCTTAGTATCACAGGGTCATAGAATCTAAAAGCTGGAAAGGACTTCGAGGGTCATCTGTACTGAGCAAGAATCCCCTGTACTGGCCCAAAAAGGGTTCACCTAAACTCTGCTCCAAGACCCCTAAGGAGGGGATGCCCGCTACCTCCTAAGACAACCCACGAATGTCACTTTGAGATAGCTCTAATCAATAAGTTTTTTCTTGACCTCAAGCCTCAATTTAACTTCCTGAAATCTCCATCCTCTGGGGCTAAGCAGCCCAGCCCAACCCCTCTTCCATATAATGGCCCTTCAGATGCTTGGAACCAGCTAATATACTCCTCTGAATCTGCTTTCTCCATTTCCCTCAGTCTACCTTCATATGGCATGATCTCCAGGCCTCCCTCCACCCTGGTCATGTTTTAATTTATCTGTGTCATTGCTAGTCCCTAAAGAACAATGGAGATCTCAAAACTAAGTTCTCCTGAGCTCTGGGAGCTAGTCACCCTGTGTGTCAACAAGCTTGACTACACTGAAATGAGCTAGGCTGGGTTTTGGAAGTGGACATTGAGTTCATCACCAGGCCTATACTCAAAGGCCACCCATGAAGCATAGACTCTATATCCACTGCAATATCAGACCCAGGTCATAAAAATGGTGGTTGTCATTTACCTAGAACTTAAGGTTTGTAAAGACTTTTCAAATACTAGCTTATTTAATTCCCCCAACAACTCTGGGAGGTAGGGTCTGTTATTATCCCCATTTTTACAGATGAGTAGACTGAGGCAGGCAGAGGTTAAGGGACTTGCCCAATTTCACACAGATGGTTAGAAATGTTAAAAAGGTGATTTTTATTTGGCATTCTGAAAGTTCTTTCAGATTTGTAGCTCTTACATTCTGTCTTATACTTTTCTGTATTACCCATCCCTCGATGCAGAACTAGGCCCAAAGTAGTTGCTAAGTGAATGGAATGGTTGTTTTTCTGTATTTACTGTTGCTGCTCAGTCCTGTCTGACTCTCGGTGACGCCATTTGGGGTTTTCTTGGCAAAGATACTGGAGTGATTTGCCATTTCACCTGCATCCAGGTAGGAAAGGATTAGAAGACTTGGTAGGATGATGTAGGGATCTCTAGGCAAGATTGTCTCTCAAGCTGAGCCAAGCTATGACTACTGACCTACATCAACATGCTGTCCTTATAACTAGAGTAAAAGCACTTTTGTCACATTCAGGGTGAACAGCAGTAAGGTATAAATCACTGATATCTTATTCTTGAGGAGAAGAACATGACAAAGGGAAAGGTTCTGTCCCCAAAGCCATTACTCCCTACATTCTTAGAGGGTGACAGTAGGAATGACCGGGCAGGCACAGGGCTGGGTGCTCCCCTACTCTCCTTACGTGGCAGGAGGTTAAGGGTATGGGGATTTCCCTATTCACCAATCCTTCAGTGGGCACCAGGAAGCTGGGGAACAGTGTAGAGAAAGGAGTTACAGCCAGAGTGCTGAACCTGTGTCTTGAACTTACCAACTTGAAGATGCTGATGGCTTCTGGGTAATGCTCCTTCTCCAGCCTGGTAAGGGGGCTTTGTAGTGGCTCAGTAAGCATCCCAAAGGCGGGATCCTGAGAACAAAGCATGGACACCAACATTTGGTGGAGTGATGGTGGTGAAGGAGAACCAAGGGGGATAGGACTAGGGGAAAGAAACAGTGGGGAAGGGGGAGAATAGGCCTTAGGGAGTTATTATGCAAAAAGGAATGATGGAGCCAGAGGTCTCTTTGGGGAAGGAGGCCAGTGGATGCCCTCAGGGTAGCCCTGAGGCCCTGTCTCCTCTTCCTCTGTTTCCCTCCTCTGGAGACAAACACTGTTTCCCTTGGGCCCCCAGTCCCAGAATGCTGAAGAAGAGCAAGGTTGGTCTTGAGCATGATACAGCCCCACTCTCCTAGTCTGTTCCTTTCCTGCCTCATAACACCATCTCCCCCCTTTCAGGAACATTTAATCTGTTTTCTGTGCCAAATACCCCTCCAGAATTCAATCCAAAAAACATTTATTGAGCCCCTACTATGTGGCAGGCACTGTGCTACATACTTTGCTCAATTTGTCTGGAGAGGACTAGGCCCCACAAAGGCACCATATGACAATATCACCTAGGTGATAGCCTCCTAGGGATTTTTCTAATTTTAATACAAAAAAATGCCTCATTCTAAAGAAATTCAGCTTCCCTGTGAAAATTTCAGAAAACACAGAATATAAAGTAGGAAAGGCAAAGTCACAGGGGAGAGGGACATTGAGAACCTTCTCAGAGCCCATTAAATCACATCCCATCAGGTGCTGACCTTGAAGTGGGCCTGGACGTACTTGACCATCGGATAGTTGTTGATGTCTAGGGGAAGTGCGATCTGAGGGTCAATCTGCAGCTTGGGGGTACGGACAGAAACTACACAGCCATCGTTTGCTTGTTTGTACACTGTGGGCCAGAGGAAACAGGAATAGGAAGGCACACAGGCTCCCCCCTTTCCCTTGCCACCTCTTCTCCCTAACTGAGAACCTTCCCCAGGCACTAGAATCCCATCTGTCCCCTCTCCCTCTCCAGAGGTTCCATGCAAAACTTGAGCCCCCAAACATTTTTATTGACTACCTCAAGCTGGGACATAGGACTGGGTCAGACAGCCTTTCCCAGTTCGCAGCTCCCGATAGGGTTCCCTTCCTAGACTTCACTGCCAACCTAATAGCTTTTTGGTAGGTACAGGCCCCCTTCCCACCCTTCCAGGGTCCCTTGCCCACCTGTCACCACCTGTAGGAGTCCTGCCAGCTCAGCGGGCACCTCAAGACAGGCCACATTCACCACCTCTCTCTTGGTCAGTTCCTGGGGGACACAATACTCAGAGGGTATTCCCTCTCCTCCCCTGGTCCTGGTCTCCTTGGTTCAGGGGACTTCAAGCACCAAAGTTTTAAAGAGACTGGGGCAAAAAGTGGCTACATATCCAGACTGGGCACCAGTCTATAGGTTTAGGACTGTGCCATCCCTGTGTCCCTGAAGCTCTCCCTGAAACTTGCATTTACCTTCCTGACTCCCCCAAATCCTTATTCTTGGAAGCAGCACTACTATGAGACGCCTATAGGGCCTATTAGTGGCCCTCACCCCACTCTGCTTCCCAGCCTGGAATCACCTTCTACTCCTACACTCCCTCCTAATTTGTGTGACCCCCTCATGTTTACTTTCAACTTTGATTAGAACGGTGACTTGGTTGTCAGGACCCTGAGACCTAAACCTGGAATAAGGGGAGAAGGGGGATGTTGAGGGAAGTGGGAAGGGATGGTGGTGATGGGGTGCTTGTGCTTGAACCCCAGTTTGTAAAATCACATTTCTGCCTAGCCTCAAATCTCCCTGGCCTCAAAACACTGTCTCAGCAGTTTCTCTCTAGCTCAAGGGCAGCGTGCCCCAACAAAATACATCTCTTTCTTCCTGATACAGTGGCTAGCTGCATTTCAGAATTTAGTAGTTTGACCCAAGTGTGTCCTGGCTGAAGCAGCTGTGTATGCTAGGTCATATCTGTCACATATATCCTAGACTCAGTCATATGTATGCTCCCTAGCTCATTACACACATCCTGTATCCCTTGTTAGCTTGGAACATACATCTATTCCCAACATCTATCTTGTCTAACAGGACATTGATGGGACCCGCCTGAGTTTTCTCAGTCAGCCCTAACGACAAGCCGACTTAGTGACGTTTCAAGACTAAAACCACACTTCCAGGCAATACCCCCCTCAGGCTATTTCCCAGTGAATTCTGGGTAATATGAGATTAAAAGTGCATGTTCCTTTAAGTACTCACCACTCCTTAACTCCTCCCTAATCCTTGCCCTGACTCAGCTAGTTAGCATAATTGGCACAGGTTCTGTTAAGGATAATCTTAAAAACACTTTAACTCTACCCCTTTAAGATTGTAGGTTCCCTAAGACCTCCTGCCCGCTGTAAAGGGTAACAATAAACTTTTACCATCCGGGCATAAAGATTGCTTGGGACCGTGAATTCTATGTCTGGCCAAGTTCTAAGCTCTCTATAGTTCCTGCTTCATTGCTTTCATGGCCATTGGAACAAATTGTTCTTATTGGTCCATTTTCCCAAGGGAAATCTTCACAGACTTGGGGTAGACATTGCCTAACTCACCAACAGATTTGACACCTGTTGGTTACCCCCAATCTGGTTTAGTCCATCTGCTGAGATGGTTTACCGGGGTGCAGCCGATACACATGCTACAGCTTCTTGTAGCCAAAGGTGAGAGTTGGGTGAAAGGTGGACACCAAAGGTGGATGAGGGCCCTGAAAAGGGCTCAGCAAAACCCTCCCAGCAGAGGTGCTAGTCCTCCCGAACACTCCAAACATTCACTGGCCCAGTCAGCATCCTGAACTCCTTAGTCCTCGAGCCAGTTTGGCCCTCTCATTGTTCAGAGACCTGACAAACCCATTCAGTCTCCCAATGCCTTTCTCTTCCTGCTATTACCAGACCTTTCCCCTTTACACTCCAGTCCTCCAGTATAATTTTCAGTGGTTTCCTTACCAGTGAATTCAGGAATAACATATGTGTTATTCAGAAACCTAGAATCTTAGAATGCCAGAGCTTAGAAGGGAATCTAAATGATCCTTTTGTCCAATCCTTTCTTTTTAGGAAAAAGGGAACTGGGGCTCAGGAGAGAAAGGCCTGGCTGATCTCTGAGACATAAATGCTCGCATGGAAAATTGAACAATTGGCTTTGGAGAGTCAATCTGAGCTGGCTCCAGCACATCCTGTGCCTGTGTGTTCCTATATTTGCTTCTTATTACCCATCCTCACAGGAACAAAAGGGTCAGGATCCTTTCTATAAGGAGGCAGGGACCTACATATGAGCACCAAGGCCCTGAACTCCCTTCGGTTCTTCCTTCCTCCCCAGATAGTCAGTTTGAGATGAGAAAGAGGCCTGGTTCCAGGTGTATTTGTGTGTATATGGCTGGTGGTGGAAAAGTGGGATGGGGCTGGGCTTACCCTCAGGTACTGCTTTTGGTTCACATACATGTTCACCAGAGATCTGAACTTGACCAAATTCCTCTTCATTTTCCGATACTTCTTCCTAGGGGTAGGGAGGGTAAATGGAGTCAGTCTAAGCAGTATAGATCCCACATAGGCACTGGTCCCCAAGAACAGGAGTCCCTGAGGCTGTCAGGAAGCCCAGCACTGTCCTCCCTCCAGCCACCCAGTGGTATGTAGCATGTTATCTCAAGTGTGGGCAGTGCTGGCTGCTTGTCAGAGTGTTTCCACATCTACTTACATGCTCACACATCTGCCAAGAGGATATTTCTAAAGCCCAGATCTGGCCCTATGGCTTCTCAGGACCATACGATCCATAGGACCCTATCACTCTTGGCTTCCCACTCAATAACTCAACTCTATTGGCTCCCTATTATATAAACTCCTCAGTTTGATGTGTAAAGGCCTTCAAAAGCCCATCAGATTGTAAGCTCCTTGAGGCAGGGATTGTATTTTGCCCCTTTTTGTATCCCTAACACTTAGAACAATGATTAGCGAATAGTAGGTGCTATATATATATATACTTACTGATTGATGGATTGAAATGGGGCTCCCATCTACCTTTCCAGGCTCATTTTATGTGACTTCCCTTTCACTCGGTCACATTAGCATTCTTGCTGCCCATCATATATGACCCCATTGCCTTTGCACAGACCATCCTCTGTGCCTGGAACGCACTGTCTCCGTGCTTAGGCCTTCTGGAATCCTTGTTTCCCTGTGAAGGAGCCTTGAGGCTCAGCTCAGACACTACCTCCTACATGAGGCCTTTCCTGATCTCCCTTGGCAGCTGCTGGTGCCTCCTCCAAATTACCTTGTGTGTGTATGTACATAGAATACGTATTATATGTACACACATTATATTATAATACATCATAATATGTATTCTATGTACATACACATGTGTGCACATATAGACACACATATACCACACAAGTACATATATGCATATACATATATACATATACATATATTTGGATCATGTCTGACTCTTCATGACCCCATCTGGAGTTTTCTTGGCAAAGATACTAGTATAGTTTGCCACTTCCTTCTCCAGCTCATTTTATAGATGAGGAAACTGAGGCAATCAGGGTTAAGTGACTCACCCAGGGTCACACAGCTAGTAAGTGTCAGGAGCCGAATTTGAACTCAGGAAGAGTGTTGATGACTACGGCCAGTGGGCCTCTGACCCTGATGGCTGAATAAGCCCTCTCAGCATAAAACCCTGCTAAACAGGCCCAGATCAGTTCTCCATCCCCCAGGAAGGCTCACAGGCATGGGGAAGGCTTCACATCCCCATGAAAAATGTGGTTTGAGCTTCTGGCTTGGATACAAGGATGCTCGCAGTGTTCTCAGGGGAAACTAGCATAATGTTGCAGTGTAGTATTAACTAGAAGCCTTGGGACAACTCCATTCTGTTCTAGGGAGGGTTAGGGAGGTTTGGAACATCCTGCCTGGTACTAGTACCCTGATAACAAGGATAGAGTACTCGGCTGTCACATATGAGGTGAATGGGAACTAGGGCAAGGGTGTAATCCCAAAGACAGTTTTACACTATATATTCTGGACTCTTAGCTGAATACAGTCGACTCAAGTTTTCTACCATACTGGAGTCCCATCTCGTTTATGATTGTCAGCCTCTGGGTAAGTAATCTTTTCACCTAACTTTTCCTTCTCAGCTCTGCTGCTGGCTGGCAGGGCTCCTCTCTACCACTATTTCAGACACTGCCACAGAAGGGCAGGGGCCCCTGGGTGGGCTTGCCTTCCCACAGAAGAGGAGTCCTCCTGACTCCAGGCCTGGTACTCCATCCACTTCGACACCTAGCTCTGTGAGTGTGAGTGTGAGTGTGTGTGTGTGTGTGTGTGTGTGTGTGTGTGTGTGTGCATACTGTTTTTCCCATAGAATAAATTCTTTGAGGGCAAGGATTCCTTCATTCTTATTTTTGCCCTCAAGACAGTGCCTGGTACACAGTATGCTCCTAAAAATGGCTTGTTGGCTAATTGATTGATACACAAAGTCATTTGTGGGAGGCAGAACCGGGATCATTTCTTATTCTTTCATCCCAAGAAGCAGTGGGGTGTAGTGGATGAAATGCTGGCCTTAGAGGGTCAAGAAGACCTCCATTCAAATCTCCCCTCTGACACTTACTAACTGCATGAAGGTTACTTAACTTCTCAGAATCTCAAGCAATCTCTCCTAAGACTAAGTCCTAGCGTGGCTTCTATCTGTATCTATGTTAGCAGAGGGAGTTCCCACACCAGAAGGCCCTCACGTTGAAACCAGAGATCTTTCACGTATGACAAGGAATCAGACTCCGAAGAAATAACTCGTCCCAGCTGACAAGGCTAGACCGAGCTAGGGACAGACGGTTAGTGTCCTGACGCCGCAGATCCATTCCCAGGGCACAGTCATAATCCATGCCCTCAGCCTTTCCACACAAGGTACCAAAGACAGGAGGACAGTGGGCACTGCTCGGCTCTGAGGTCAGAGGCCAGTTCGGGGCTCTCCCTGCCGGGAGGAGCAAGGTGCCCGCCCCGAGCCTCCGAGCCCATCCCATTGCGGTCTCTAGCCCCCTCCCACTTGGCGGAGGCTTCCCTAGCCACCCTGCACGGGCCCAGTACCTGGCAAGGTAGCCCCGAGACACGCTCTGGAGAAGGATGATCTTGCGGCGCAGGGAACGGAAACGCCTTTTGATGAAGAAACCTCGGAGGCAGCGCTGCAGGGTCAGCACGGCCAGGTGCAGAACTCGGTCCCGCATGCTCTCCAGCAGCTGGTACAGATGTTCCTTCAGGAACAGCTGGGGACGGGATGGAGCAGGGCACCCTCGTGGCACAGACCACGCGGTTTAATGGAGAGAGCCCTTGCTTCAGATCAGAGGACCTGGGATCGAATCCCAATCCGCCATTGACCAGTTTGGGGACAAATCACTAGTCTGTGGGACTCAGTTTCCCCATGTATAAGAGGAAGAATCTAGGCTAAGTGATCTCACGAGTTCCTTCAGACAACCTGGGTCCAAATTCTGGGGTTCACCTTATTTCCTGTTACAGGTCCCGACCTCAGCTCCTCATCTCTGAAATGGGAGGGGGAGTGGACCAGGGGTCTCTAAGGATTCTTCTGACTCTAAATCTATGATCATTGTTGCTGTGTCCTCGTCCCTGACGCTCTGTGACCCCATTTGGGGTTTTCTTGGCAGAGCTACTTTGCCATTCCTTCTCCAGATCATTTCACTGATGAGGAAACTGAGGCAAATAGGGTCACACCGCTAGTAAATGCCTGACACTGGATTTGAACTTAGGGAAATGAGTTTTCCTGACCCCAGGCTCCCCACTCCATCCACCGCTCTACCTACCTCCCCCAAATCTATGAGTCTATCCCTCACCCCAATCCTCAGGTCCACCGGCCAAGGCTCAAGTCACTTGGTCACTGAATAAATTTGTACTAAAACTTTTTCCCTCTGGTGGAGGAAATGTGTCCCAAAAGTCTTGGGGACAGTTTTAAGCTAAAAACTTAAATTATTTAAGCTTAGTTATTTAAGCTAAAAGTTTAAGTCTGTAAGAGGAGTAATGAAAATCTGAGACTGTTTTTCTGGAGGCAAAAATATGAACTATAAGGAAATTAATCTGCCCAAGGGAGAACTGCGGGTAAGTAGATGGTCTGACAGCAGAAGATGGTAGAGAGATGACTGACTGCCCCGGGGTTCTCATTTAGGCACAATGACTGATTTCTTCCCTTCCCCAAGTCCCTCATCTCCTTATACTCCAGGGGAATCTGTATTTTTAACAGGAAATAATCACAGGCCACGGGATGGTAGATTAGGACTTGACAAGACCATAGAGGTCTTCTAGCCCAAAGCCCCTTCTTCTTACAAGTGAGGAAACTGAGGCTCAGAGAGATCAAGCTAAGACTTGACCCTATTTCCTCTGAGTCTAAATCCAACCTTTCCCCCTTCTCTTCCTCACTAGTTAATAGAGCTTCAATGATGGCACTTTAAAGGAGCGTCAGTGGGGATGGCTCAGAGTGAATGTAAATGATGATTGTTTCTGTTCCAGCCAGAAACTCTTAGGGTCTTCCCCTCCCAGACTGATCCTTTTGAGAAGGCAAACTAGGCCACCTTATGCCTCAGTTCTTGCCTAACCTTTATTTACTGAATGGATATTGTCTCAGACAAATTGAGACCTGGGCCAGGGTCTTCCACTGCATCCTGGGCCATCACTAGTCTCCCTGACCTAAGTCTTGCCACTGAACTCTGATGACTCTGGAGGAGAGAGTGAGGCTGCTGGAGTTGCACAGCTCTGCCTTGCTTCAATCCAATTCACTGGAAAGTCAAGACATCACCCTCCTGACAACGTTGGTCCTCTACAAGAATGAAGGAAGGGGATGGCTAGGTGGCACAGTGAATAGAGCACCGGCCCTGGAGTCAGGAGGACCTGGGTTCAAACCTGGCCTCAGACACTTAACACTTACTAGCTGTGTGACCTTGGGCAAGTCATTTAACCCCAATTGCCCTTTCCTCCCCCCTCCACCCACCCCCCCAAAAAAAAAAAAAAAAGAGAGAGAGAGAGAAAGAGAGAATGAAGGAAGGATAAACAACAATAACAGTGGGGATGAGGATTGGAGAAAGGCATTGGGTGGGAGAGGGGGCAGAGACATTATCAATAGATAAATAGCAAAATAGAACTTAAACATTTATTAACAACTTAGTTCAATCAACTAGTTTTAGAAAGGAATCGTAGATAGTCAGCGGAGTGTTTTCCTGCAGAAACAAAGATAATTGAGGGGATAGGGTGGGGTAGGGGAAGGTGCTGGTGATGAGAGGGTAGGTAAAGATATTGATAGGGAGTAGAGGAACTCTAGTGGAGTATTAGGAAGGTGACAAAGCCAGTCTAAAGACTTCCATTTGACCAGTCAGGCCTTCCTTGATCGTTACAATTGACAACTAATCAGGTAAGGCTACTGTTGTCAACCAGTCAATAATAGTAATATTATTAGTAATTATAATTCTATATTATATAACATATATATAATTAGTGATAGTAATAATAGTGTGGCAGACATCACACTCAGTGCTGTTGATACAAAGAGGCAAAAGATAGTCCTTGCCCTCAAGGAGCTCACAATTTAATGGAGATTGTGTATGTTTGTCCTTCATTCTCAAAGAGGACCATGACATAGGGAAACGATGATATGACTTGCAGTTGACTTGGATTTAAGTGAGGAGGGCCGTGCAGGGTCACCAGCCTCACTTTCTCCTCCAGAACCATCTGAGTCCAGTGACCAGATCAGGATGACTGGCGATGGCCAGGATACAATGGGAGACTCCTGGCCCTTATAGATTAAAGTCTTTTCAGATTCTCACTTTGAGTGAGGTAGTGCCCATTCAGTGAATAGGCCTCTTTAAGAAGTTAATCAAGGGGTGGCCCCTTTAATAAAAAAAAAATCTAACTGGGACGGGGAGACTCTCGGGGTTACTGGCCAAAAGAGAAACAATCACTATTTAGTATTGACAGATGAGAAAAGTATATATAGTATGGTATATAGCATATATAGTATATAGAGCTTCAATTGGTTATATAGTCCCTGAGATCTGGGTTCCCCCTTACCTTGCTGACCCCAATACAGTACATTCGGTGGGTGACTGTGCAAAGTCTGTTGAGCATGGAGACACATGCTTCCCCGGTAGCTGGTATGTCGTATTTGAGAGGCACCAGGCATCTGTACCTGAATATGAGTGGGGAATCCCAACAGTCATTAATCGATGCTTAAAATAACTATACTCCTCCTCCCCTAACCTCCCTTCCCCGCCCCCCCCCCCCCAAGGTGCTTCTGCTGCTCCCTGGCCCAGTGAAAGATGACAAACTCAATGGGGGTATCTCCATGATCAGACTGTGCAGGACCCCTGATGGCCAGTTGTGTTAGTGGAAGAACATGTGGAGGAGGTGAGAGTTCCTGTATTTTAAAAGGGATTTTAAAAGTAACCCTCTTCCCAAGCATCCAGAATAGTCCAGCATCCAGAATAGTCTGGAGCTGGTTATAGGGAGGAAGAGGGATGGACCAAGAGTCAATGCCCCTTCCCCTCCTGCAGGGTAAGTTTCTCATTTACTGACCCCATGTATCAAGGCTGGGTCTGGGATGCCCCTGAGCACCCCTCTATGGGGAGTACCTGTCAATGAAGACCTGGAAGGGAATGCGCACAGGGAAGCCCTCTTTTCGGATCCGTATGGTCTCCATGACCCCTGAGTATCGGAGCTGGCCCATCACCACATCAGGCTCAAACAGATCAGGCTCCTGTGGGGGGAAGAAGGGGATCCGGCACTGACTAAGCCACCTTTCCTGCTGTTTGGGAAGATGGGAGGAGTGAAGCCGAGTGATGGGATTACAAGGTGGGGAGGGGGTGGTGCTGAGAGGGAGAGTGCCCTCAGTGTCAAACTCAGCCTCCTTTGCCTGACTTCAAGACTCCATCAATTGGTGCAATTCTCCTTTCCAGTCTGGTCTCATGTTCCTCCCCTCCCCTGCTCCAGGCTGGGCCCTGCCCTGCCCCCTGTGTAGCATGTGTGTTGCACCACCTCCATGCTTTTGCCCATGCCATTCTCTATGCCTGGAATGCCTTCCCTTACTCAATTTCAGTCCATACTCTAAGAACCTATGCAAATTGGGGGCAGCTAGGTAGTGCAGTGAATAGAGCTCTGGCTCTGGAGTCAGGAAGACCTGAGTTAAAATCCAACCTCAGACACGTAACACAAAAACTAGCCGTGTGACCTTGGGCTTAACTTAACCCCGAATGACCTCCAAAAAGGAAAAAAAAATGCAAATGGTGACCTCCTCACCTGTCACCTTCAGAACTCTCAAAACATTTTGTATCTCTCTCCATGCACTTATTACATATTATTTTGTATTATGGTAATCTCTGTGTGTGTGTGTGTGTGTGTGTGTGTGTGTGTGTGTGTGTGTGTGTGTGTGTGATATTCCCTTGCTAGACTCCAGGAGGGCAAGCATCGTGTCTCATCTAAACCTTGTACCTCCTCCACTGACTAGCACAGTGCTCTGCATACAGGCTTGTGAACTTGAAATGCTGACAGAGAGAGAAAAGGGGAGAAGGGAAGAGGAGGGGAAATGAAGGAGAGAGAAGAAAGGAAAAGGGGAAAGGGAGGAAAATAAGAATATCATGTGTTTCTGGGGAATGGGGAAAGGAAAGCCCAGGGTCTCACTACCCTATTCCCTCCCTCTTCAGCACCCTCATCCCCTTACCTTTTTGTGGTTGGGTTTGAGGCATCGAACAAACAGAGGGTCACACCTGAGAGTCAGGCAAGAAAGTGGGCATGAGACCCTGAAAGTGCAGGCTTTTCCTTCTCTCTTCCCTCTAAGCCAGTGCTTCTCAAACCTTTTGGTCTCAGGATTCCTTTACACTCTTAAAACTTATTGGGGACCCCAACGAACTTTCATTTATATGGGTTATATTTATCACATTGGAAATTAAAATTTTAAAATAAATTATTTTAAATGAATTTTAAAATATTTGTCCTCTAAATAACAGTGAATCCATCGTATATGAACATGAATAAGGTATTTTTATGAAAAATAACTATTTTCCAAAACAAGAGAAGAGTGATATTGCTTAACATATTTTTACAAATCTCTTCACTGTCTGGTTTAATAAAAGACAATTGATTCTGCATTCAATCTCTTGTGATACACTGTTTTTATTGAAGTATATGAAGAAAATTGACCCCACACTGGTATATAGTTGGAAAAGGGGAAAGTATTTTAATTGGCAAATAATGTCTTAATATTATTATGAAAATAGATCTGACCTCACAGAACCCATAAAAGGGCCTTAGGGACCCCCAGGGAGTCTTTGAGAAATGATGCTCTAGACCCTTCCCTCTACCCTCCCAGTCGTCTCATCCTGCCAGAGAAGATCTTGGAGTTATTTTGCTAGGCCTATCTTGAATGTATGGGAGTGGCCATTCTGCTCCTTCCTTCCAACAGGATTTCGAGCCATCATTGGCAGGACCTGAACCTGCCTGATAAGTCATTTCTCTGCCTTAGCTGCCCTTTCCTGATGACGAAGAAACTATGGCTCAGAAATTTTGGTCTGCCTCCCGGGGGCCCCCTTCACCTCTCCATCTTGTCCACTAGGTCCAGGAGAGACTGCTGAAACTTGGCAGCCACAGTGGGAGCCTTGTAGAGACGAGTCAGGGTATTGTTCTTCCCCAGCCGGTGGTGGGCGGTCAGCTGAGCATGGCTGGCAAAGAGGTGAGCCACAACCTGGCACCCACAGAGGCAGGGGGAAAGAGAGACAGGGAATGAGAGAGTGACTTTTTCATAGAGAAGTTCATTAGCTGTGTGTGTGCAGAGGGTGTGGGTGGAAGGGCAGTGTAGCCCCAGTAACATGAGGGTAGAAGCAGGGAGGGCAGTAGGTACTCCTCAGTCCTCATGCCCCATCACCCAAGGGCATGCCAAGAACGGCTGACCATTCCCGCCCCCTCCCAGATCAGCAATACACAGAGTAGGGCCTTATTCTGCTGCACGAATGCATCTTCGTTTACATTTCTGCAGCCTTGGACCTTTCATTCATTCATTCAATATTTATTCATTCATTCATCAGAGATTTATTAAATGTTTCCTGAGCATTCCCAGGTGCTGTGCTACACCCTGGAGACAGATACAAAGACAAAAAAATCCCTACCCTCAAAGAGCTTATGTTCTACGAGGGAAATCAATATCTAGACTCATGAATCAATAAAAAAAAAAATACAAGCAGAATAAAATACCCAAACTACAGAATAATTTCAGGGCCAGTAGAAGGGAGAGGAAGAATTCTGGGAGGGTTGGGGAGAGAAAAATGAGAGAACTCACTTGAGTTTTACTTCGGACAAACAGGTCTAGCACATCCTGCCTCACCTGGTCATAATTTTTATCTAGGAACTTGTGTACCTGGAAAAGCAAAAAACCAAACCAGGGTGGGTCATGGCAGCTTCTATTTGATGGATGAGAAAATCAATCCAGCAGAAGTCAAGCAATTTAAAATCATAGAATGTTACAGCTGGAAAGGTACCTTAGATATCAACCCCCATTATTTTACAAATAAGGAAACTGAGACCCAGAGACTTGTGACTTGCCCAGTCACTTGTTCAAGGTCACAAAATACTCTTAAATGACAATGTCAGTATTCAGTCTGGAAACCATTTGATCATAGAGGCCTGGGTACTCTTGAGAGGTAGGATGGTATAATGGATAGGGGTCTGGGTCTAAAGCTAGAGATGCTTGAGTCTGAACACTACCCCAAATACATACTAGTTGTGTGAACTGGGGCTCTATTGAGACTCAGTTTCTTCATCTGTAAAAATGAGGATGATACCATTTATCTTACAGTGTTGTTTTTAGGGTCAATGAAATCAATAAAACAATGTATGGGAAAGTGCTTTGCACACCTTAAATCCCATAACATGACCTTTTATTTTCATTTTCTAGGGTGTTGGGAATTGAGGCCCTATATAAGGTTAACTTGTTGCTTTGAATCTTCAGCATCTAGCATGGTGTCTGGAAATAGGAGAGCTTAATACATTCTTTCTGAGTTGAATATTAACTGATAGGAATGCCCTAGAGTCAAATATGAAGTCATTTAATCAATCAGCAGGCATTTATGAAGCACCTACTATGTGCCAAGCTGGAGCTACAGGTACAGAGAATGAAATGCTCCCTACTCATCATGAGATTGGGAAGTTTCCAGGTAACTTGGGGGTTCCTGGGATCACTCTCCAAGCCCCTCACAAGCCAAAGCAGGTAGAGAGGTGGGGACAGGTAGGTATGTTTGGGGAGGTGAGTGTCTTACCTGGTAGGTGACTTTGCCAGCATAGTGCTTGATGGTGAATTCAGGCAGGGGCATCTTGGGCTTGGAGTAGAGGGGGTTGGAGCCATGGTGGTAATGACATTTCTGTAGGAAAGTGTGGTCTGTGGCCTGGGGAATAGGGATACCCAAGCAGTAGTCAGAGAAGGGAAGGAGAGGGAGAGAAGGGAAAAAAGGAGGGGTCCACAAAACATGAAAATTACATAAAATTAAGATAGATCTTCCTGCTGGACATCTATATGCTCCCCTGTCGCTCAAACTCAGTATGTCTAATGCTGAATTCATCCTTGCCCCCTTTGCCCCCACCCCAAACTAGTTCTCCTCCCTCATTTCCCTAGCCTTGTGAATAGACGTCCCTACTCCTCTATTCCATCCAGTCCAGCTCACCAGTTCTCCCTGCCTTTTTCCTCTCCTTTGTCTCCCACATCCATTGTCACCTCAACGCTTTTCACATCCATCCCCTCCTTTCCATTCTCACTGCCATTCCTCTTGTTCCCATCCTCAGACTTTTCTAATAGGTCTCTCCAGATCTAATTTCTCTGTCCTCTGACCTATCTCACACACCACTTCTAGACTGGGTTTTCCCAGTGCTCAATGCTCAAAAACATTCTGTGGCTCCCCATTGCCCAGGCAAGTTCATTGGAGAGGGCTTCTAGAAGAAGGTGATTTTTTTTTTTTTTGAGAATTCTTGTAGTTACAACTCTGTTCTCTCTAGGATGTGGTCAGAAGAGAAGGACTATGAGACTTACCTGGGGGAAGCAACTCTGGTCATCTAGAATCCTGAGGATGCCATAGGGCTTCAGGCAGATCAGATTGATACAAGGCTGATTGTCGGTGAAGGTGATTTCTCTCCAGTCTATTTGCTCTCGGATGTACTCATCCTGGATAAAGGTTGCTCATTCCCAGATTTGTATAAGATTTTTGGGGGGAGGATAGAGCCCTCTCAGGGACTGAGGCTTCAGACATTCAGATATCCAGCAGCCTCACCCAGTCCCAGTCATTTTTCTCCCCACAGAACCTACTACAAGAGTTGGAACTCTATACATGAATCTATGGAAAGCATCTTATGAATGGCATGCCCATCCTGTAGGGGACCCAGGGAAGCATGAGACTTTGCTCCTCATGGAGCTCATAATTAGCTGAAGATAAAATGTGTGAGAGAATTAGAAGGTGATTTAGTGTCAAATTGTACTATGAGGAATTCAAAAATGGTGGGAAACCAAGAGGCTCACCTACCTGGGCCTAAAAGGGTGGGTAGGGTTTGGAGAAGCAGAGAGGAGGGCAGAGAGCATGGGTCCAGGGGTGGGGAACCTGCGTGTATGTGAGGCCACAAGTGCCCCCACCCATAAGCAAAGGCATAGAGGTAGGAGTTCTTAATAGTTTGGTTTGGGACTGTCTCCCCTTCCTCTCCTGCACCCTAGCAACTTCCCCTTTCTGGGTCCCCTGCAGCTGACCCCCTGACTTGAGGGCTATGCCCATCAGTGAGAGAAGGCCTGGCAATGAGCTGACTGAATGCTGAGGGAGATGGGTGTCTCTAGGGGGCCAATTCACATCAAGACAGAAGGTTAGAATGAAGACAGCTACCCTTGGGACCACCCCCCTCCCCCCAGCTCCCTCCCTGGCTCACCTGCTCCTGCTGGAAGACAATCTTGTTGAAAAAGTACTGTAAGTACTCATTGGCATAGTTGATACATAGCTGCTCAAAGCTGTTGAAGCTGAGATCCTGGTCACAGAAGGGCCCAATTATAGGCATCTCAAGAGTGGGCAATGGGGAGTGAGGGTGGGAGTAAGTATAATCTTAAATCTCTGGGGTCAGGGACATCAATCAACAACAAACAATTATTAAGCACCTCCGAGGTGCCAGGCACTGGGGATATATATAACTATAAAAATGAACAAAAGAAGTCCCTGCCCTCAAGGATCTTATGTTCTAATAGAAGGATCCTGTTCAGTGAGGAGCTTCCTTTTGTGTCTTTCCTCAATCAGTAACACCCCCTCCTCCTCATCTTCTCCCATGTTCCCTTCTCCTTCATACCAAAGCCTTGGCTCCTGGAGTGAACTAAAGGAGACACAGTCAGACACATGAGAACAAAGAAGAAAGGGGGAGGAAGTGAGAGCCAATCAATCAGCCAGATCTATCAGACACACACACACACACACACACACACACACACACACACACACACACGCAGATAAAAACAGACAGATGTGAGAGACACAGGTACAAAGGACCAAGACATACAAACGTAAAGATAGGCACAGACATCTGAAGTGTGTGTTGACCTCTCAGTTCTCCTGATGCCCAGTTTTGACTGACATTCAGAAGTACTATGCCCTGTTCCTTGCCCTATCATCTGATTTTTTTTTCCTGGTATTTTCACTGGCTGTCCCCCATTCCTGGAATGCTCTCCCTCTTCCATTCCATCTCTGTCTTTTGACTTCCCTGGTCTCCTTCAAGTCCCATCTAAAACCCCACCTTCTTTATTTCCTGATTCCCCTTAGTGCTAGTCTTTTCCTTCTGTTGATAATTTCCAGTTTTTCCTGTCAGTATTTTCTTCATACATAGTTGCTTGCATGTTACCTCCCCCATTAGACTGAGTTCCTTTAGGGTAGGGACCATTTTTTGCCTTTCTTTATATGCCCATTACTCAGCATAGTGGCTGGAGCATATCAGGTGACTGTCTACTGACCCAGAATGATGAGTTCTCTGGGTAAGAAAATGAGGGTTGAACCTGGAATCTGTTCTTCCCTTAGTGCCCACCTCAAAGCCGTAGATGTCCAGGATGGCAATGGAAAGAGCATCCTTTTGGGGGTAAACCAATGTGTTGATCCTGTCGATAAGCCAGCCGAACAGCATTGAATATAGAATCTTGGCAATAGCATCTCTGGAACAGAGAGGATGCTTGGTTGGGATGGGGAGGAGGAAGAGGGAAAGGAGAGCAAGCAGGAGCCTGGGACAAATAAGGGATAGTAGTATTGGGCGGGGGGAGTTGGGAAACCTAAGGTCACACAGCCCCATGCCCTACCTGGCATCCACAGCACTTTCCACGGTGAGGGGGGTATAAATCTTCTCTCTCATTGTCTCCTGAGGGGGAATTCCAGAAAGAGCCAGGGATGAGTCAGCCTGACATTTCCTGATAAGCTAATTTGTGGATTTTCAGTTTAACTTCTAATAGACAAGGCTGAGGTGAGGACTAGGGGTTTTCTCCCTTTTATAGATGAGGAAACCAAGGCCCAGAAAGATCTAGTGGCCACATAGTACACCAGCAGCAGAAACTATTTAGTAAGATAACTCAAGACCATCCTATCTCGCCCCATTTTTCCCACTTAGGATGAAAGACTCAGGATTTAAGTTATTCAGGGGCAGACCCAACCTCTGTGAAGGTCCAAGAAGGCAGGTATAGAAGGCTCCACTATGGAGAATTTATGAGAAGGCAGGTTGCCAGCTAACCCATCCACTATCAATAAGATCACAGACCTAGGTAAGTAGCAAATATATGGAGAAATTAGGTCCTGTGTTATTTTTGATCCAAGGTTTTGCTTTATTTTATTGTCTAGGAATTGAGTATCTGAAAGCTTTTTAAAAATTCTTTTCTGGATTCTAATAGAACACATGAAGTTTTGGGTTGTTACAGGAGGGGATCTAAGAGGTTGAATTGGAGAAACATATTGAGAAGCAGCCCATTGTTTCCATTAGCAGTTGGCATGTGATTGATTTCCTCCAGCAGAATAGCAAAGAACTTAACTTCAAAGACCAAAAGAAGTGGAAAATTAAAAATAACAATCATTGAAACAGGAATGGCTTCATCCTTTTGCAATTTGTGATTTCTTGCATTTCCAAAGATTATTTCTCTTTATTCACTTTCTAATAAGACACCTTCTTTTTTGGGGTTCGTGCTTACCTACTTAACATTCAAGGTTTTACAGACTTTTTTTGAACTATGAAAATTTTGTTCTTTATTAATTCTATTTAATTAATTAACTATTTATAATTTCATTCATTCATTTCCCACCCCCGCACTTCCTCCTACTCCTGCCAGAATCTGTTCCAGACCTTTTCTTCCCAATCAACAAGCATCTATTAAGGGAACCATATGCTACGTACACTGTGCTAGGTGATGGGGGTGCCAAGACGACAGTGCAATAGTCCTCACCCTCAGGGAGTCTAAAACCTGGCTGGTGGGTATAGCATGTCTGTCTGTGAGCATGTACACACGAATACAGGGTAATTTGGGAGGGAAGACGTATTGGGCAGTTTTCCCTTTCTTTTCTTTCTTAAATTTTTAACAAATATTTTTGATCTGACATCAAAAAAAGCACTCCTATATCCCTAGAAGAGCACAAGAAGAGGATTCTCTATTAAACCACGAATTTCCAGCTCATGCCACTTCTTTTATTTTTTTTAAAGGTTCTATCAGTTCTGCACCTTTCCTTCAAAACTGTCCTACTTGCCTGTTCTTTCTGAATTTCTTTCTGTTTTCCTTTGTGTGGGCAGCCTTTCTTTTAATCAGCCAGTGCTTTGGATAGTGTGTTCCATCTCATCATGAGAAGTGAGACTGATATGTGAATTTCTACCTTCAGGCAGGAGTCTAAGTTATGGATGATTCCTACTTCCTTTGAGGCAGGATGGCTTGGGGTGGAGGAGGGGAGGATTGACCAGGACTGGGGCTATCTAAAGCTAGAAAAGAAATCAGAGGCCATCTAGTCCAAACAATCCGTTTTACAGATGAGGTCATCAAGACCCAGGGAGATCAATGATTTGTTCAAAGTCACACAGGTCTAGAGGTTCTCTGCCTTTGGGTTTAGGGCTTTTTCTTCTGTACCAGGGAGGCTATGGGAGGAGGAGAGAGAAGAGCTGGTCAGACAAAAAAAAAAGGGATTTAAGAGTTAAGCACAGAAATGGACAGCTGCTGAGAGATAAGCTTTGAGAGCCACTCAGAAGATCTGGCCTGACCCCTGTGTGGCTGCAAAGCCAGTCACCCCCAGGGCTGTGAGAGCCAGCCCAAAGGACGTGACACATTTGGTTTCTTCTCCTACTTCCTAGCAAAATGGCTCTTGTGTCCTTTGTTTCAGCCAGATGGGTAAACTTATTTATTCTTTATTTCTCTTTTCATTCATCTACTATAAAAACTCTGTTGGCCTGCAGAAATGCCAAGCTGTGTGCATTTTATTTAAAGCTTACAAAAAAGAGAGGATAAAACATTTTTTTATCTTAGGAAGGTTTGGTCTGTGGGAATCAGTCTGGGGGCTTGGAGCTCTGGAGGACAGAGCTGGAAGAGCATTAGACATTATGGCTCGGGGATCCAGATGCTCCTAGAAAGAAGTCATGAGAGCATGATTCAGAGTGCCTGGGAGCAGTGTGAGGGTAAGTTTCCTTTCATTTTCAGATTGCTGTCAGTCATTCCTGGTGGGCTAGGTTTCAAAGGAAAGCCACTCCCTTTGAGGCAAGAGGAAGCTGAAATCATGCCAGCCTCCACAAAGGAAGGAGTTTTTCCATTCTCCAGTCTTGCTCACTAACATACCTATTACACATACCATTATTATTATATGTTACAATTACTAGTGTTATTACTGCTATTTATTTTAAACTAAAATTTCAAGTGTAAACCCCATTTTGGGATATGTAATGGAAATGCAGATTTGAAGATCTTCCCTGCCCCTAGGCCCTTTGATTGGCTTAAGTGACTCTGAGAACTTTCTTTAATTTGAAAATATACTCTGCCTCCTAATAGGCTGAATGTGGTCACATGGAGCCTGTGGCAGGAGGCTTGGTTTTCAGGAATGACCACATCTTGATGCTGTGTGATTGGGCAGTAGGTCAAGAGGGTGGTTACATTCTCTGAGCCAGGAGAAGACTATATAATCCCTGATTTGAGGCTTTGCTTTAGGACTCACTTTGAGAAGTGTTGTGTGATTTGACCAGATGAGACTCTGGGAAGCCATTGTTGAGAGCTCCCCCCGCCCCCCCGGGCTTTGAAAACCCAGATGTTGATGCTTCCCTCTCTGGTAACTGTGATTTTGATATTGATAATGGTTGGACAGTTTGGAAGCCTGTCTGATCTGTAAGTTCTGTAACTCTGAAGTTCAGGGTGCTGACCTTTTTCCCCTGAACTAGGTAATATATGTTTGTCTGATTAAAGTAAGCTTGTTAACCCATTTTGAGTTGCTTTCCTTTACAAAAGCAGATCTAAGAACCTGGGTTGGCAGCCACTCTGGGGATGCTGGGGTGCTTGCTGTTACAGGATATTCTTTCCTGTTGTTTTTATTGTTTTTGGTCATTCTCAAAGACGACCAATGATGTCCAAAAGGCAATGTCTTCATTTGCCCATGAGTTGGATTTAAGTGAGGCAGGGCTAGGCAAAGGCAGCCTCACTCTCTCCTAAATATTCTTTGTATCTCTAGCACTTTGTACCCTGCCTGAGAAGTGCTTAATAAATTCTTATGGATTAAGTAGATGAAAATTGTATTGAGGGTGGATTATTGTCATCCTTTTTGCTTGTCTGCTAAGAGTTAAACGTTTTCTTTAAAGTATAACTTCTTTTCAGCTCTTTTTGTGGTGGGAAAGCATGAGAAATCAAAGGGATACCCAGCAAGTGGGGAATGGCTAAGCAAGTTGTGGAATATGATTGTGATGGAATATTATTGTGATATAAGAAATGACAAGCAGGATGGCTTCAGAAAAACCTCGAAAGATTTACATGAACTGATACATAGTAAAGTGAACAGAACCAGGAGAACATTGTACAAAGTAACAGCAATATTGTGTGATGAAGAATTGCAAATGACTTAGTTATTCTCAACAATACAATAATCTAAGACAATCCTAAAGGACCAATGATGAAGCATACTATCCACCTCCAGAGAAAGAACTGATATTGTCTGAAAATGGACTGAAGCATGCTATTTTTCACTTCCTTACTTTCATTCTTTTTCAAGACTTCTTGTACAAAATAACTAATAGGGAAATTTTTGTTTGCACACATATAACCTGTATCTGATGGCTTACCATCTCAAGGAAGGGGGAAGGGAGAGGAGAGGAGACATAGAATTTGGAACTCAAAACTTTTATTAAAAACCCCATATGTTAAAAATTGTTTTAACATGTAATTGGAGGGGAAAGTATATATATGTATATACATATATATGTATAAATAATATATATTATATGTATGTATATACATATATGTGTATGTATAAATAATATATATTATATGTATGTATATACATATATATGTATGTATAAATAATATATATTATATGTTTGTATATACATATATGTATGCATAAATAATATATATTATATATAATGTATATGTTATATATGTGTGTGTATAAAGTATAGCTGCTTTTAGTCTTGTAAATTGTTTAAAGTACAAGTTTTTTCTTCTAAATTTTGCAAATGGGTTCTGCCCTAAACCCCACCCCCTGCTAACCCACTTTAAGATAATAGTACCTCCTATCAAAGTGGTTCTCAGGATATTTATTAGCATTTAGGTTCATCCTGAGATATCCACTCCCTCCTATGTCACTGACTGTATATCATCCTTGGATTAATCATGGGGAACTGTCCATCACAGGTTTCCAACTAGACAACAGGTACCTACACCTGAAGCCTGTGAGGGTAGGACTACTAATAAGTATGGAAAAGGCCATACACAAGCTAGGCTCATATGCTTTGGCCAATATGAATGCAGAAAGGACTGTCTTCAAGCATGGGTATGTGTTGCCAGGTCAATCAGCAGTGCTCACAAATCTTTAAGAATACTTCAAGAGTGAGGGGCCTCATACATAAGGACTGTCATCGGAAGAGAAGCTTTTTCACTAAGAAAGCGTACTCCAGCCTCAAATTACATCAGCAAATTCTGAAACCTCATCTTGTAACTCTTACACTTGTATAAGCATGGGGGAAGAAAATGCAGGGCCACAAGAAAGCTTACAGGCCTGGAGAAGGGTGTCCTGGGGAGGCCTGGCAGCATTCTCCCCTCCTGCACTCACTGGTCATCTGGGATCTGGGTGATTATGCTGAATCTCTAGAACAGCTCGTATCCTTCAGTAAATCTCATGTGCATGAATTGTACACTGGATTTTGCTTTTGTTATTTAGTGGTGAAGAGTAATGTTTGCAATTATCACTAATCCTCCTCTCCAAGCTATCCTTCACACACATGCCAAAGTCATTTTCCTAAAGCTCAAATCAGACCACGTCATGCTTCTACTTACTAAACCTCACAAGTTTGTGTTTATGATTGAAGTGACCCTAGGCAAATCACTTAATGCTGTTTGCCTCACTTTCCTCATTTGTCAAATGAACTGGAGAAGGGAACGGCAAACCACTCTAGTATCTTTGTCAAAAAAATCCCAAATGGGGTCACAAAGAGTTGGACATGACTGAGATGTCTGAACAACAACAAACAAATGCCTGTTTGATATTTAAAAGGACTTTACAACCTGGCTCCAACCTTCCTTTCCTGGTTTATTATACATTACTCCCTTTCATGCATTCTTGGTGGTGGTGGTGATAGTAGTGTTCATACATTCTACAATCTAGCTGAATTGGCCTTCTTGCTTGTTCCTCATACACAATATTCATTTTCCAGTCTCTGTGCCTGTACTGGTAGGTGCCCATGCCTGGCATGCACTCCCTCTTCACCTCTGCCTCTTGGCATCGCTAATTTCCTTCAAAGCTCAACTCAAGTGCCACCTTCAACTGTTAGTCCTACCCCCCTCAGATTACTTTGTATTTATTTGATATATATTTGATTTATCCTTTTATTGACATGTGTTGTCTCCTTCCATAGAATATAGGCTCTTTGAGGGCAGGAAGTGTTTTGTTTTTGTCTTTGTATCCTTAGTACCTAGGATAGTTCCTGGTATGTAGTTCCTTAATAACTTGATTGATCTGTAACTCATAGCTTATACAGGGTTGTAGCTTTAGTGATCGAAGAGACTTTTATAGATATTTATATCTGTCTATATCTGTATCTATCATCTCTCCAACTATCTATCTATCTATCTATCATCTATCTGTCTGTCTTTTAGGTGAGGAAACAAAAGTCCCATCAACATGAAGGGATTCATCCAAAGTTGAGCAGTTAATACGAAGAGGACAGATAGCTCCATAGTTGTGGTTGAACTCAGGTCTTCCTGAGTCCAAAGTCCACATTCTATCCACTCAGTTTCTTAAAGGGGAACTTGTCATGACCCCACCCTGCTCTAAGGCAGATCACTGGAGATTTCCTTTCCTTTCCCCTCCCCATCACACAGGTCACTGCTCCATGACGCATGTACCAGGACTCACAGTTACTTTGAAGGTGATGGCTTTCTGCAGTCCCTCCGGGGAGATCTGGAGCAGTTCCGCCACAACCTGGATCTCCCGGGCACTCACCACAGAGGCTACTTCCTGGGCATCTGTCTGAGGAATCCAAATTGACCCAGTTAGGCTAGAAGAGGGAAACATCTCACTGGAGAGAGCTAAGAGAAGACAGCAAATCCCTGGGAAGGAAAGCTGGCCCTAAGGAAAACTAAGTCTAGGTTCCTAGTCTCTCCTGGATCAACTTTAACTCCAGGGGTGACTTGTGGCTGAACCTATATCCCCGGGGGGTGTGCTGAAGTCCAACCACTCAGAACTGATTGTTACATTTTCAGTGTGAGCATTTACACCCCAGAAATCAACCAAAGATCCAGATCAGAGCTTGGTTTATTGTTTTGTTGTTACCTTAAGAGAGTGATGGAGAAAATGCAAGTGTAATGCAGATTAAACTTTAAAGTCTATTGTGGGTTTTGAAGAACCAGTTAGACATTTACTACCTGTGCCAGTCTGAGAGAGTTCTGACGGGTATTCTGAACCGGCGGGCTCAAGTCCTGACAGATGCTTTCCAAATGAGGAAACAATGACTACATACGTGTGAGACGCCCTGGGGCAACACACAGCCCGTTCACTTTCCCAGCCGTCTTCCCTCTAGGTACGGGACACCTTTCATTTACTCTGTACAGATCTTTTATGAGGCTGTTTGTTTGTATGTTCTGCCCTCCCTTACAATGTGAGCTACTCCAGGGCAAGGATTATTTTTGTCTTTCTTTGCATCAGCAGAGTAGACAGCGCTCCCCCCAGAGTAAATGCTGAATAAATGTTTTCTGGACTCTCAGACTCGAAGAAGGGCAGACGTTATAAGGAGACCCAGTGTTGCTGCCTCACTGCAATCAGAGTTCATCCCGGCTTCTTTTCCCTTCCTCCTAGTACTGCTACACTCTGCCTAGCTGAACTGCAAGGAGCCAGCGATGGTTACATTACTACTTTCACTTACATGCATTCGCTACATGTAGCTTCCCTCTGGATGGAAAGACCACTGAAGTCTTCAACGCACTGATCACAACTGTTCTCTTCTGTGCCCGAGCTACATCCCTCCCCCCTAGCGCTAACAATCGACAAGTAGGCTTTTAGGGGTCTGCTCAATGTCAGTCCCTTTCAGCACCCCACTTCCTCAGGCACCTCTGTCAGGAAACCCTAGAATAACTTCCTTTGTGAAGGAGGATGACACTTGGCAGAACCCAAACAGCTTTTCCTCTCAACTATGGATGAATCAGACTAGTCCTTTGCACACTCAATCTGTGACACTTTTCCTTTTGTGAGTCTGTTTCTGTACCCCAAAGTCTATGGACAAAGAAGTAGGATGAGGGGAGACTTCCTTACTGAAGGAGAGGAATGCCAGGAGTCCCAGCCCAAGGGAATAACAGAAAGAGGAGGGGATAAGGCTGTCTCAGAAAAAAAGAGGTGTTGGGCACGGTGGTTCATGCCTGTATTCTGTACTACCAGAAAAGCTGAGGCTGGGGGGCCACTTGAGTTTGGCAGTTCTAAGTTACAGTAGGGCTAACACTGATTGGGTGTCCAGACCTATATGTTCCACACCTGGGGCGTGAAATGGGAACATAGTCTCTAAAGAATACCCCAGGCTGCCCCTTACATCCCTGATACTATTATTGTAGTGACAGAGAACTAGAACACATCCTTTGGGTAACCTGTCTTTTTTTTGTAGGGACCTATTGGAGACAATAACTCTGCCTCGGTCATTTGCCCCCAAAGAACTGACCTAATAGTGGGAACTGGGGGCATAGGGGAAATCTGGGTAATGGAGAAGAAACAGGAAATATTTTGAGTGTGAAAGGACTTTGTGATTCCCTGGAATTACAGCCTAGAAAAGGATATGGGGACAGTGTCTCGGATGGGAGGAGAGCAAGACTGCAGTTGGGGGGAAGAGGGGAGATCCAGACTTCTGAGGAGCATGCTGGGATTGGGGTTTGGGAGTGTTCTAGAGAAAAGAGAGAAATCACTGTTTTCAAATATCAGCCATTCCCCAAGTCATCTGTATAGTTCCCCCTAGAGGGAGAAATAGATCTTTAACAATTACAGCAGACACTGTGATTAGTCATAAGGGAAAACTCTTGACTATCTAAAAAATCAAACACTAGCCAAAGTGACAAAAGAAGGCTGTTAGAACTCTGTTCCTGGGCACTTTGGGAAGAAAACTAAATACTATCCATGGTGTATATGTAGTCATTCACCTGCCTGAAGGCAGGGAGGGAGCTGTAGTAGATTTGACCTTTTGAAGGCTTTCTTCCTCTGAAATTCTGAAGCCATAGATGGGGTCCAAGGACTCCCAGGGGGTTGTGTAGATTTCAGAGGTCTTCTTGAACTTCAGTGGGAAAAATTACATCTGCATTTTCATTGACCTCTAACTGAAATTTAGTATTTCCTTTAAGTATGAATTTAAAGAAAAACAACACAAAAACATTATTCAGAGAAGGGGTCTATAGGTTTCACCAAAGAGGTCCATGATACAAAAAAAAAAAAAAAAAAAAGGTTAAGAACTGCTAGCTGAGGGTCATGGACAAAGAGAGCCCTTCCTCAGAAGGAGCTCTCAAAGCCAATGGCTTATGACCTTAGTAGGTAGGGACTTCTACATGCACTTCTATGATTGGTCTCTCCATCTCACACTGAGGGTACCCCACTGCCCCCAAGACTCTCCTGTCACAGATTACCTCATACTTTTCAAAGTACACATTGCCCAGGTGGAGGATGGAAGACAGAATTCGGAAGATGCTGTCCTGGTCTTCGATGCTAAAGTTTAAGACCTCCATGGCACTGAGGAGTCTCTGGAAATCAGCCTCATCACTCTTTCCCAGGATCTCACAATTGCCACCCTGGGGAAGAGAGGGGAGAAGATCTCTCTCTGTTTGTCAAGGAAAGCAGATGTCTACTCACTAACGTGCTTTCTGGGCTCTTTTAGCCTCCTTGTTGTGGGAACTAATTTACATTGGTTAAATTTCTACATTTATCCCTTCCCCATTGTGGGGGTTGGGGGCACAGTGCTCCCCCACTCCATCCTGCGAGATTTGGAAAATCCTTGTAAAGTTTCTGGCCCTCCCTTCCTACCAGACAAGAAGTCTGAATTGTTTTCTTTCTCTTTGATGGGATGTTGAAGTACCTTATTGTAAGATTTGAAGTATTTGGTCCTAGGCTATATGTAGGGCCATGTTAAGAAAAGATACTGCCCTTTATGTGTCATCTGCTAGGCTTTTGTGTTCTTTTTGCAGACATTAACTTTTTACTTATTTTAAGTCTAAAGCAAAAATTCTGTGTACTTATGGTATCAAGAGATAAAATATGTTGATATTATGCAATACGATGCATATATTTTATGCATTTCTGAATTTCTAAACTTTTTTCTGTGTCATCTGCTGGCCTTTGTGTGTCATCTGTGGCTTCTGCAAAACTCTCCAAAAAATTCCCATTTAATTTCTTATGCAGACCCACGGCATCGAAACCGCAATGGGGAAAGTCGTGATGCAGGAAGGATAACTGTATATGACATTATTATAATTGGAGTTGATGCCATTTCTCTTTTCTGTTGCCCATTTTTTATTGTACCTTTGATAAACACTATTGTGATATAGATGTGTGTATGTGTGTGTATATATATACATATATATATATATACTGTGTATAAAACATATATAAAAAAGACATTTTAAAGGATGATATAAAAACAAAATAAACCATACTTTTAAAACACGCAATTTCATTTAATTTCTTAATTTTATAAAAAAAATTTCTCACTAAAATGTTATTAGTGTAAAGATCCATGTCCCAGAAGTGTTACGGTGCCCTCAATAAGGACCTCTGGTTTTGTGCTCATAGGGCCTGGGTGGAAACCTAGGGGAGCCTCAACCCTAGAAGAGGTCACGAGATATTTCTTGAACTCTCTCTTTGTTTCACTGGTCCTCTTTGAAAATGAAAGATCAAAAACAGTAACAATAAGGCTTAAGTGGGACTGGGAGTATAATGAGATGAGAGGGAGGAGGATCTGGTAAACAGGCTAGGCTGTCAGTTATTAAGCTTCAGTCTGAAGCTATAGGTTGTGCCTGGAGCCCAACCAGAGAGGTCTTTACTCTTCTTAAGGCCTGGATATAGGAGCTAGAAATGGACTGGTCTGCCAGTGACGTCAGAGCAGCTCAAGGGAGAAGTCAGCCTTACTTTTAAGCTGAGAAAAGCTAGAATTCTAGAACTGTGCCGGGGACTTACAATTTGCCAACTAGTAAAGTAGAGGAGTTAGGAGAAATAGGAAAAATGAGATATTCACAAACATAAAAACAAGATTAGGCATAGAATCTCTTAGGGAAAACATATTTATATATGTATGCATATATATGTATGTATGGGTATATGTATATACACGTATGTATAACTATCTATAAATAACTATATCCATACTCATTGTAGCTGGGGGTGGTAGCCAGAGAGGAGGAAGGGAGGAAAAAAAAAGAACAAAGTAAAAACCATACATCAGAGAACAAAAGAAAACCTACAAGGAAGCAAAGAAAAGATGGACAGCTTTCAACCTATTGTGCAGCATTTAATATATAGGCTTTCTTGAAATGATAAGTTATTGCTATATATTTTGAATCCTCTCCTGTATTCTGCTGTGCACATGACAATTTTCTTATTTTATATTTAGGTTTAATATTTTAGTTCATAATGTTTCTTTTTCCTTTCTCATGTATTTAAGTTTTAGTATTTGTCTAAAATTTAAGAAATTTTTAAGAAATTTGCCAACATATTTATTGTTTTTACTCTAAAATGATGTTTATACTTATTTTAAGGTTTGCAAAATGCTTTAGAAAATTTATCTCATGGAGGCTAGATGGCTCAGTGAATGGAGCACTGGGCCTAGAGTCAGGAGGATCTGAGTTAAAATTTGACCTCAGACACTTAACACTTATTAGCTGTGTGACCTTGGGTCACTTAACCCCAACTGCCCTGCCCTCCCCCCTCCAAAAAGCAAAAAAAAAAATTATCTCATTTGATAAAATTTTAGAGGTGAAGAGACTTAGGGAGACAGAAGTTAAGTGATTTGTACAGGATCACAAAATTGCTATGTATCTGAGGTTACATCTGAACACGGGTCTTTCTGACTCTAGGTCCAACACTCTACTATACCACCCAGCTGCCCACATTATGGGTAATCAAGCCTTATACCCTAAATTACTTGACAGTGTGATAATTCAATGACTCACTCACCCCAGGGGGTTCAATTAAGTGATAGGAACCAGACTTGTGATTTCATAGGGAACCTGCAAATGAGGAAACTCCTTCTGCCAAGGTCATTCAAAACCTCTGCAATTGAGAGTCTTAGCAGTGAAAGGTTAGGGAGGGCTTAAGGTTACAAAGCCAGCATGTGTCAGTAGCAAGACCCAGGTTTTCCTGGTTCTAAGCTGCCCTTTGCTTCTTTAGGGGTGTGGAGAGCCAACTCTGTGTTCGTGTGTGTGTGTGTGTGTGTGTGTGTGTGTGTGTGTGTGTGTGTGTGTGTCTGTGTAGTGGGAGGGAGAAGAGGCTGGGTTACAACTCAAAGAGGGGAATCTCCCTTTATTTCTTGGATTCTGGCAATGGGTAAGACCAGTGTTCTGTTTGGAGGAGATCCTGACATTTCTGTAACAGCCTCACCCAGCTCTGCCCCTGGGCAGTCATAGCATTTACCTGATTCAGGTAGTAATAGGTCTCAGCTTCCTGAAGACTGAACGTCTGCTTTAACTGGGCTGGGAGTCCTGCCAGCATCTCATAGAATATGTGGTAATTTCGTTCATTCTTGGCCTGTGGAGTTGGGGGTGGGGATGGGGGATGGGAGGGGAGGAAGTGAAAAGGCACAGCTTAACACAGACCAAGGAGGAGGTGACTTCCCCTGGCCAGCCTAGTCCAGTCCTGCCTCCCACCACATTTATATTCCTTCAGTGTGGGGAGGTACCTGAAACACAATCCGGGATTTTTCAAGGAGGTACTGAGACGTTATGGCACCACAGATCAAGCCGCTGGAAAGAGAACAATGTTTTTTTGTTTTGTTTTATAAATTAATTTATTTATTTTTAGTTTTCAACATTCACTTCCATAAGTTTTAAATTTTCTCCCCCTCCCTTCCTTTTTCCCTCCCCAAGATGACATGCAATTCAATATAGGCTCTACACATACATTCTTATTAGACATATTTTCACATGAGTCACGTTGTATAGAAGAATTAGAATGAGTCGGAGGGGGGCAGCTAGGTGGTAGAGTCCTTAGAGTCAGGAGGACCTGGGTTCAAATCCAACCTCAGACACTTAACACTAGCAGTGTGACTTAACCCCAATTGCCCTGCCTTCACCCCTCCAAAAACGGGGGGGGGGTGGGAAAGAATGAATGGGAGGAATCGTGAGAAAGAGAAAACAAAACAAAATAACAGATGGTATGCTCCAATCTGCATTCTGACTCTGGATGTAGATGGCATTTTCTATCACGAATCCTTTGGAATTGTTTTAGGTCCTTGCATTGCCGAGAAGGGCTAAGTCTATCAAAATCAGTCCTCACACACTGTGGCTGTTACTGTGTACAATGTTCTCCTGGTTCAGTTCCCTACACTCAGCATCAGTGCATAGAAGTCTTTCCAGGCTTTTCTGAAGTCTGTCTGCTCATCATATCTTATAGCTCAATAACATTCCATTCCATTCATATACCACAACTGGTTCAACCAATGGATAGGGCACTGGTCCTGGAAACAAGAGGACCTGAGTTCAAATGTGACCTAGCTATGTGACCCTAAGCAAGTCACTTAACTCTGTTTGCCTCAGTTCCTCATCTGTAAAATGATCTGGTAAAGGTAAACCACTTCAGTATCTTTGCCAAGAAAACACCAAATGGGGTTACAGAGAGTCAGACATGACTGAAAAAATGACTGAGCCACAAAAATACACATGTAACTGAATATATACCATATATACAGTGTAAATGGAAGGAAATCTTAGAGGGAAGGTACTGGGGGGTCAGGGAGTTGGAGCTATGGGAAGACTGGGAAAGAAAGACTACAGAGAGTGAGATTTGCACCAAAGCAAGTCAAGGAAGCCAGGAGGCCAAGGTGAGGAGGGAGAGTTCCAGGTCTGGGGTACAGCCAGTGAAAATGCCTGGAGGAGGGAGATAGGGTCACATGGGGGCATAGCAAGAAGGCCAGTGTTGAAAGATTATGGAATATGTTAAGAAGAGTAAAGTATAAGAATATTGGAGAGTAGGAAGGGACCAGGTTGTGTTGGGACTTTAAAAGATAGAGAAGAAAATCATGGAAAGATCTGCACAAAATAGTGAAGAACTAAATGAGCAGAACCAAGACAATCCTGTATGCAGTAACAGCAATATTGTTTGAAGAACAACTTTGAGTGAATTATTACAAACACCCAAATTAACTACAAAGGGCAAATGAAGGAAGATGCTGTCTGTATCCAGAGAAGGATAAATGGAAGTATTGTAGGATGATTTTTACATATATAAATGTATATATATATATATATGTATATACACATATGAATACATACATACATACATATACATTTGTGTCTAATGGTAGCCATCTCCAAAGCAGGGATAAGGGAGAAAAAGAGTTACATAAGGAATAGCAACTTGTACATAATAGATTTGCAGTTTCATGGGCAATCTTTTTCTGCTATGTTATGGAAATGCTTCTTTTATTTCTTAAGTTCAGAATAAATAAAGAAAAAAAAACTTTTGGAGTGGGGAAGGCAGGGCAATTGGGGTTAAGTGACTTGCCCAAGGTCCCACAGCTAATTAAGTGTTAAGTGTCTGAGGTCATATTTGAACGCAGGTCCCCCTGACTCCAGGGCTGCTGCTGTATTCACTGATCCACCTAGCTGCCCCAATAAAGAAGATTTTTTTTTTTAAAGATAGACAATATAAAATTTTATCTTGGAGATAAAAGGGAGTCACTGGGATTTATTGAGTATGTATGTATGTATATATGTATATATGCACATGTACGTATGTGTGTTTAGGGGGATAATATGGTCAGACATGCACTTTAGGAAAGTCATTTTGGTAGCTGAGTGGAGGGTGGATTGGAGGAGGACAGGTCTGAGTCACGGAATTTGGCTAGAAGGCTCTTGCCATAGTCAGGCATAAAAAGATGACGGCCTATGCCAGGGTGGCAGCTTGGTGAGTGGAGAGAGAGCATCATATCTAGGCAAAATATCGTAGAAGTAGAAATGAGAAGTCTTGGCAACAGATTGGATATGTGTAGGGAGTGCTGGAGAGACGTCTGTAGGCCTGGGGAGCTGGGAGTAGACGTCTTTGGACTACATCCAAACATAGTAGGTCCCTGCCCAAGCTCCACTTAATGGCTGTATTTTGGACCCTCCTGGCTCAGATAGTAACTGTTTTTCTTTTGAACAGCAACTCTGAGAGTCTCACCCTCCCAGTCTGATTTCTCTTTGTTTTGTTTGTTTGTTTGTTCACAGGGGCCATCTCTTGACTCACTTCTTATAGAGGCCCATTCACTGAATGGTTTTGTCCTCACTCTAAGTGAGAACCTGAAAAGGCCTTAGCCTAGAAGGACCAAGGTCTCCCATTGCATCCTGGGTCATCTCCAGTCATCCTGATGACTATCTGGCCACTGGACCTGGATGGCTCTGGAGGGAAAAGTGAGGCTGGTGACCTTGCACAGCCCTCCTCACTCAAATCAAAGACAACTGCAAGTTATATCATTTGCCTATGTCATGGGCCTCTTCGAGAACAAAGGACAAACACAAAGGCAACTCACACATAGGATCCTAGTGTGAGAATTAAAAGGAACCTACAGGTCAAAGTGAATCCCCCCACTTTACAAGGTCACACAGCTAGTGAGAGTCTGAAGCAGGATTAGAGCCCAGATCGTCTCGACTCCAGGACCAGGGTTCTCTCTGTCCTCCTCATGATTGGATCACTAAGAATGCTACTTCCTCCCCATCCAGAGCTCTTCCTTAGAAGAGGACCCTCCCACCTCTCACTCACTCACCTCTCCAAAAAGATCTCTATGAACTTCCCGAAGCGACTGGAGTTGTCATTCCTCACGGTTTTGGCATTTCCAAAGGCCTCCAGCAGGGGTGTGGCCTCAAGGATCTGGCCCCATGACCACATAAAACAGAACCAATGAATCCATCAGAGAAAAGGACACAGGAGGCACGTCTGGATTAGCATCTCTGCTGAATCCAGGTGACCTGAAGACCCTCCAAACCCAGGACTCTCCCTCAGCCAGGACCTAAGAGCCAGTCTTGGGTAAGACTAAATCCAACTAGCTTCCTTGAACCTGTTGCCTGGCCCCTATACAAGGGACAGAGGCAAAGACTGGGTGGATTTCAGAGGCTACACAACCAGAGATGTGATGGGACCGCTAGAGAATAGGCAGGCAGTAGATTGTGGGAAGGGTGGAAGCAATTCTTTCCCACTATTTCAGACTACATATCAGACTATTTCAGTATGTGGAGTGGAGTAAAGGGTAAGACCATTGGGAAGGTAGGGAGGAGCCAGGGGATCCTGGGGGTAATAGGGAGCCACTGAAGTTTATAGAGGAGGGTAACATGTGAAATTTGGCCTGACCCAGGAAGGACAAGCCAGGAATAGGACTCTGAAGTCATCTCTTATTCTAGAAGAATGGTTTTACTAAAGCTTCTGCTAGGCACAATTTCCCAGGGAGTCTGACCAGAACCTTATTTGGAGGGGAAAAGGGAAGTAGGAAAAGGACCTAGACAACTGCTCAAGGCTATACTTTATACCATTCTCCGCCCAAATTGGTGTTAGGGCACTACCATTCTCACCGCCCCACCAGCCCCACAGCAAGCCAGTTCACTGCAAGTCCGTCCCACTGTAAATGCCTCCATGGTACCTGCTGTTCACAACATGCCCCCCACTGCTCTCTCCCTAATCCATATTCTTCACTACTAACCCCACCCACTATGTTCCCCATTGCTTCCAAAGACCTCCACCAAAGTCATGGGCTCCAGGATCTTCCCCTTCCTATAAACCAGCAAAACAAACTGAACCAAAAAACAAACCCAAACCCCAAACCCAAATCAATGACTTCTTCAGGAAGGAGGAGCCTGGGGGGCCGGGGACTGCATAAGGTAGGGGTTGTATGGGACAGTGGTGGTTGTAACTGTCGTTCTGCTGGACCCAGAAGGCCTGAAGCCTCCATTCACAGCAAACTCCTTGCTGCTACTTCTATCTTCCTCCTAATTCCAGACATTCATCCCATTCACTGAAAACCCCATGCACCACCAATCTCCTCCATTCACTGCAGGCCCGCCCTCTGTGACTGTTCTCATCACAGTTCCACCATCTTCCACCCCTGGGTCACAATGGTTCCAGACCCCAGACCCTACTCATGACTTTAAAGGGTCCTTGTTGTGTTTGAATCAAAAGTGCTGCCCCCCTGGTTCCCTCCTCTCTGATGCCCACACATGAGCACATGCAAAAGACCATGCACGCATGCCAGACCCCATGTACCTTTATCTTCAGGAGCACATGAGTCAGGGAGAAGGATGGGGTCAGGAACAAATTCTGGGAGTCAATAGCAGCACTGAGAATCAGAGTCCCTGCCCCACCCCCATCATGACCTGTCACCCTAGGCTCACAGCTGAACCAACCAACCCTTTCCCGGTCCATCCAAGATGGTCAGTTGCAAACCTGACACTTTGAGTGACAGAGGCAGGACTGAAGCTTGAGGTTCCCTTCCTCTTCAGTCTCCCTAGTTCTGAGTTGACAAACTGGACATGTCCATAGATGGCGAGCTAGGATGGCAAACATTCTGAAAGCCTTACACATTGAGGCTCCACCTGGGGAAGTTTAGCCCGGAGGAAAGGCAACTATCTTAAAAAATGTGAAAAACTATCAGTGGGGAGAGCCAGGAGTCTTTTCCACTTGGTTTCAGAAGGCAGAACCAGGGCCAAATAGATGAAAAGTTTCAGGGAGGCTGAACTGGGGCCAACATAAGAATGAACTAAAGTCAAGTAGGTGGTGAAGCAGCCAGAGGGCTGGGCCTGGAGTCAGAGGGACATGAAATCAAATGTTACCTCATCTACTTACTAGCTGTGTGACCCTGAGCAAATCACTTAAGTTTCCTCATCTGTAAAACAGAGACCATAAATAGCACCTAACCTCACTGGGTTGTTATAATGAGGCTTGAATGAAATAACATTTGTAAGGGGCTCAGAGCAGTGCCTGGAACATAGTGGGTGCCTGTGGGATCCCAACTGAGGAAAAGCCATAAAATACAGTAATAAGTGAAAAGCCATAAAAGCTTAAACTCTGTGAAAGGTGGAAGCCTGGACATGGTGACCTGCTAAAAATCATAACTTAGACACTGAGTCATAACTAAGTCCTAAGAAAGCCATAACAAGAATCTTGTGACCCATATGTGACTGGCACATCATCAAGACACAAACTTATGTTTGGGCATAACATTGGCTTAACACCCATGCTCATTGCTAAGCAGAAAACCAAAAATAGCCCCCCATCAGTAGTGATGCACCCTCTAGCTATTCCTTATTTTCTATAATTACCATGGAGATTTGGGGGCTTTTTTGTGGGGATCCACCATTGGTCTGTCTGGCCACTGCTCCAGACTGTTGATTATCTGAACTCTTGGCAGGGATCCATCATACTCACCCCCAATTGATTAAACTAGTACCTATAATTAATCTGGAGCTCATTGGCCTCCTCCTTTGGTATTGAACTTGTCTCACTGTTTGGGAAGGAGATACAGGATTCCCTAAGTGGGGGAATTTCAAACCTTACAGTGCTTAATAGATGATTTTTTAAAAAAAATGAACCAGAATAACCACAGCTGTACAACAGTGTAATGGACTGTTTGGGGAGACAATGAGCTCTCCGTGGCTGGAAATGTTTAAACCAGAGGTTCATTCCCCATTTTTTGCAGCATGCACTCCTGTTTATGGGGCAGGTAGGTGGTTAGAGTACTGGGCTTGGAGTTAGGAAGATCTGAATCCAAATCCAGTCTCAGACACTTACTAGCCGTGTGACCCTGAAAATAAATCTCTGCCTCAGTTTCTTTAACTGTAATATGGAATAACAATAACACCTACCTAGAAGGGTTGTTGTGAGGATGAAATGACATATTTGCAAACAGGGACCCCTCCTCACAATAATGTTTTTAAATGTATAAAATAAAATACAGAGGTTTATAAAGTAAATAATTTCTATTATATTGAAATAAAGATACAAAATATCTTAAAAGCTGGTTCATGGATTGCAGATTTAAAAACCTCTGCACTTTAAGCAGAATCTGGAGGACCACTTATCAATGACACTTTGGGTAGAAGGGTGGACAAGAGAATGTGTAAAGCCTCTTCCAACTGTGAAATGCTATGAGTCTATGAATACATGCAGAGACCTCTAAGTCAAGGCCTTATTTCCACCGTCCCCACCTCTGACTTCCCAGGAGCCAACAAAGGCAAGGAGCTTGGTTTGATCTAGGAGGGGGGATCTAGCTTGGGTAATGAAAACAGCTGGGGAGGAGAGAAGTTTCAGAGCAGGAAGGAAACAATCTAGGGTTCCTATGGCCTGTGACTGCAAGCGTCCCACAAGCTCTGATGGGAGCAGACTCCAGAAAAGAGGAATGGGATCAGAAGTTGTTGTCAAGAACTCAGCTGTCACTGATCTTGTAATACAGGACCATCATTACCTAAAGCAAGGGTGGGGGAACCTGCAGCCTCAAGGCCACATATGGCCCTCTAGGTCCTCAAGTGTGGCTCTTTGATAGAGTCCAAACTTCGCTCGAGGCCACATGTGGCCCTCTAGGCCCTCAAGTGTGGCCCTTTGACGGAATCTATAAGAGCTGCACTTGAGGACCTAGAGGGCCACACGTGGCCTCCAGGCTGCAGGTTCCCCACCCCTGGGCTAAACCTTTGCTGTTCCCTACACCTAATATTTCAGGCAGCTTGCAGCACAGTCCAAAACCCAAAGCATTCCCAAGTACTCCTGTGAGAATGGTGAACACAAGGGCAGGCACCCAAGGCTAAAGACACCCAGGGCTACTCTACGTCCAACACTTTCCTGGGACCCCCAAAGCCTTGCTTTGCTTGTTTTCTCTAATTATTTCACCACTAAACTCACCCTCTCCCTTTGCTTCTAACACACATTTTCCAGTTGCTTTAACATCTAGCCCGCAGGTTCTGGCTTCCCTGTTCTCCCTCGGAGTGTGAGAGAAGCCAGTGCCTTTGTTGAAGCTGCTATCTCCTCGTCCTCCAGAGATCATTTTTACCTTCTGGAAACTGAGGCCAAGAGAGAAAGGAAGCAACCTACAGAAGCTGAATACAGAAGTCAATAGAAAAGCCAGGACTAGAAGCCAAGTCTATTTATCCTCCACAGCAGCGGCTGTGGCTGAAATGGCGAACCTTTACTGGGGACATGGTGCTAGATAAGAGGGTACAGGGGCAGTGGTCCTGGAGTCAGGAGGACCCGAGTTCAAATCCAGTCTGAGACACTAGCTGTGTGACCCTTAACTTAACCCAGAATGCCTCAAAAAAAAAAAAATAGGAGGATATAAAGTCTGAGATATAGGTTCTGATATTGATGCTTTAGTCTCTGCCTGCCAAGCTCCACATGACCTCAGTCCAGGCTGCAGGGACAGAGGAGGGACATGGTTATCAACAGGAACTGACAAGAGCTACTATGAGCTCTCACCAGTTTCCTCCATAGCTGTTTTCTCTCAAGAATCCTGTAGTTCCTTCCACCCCACAGCAAATGGATGCTCCTAAGATGACCCAGCTTCAGAGATGTGGGCAGGAGAAAAGAGCGAGACTCGATGAAAGTGCCAAGCCTGCTCTGAGGCTATTGGAATAGAAGGACAAAGACTTCCAGCAAGAAGGCTCAAGGAGGGTCTCTATAAAAGCACGGCTCTTCTCACCATTTCAAAACAGCTAAAAAGGTACAAAGAAACCAACACACCATAGACATGTACTTCATAATTTAACAACTGAAAGAGAGGGATGGAAATACATCCACAAAAGAAAGGTGGGGAAGGAAATAGCACAGAGTGTGAGGAAATAAGTAAACAAAATAATCATTTTGAAAAAAATTTTTGATTAATTATATTTTAATTTTTTTTGGAGGGCAATTGCCCTCCAAACTTGCCCAAGGTCACACGGCTAGGTTTTTGTTTGTGTGTGTTAAGTATCTGAGGCTGGATCTGAACTCAGGTCCTTCTGGACTCCAGGGCCCGACGCTCTACTCACTGCGCCACCTAGCGGCCCTTAAATTAATTATAAACAAAATTAATTCCTAATACAATAAAGAAAGCCTATGCCGTGTGGAGCAGGTACAACTAGAACCCTAGAAAAGAGGATGGCCACAGTGAATAGAGAACCTGTCTTGGAATTAAGGCCTGTGTTCAAATCTGGCCTCACACACTTAACACTCACTAGCCATGTGACCTTGGGCAAGTCATTTAACCCCAACTGCCCTGCCTTCCCCACTCCAAAAAGCCAAAAAAAAAAAAAAGAGGATGGAATGATCACAGGAACAAAGAGAATGTTTGGAATGCTTAATAATCTGAAGGGCTCTTTAGGATTTCTGACTAAATGGTGACATGTTAGGTCCCAGAGGAGCCCAGGCCCTCCACAACACACTCAGTAGACTTCTAAATGTACCAGGAGAAACATGATAAAGAAAACCAAGGAGAAAGCAGATAAGCTATGAGCAGCCCTCCAGCGCAGGCCTACGCAAGCGGAGTCCCTGAACAGGGACAAGCCAGGTTAGGCAGAGAAGGCACAGTGTGTAAAACAGGAATAGACTAGTGCCAGGTCAGTGGTGAGCCAGCAGAGGAGAGTGGGCCAGACCAGCACCCAGGCAGCCCACGTCCAGCTCAGAGCCTGGCAGCCTGAAGTAAGACAAAGAATCAGGCTATCACCTGGGCAGCCCAGCACCCACAGAGCCCACACTCAAGCCATAGCAGGAAACAGAAGTGTAGGCAGTACCTGGGAATCAAAGCATTTGGGGTATCAAAGGAGGCCTGCAATCAAAAATATCTGACTGGGGCCTGTCAGGTCATAGCAATGCACAGAGTCAACCCCAAGTTTGGTACTATGCAAGGAAAAGGAGGCAGCTAGGTGGTGAAGTGGATAGAGCGCCAGGCCTGGAGTCAGGAAGATCTGAGTTCTGCTTACTAGCTGGGTGACCCTGGGCAAGTCACTTAACCTTGTTTGCCTCGGTTTCCCCTTCTGTAAATTGAGCTGGAGAAGGAAATGGCAAAGTCCAGGAATTTCTGTAGAGGTTGGGGCCTCGTCTCAGCCAAGGCATCCAGGACCAAATGGGGTCTGTTCATACAAGAGGGTAGATTGGTAAATGCTGAACATTGGCTCTCTGAAAATTAGAGGTGTGAATGCTCACAGTGAGAATTTAACAATTGACTCCCCAGATCAGGTTTGAGCTGGCTCCAGCATACTGCTGGTTCATACCATTCAACAGCATGGGAGACAGCAAGCAGAATCTGAGCCGGCTACAACCTGAGGCTGGAGAAATGGGCAAACAGAGAGAAAGGGGAAAAATCACCAGACAATGAAGAAGAGTTATGTCGAGGCAGGAGCCCCAAAGGGAAACTCAAAAGAACAGAATAATGCCACGAGTTCAAGTAAAGTCTTAGAGAAAAGAATGACACAATGACTGCAAGTGAATGAAATAAGAGAGGTGTATATTAAATGGAATGAGCATCATGGAAGAAAGAATGGGAAGGAAGGACTCCCTGAAAATTGTGATGGACCAACCAGAAAGCAATGACTCCATGAAATAAGGAATATTAAACAAAATCAGAATATTGGAGTAAATACACACACACACACACACACACACACACACACACACACACACACGGATGTGAGGCATGTGCTATTAAAAAAATTGACCTGGAAAACAAATCAAGGAGAAAAAAAATCAAGAATCATTGAACTCAGGGAGGCTAGGTGGCAAAGTGAATAGAGCACTGGCCCTGGAGTCAGAAAGACCTGAGTTCAAATTTGGCCTCAGACACTTAACACACACAAACAATAGCCATGTGACCTTGGGCAAGTCACAACCCCAATTGCCCTCCAAAAAGCAAAGTAAAATAAAATAAAATAAAATAATTGCAGACAATACAAAATACTTGGGAATCTACCTGCCAAAAGAAACCCAGGAATTATACAAATAAAATTACAAAACATTTTTCACACAAATAAAGGCAGATCTAAAAAATTGGAAAAATATCCTTTGCTCATATGTAGGCAGAATCGATACAATAAAAATTACAATTCTACATTAGTTAGTTTACTTATTCAGTGCCATACCAATCAAACTACCGAAGAACTATTTTATTGAGCTAGAAAAAAAAACCCACCAAAATTAATATGGAAGAAAAAAAGAATTATCAAGGGAATCAATGGAAAAAATGTATAGAAAAGTGACCTTGCGGTTCCAGATTTCAAACCATATTACAAAGCAATAATCATTAAAACAGCCTGGTACCAGCTAAGAAACAGAGTGGTGGATCAGTGGAATAGATTAGGTACACAATAGATAGTAGTAAATTACCACAGTAACCTAGTGTTTGATAAACCCAAAGATCCAAGCTTTTGGGACTTCACTAGAAGACAAAAATTGCTGGGAAAACTGGTAAGCAGTTTGGCAAAAACTAAGCATAGACCTGACAACATCCATATCACATATCATACCAAGAGAAGGGCAAAATGGATAAATGGTTTAGACATAAAGGGTAATATCATAAGGAAATTAGGAGAGCATGGAAAAATGTACCTGTCAGTTCTATGGATAAGGGAAGACTTTCTGACCAAAGAGATAGAGAGGATCAAAGGAAGTAAAATAAATAATTTTGATTTCATGAAACTGAAAAGCTTTTTGAACAAAAAAAACTAATGCAGCCAAAATTAGAAGGAAAACAGGAAAGAGGAGAGATTTTACAGCAAGTTGATCTGGTAAAGGTCTTATTTCTCAAATATATAGGGAACTGAGACAAATTTATAAAACTAAGAGTCATTCCCCAGTTGATATGTTCTCAGAGGCTATGGATAGGTAGTTTTCAGAAGAAGAAAAGAAAGCTATCAATAGCCACATGAAAAAAAGTGCTCTAAATCACCACTTATTAGAAAAATGCAAATTAAAGCAACTCTGAGATGTCACCTCACACCTATCAGATTGGCTAACATGACAGAAAAGGAAAATGACAGATGCTGGAGGGGATGTGGGAAAACTAGGACACTGAAGCACTCTTGGTGGAGTTAGGGATTAATCCAACAATTCTGGGAAGCAACTAAGCAGTACACCCAAAGGGTCCAGCAATACCACTATTAGGTCTGTATCCTAAAGAGATCAAATAAAAGAGGAAAGGGTCTATTTGTACAAAAATCTTCATAGCAGCTCTTTTTGTTATGCCAAAGAATTGGAAATTGAGGGGATTCTCAACAATTAGGAAATGACTGAACAAGTAGTGGTATATGAATGTGATGGGATATTATTATGCTATAAGAAATGGCTACCAGGATGGTTTCAAAAAAACCAGTGAAGACTTATATGAACTCATGAAAAGAACCAGAAGAACATTGTACATAGTAAAAGCAATATTGTGGGGGTGAACAACTATGAAAGAATTTTCTATTCTGATCAAGACAATGATCCAAGACATTTGCAAAGGACCCAGGACAAAAAATGCTATCTGCCTCCAAAGAGAGAATTAATTAACCCTGAATGCAGATTGAAGCTTATCTTTTCAAAACTTTATTTTTCTTGTTTTATTTTTGGTATGTGTTTTCTTTTGCAACATGCCTAATATAGAAATATGTTTTGCATGGTTTCACATATGTAGTCAATATCAAATTGCTTGCCTTCTCAAGGAAGAATGAGAGGTAGGGGAAAGGTAGAGAATGTGCAACTCAATTAAAAAAGATTATTAAAATGTTTTTACATGTCATTGAGAAATATTTAATGAAATAAATTTAAGTTTTTGTTAAAAGAATAATTGGACTACATGTAAACCATGACCAAAACAAAACTGCTAGAATAATCGTATTTCAGGAAATCATAAATAAAAATTGCTCAGATCTATCAAAACCAGAGGACAAAGGGGAAGCAAGAAGGATCCATTGATCACTTCCTGAAAGAAACCCTAAAATATTCTATTCTGGGCCCTCTTCTCTTTTTCTTCTATACTCTTTTATTTGGTGATCTCATCAGTTTTCATCAGTTCAATTATCATCTCTATGCAGATGATTCCCACTCTAAAACATCCTCTCTAGTCTCTCTCCAATAGCACACCATCTCAAACTAGATGTCCAGTAGGCACCTCAAACTCAATGTATCCAAAATAGAACTCATTACATTTCTTTCCAAACTTACCTCTCTAGAACATATTTAAAGAAAAGACAATTCCTTTGCTACATAATCTTTCTGAAACAGTTGAGAAAGGAGCCATTCATCTCCTTTCATGAGACAAATATTGTCCTGATGATAGAAACAGAATGAAAACTATACCTCAATACTGATGCAAAAATATTAAAATCTCCATCACCAGGAGCTAGTACTATTTATAATGGAGAAGCACTGGAAATTTTCTGCAATAAGACCTAAGTAAAGAAAGGATACCCTCAGCCTCCACTGTCAGACCATTAGAAATACTAGCTCTGGCAATGACAGGAGAAAAGAAACACTAGGAATTAGCATAGCTAAAGTAAAAGCTAAATTATACTTATTCAATGATGATATGATGATTTACTTATAAAACCGAAATGAAAAGATTAATCAAGGCAATTAATAGCTTCAGTCCAATAACAGAATATTACAGAAATCCACAAAAATTCATCAGCCTTTCTACAAATTATCTCCCCCCAAAAAACAGGAAAAAAAAAAAGACAGGAGAGAAATTCCATTTAAGATAACAGCAAAATGCATTAACTCTGAAAATTAACCTGCCAAGACATTCCTTGGGCTTGTAAAAATATAACTATGAGATGATTTTTATAGGAAAAAAAGAAGTCCTAAATAATTGAATATATAGTACGTGTACATGTCTGGACCACACCGATACAGTAAAAAAATTATGCCACCCATATTATTCTACAGATTTAGCACTTATCAATGGATTTACTGAAGATATACTTTATAGAATTAGATAAAATAATAAAAAACTTCATTTGGAGGGGTCAGTGTCAGGCTATCTCAAGGCTATAAAACAAAAAAAAAAGTTGTAGGAGTCACACTTAGGGCTATCAGATCTAAAACCACAATATGAGGCAGTATTTCTCAAAACTCCCTGGTGTTAGATAAAATGCAGAAGTCAGTGGAATAAACTGGATAAGCAGGACCTGGGAACCAAAATGCCCCGAATGCTGGTGCTTGACAAATCCAAGAAAGCAAATTGCTAGGATAGGGACGAGGATGCTGGGGAAACTGGTAATTATTTTGCCCCCCAAATAGGCTTAGATCAGCATTTTATACCTTAGGCAACAAGACATTCCAAACTGATGTCACGCAAATATAAGAAATGGCAACCATCAAAATGCCAGGAGCTTGGAAGTTTAGGTCTTTCCTAATTATGAGAAGTAATTAAATGATATATTATAGATAACATAATTTTATAATATATTTATATAAGATACTGCATGTTAATATTGTTTATGTTTTATATATTTATTTCTATAATATTTCTATATAAATAATTATTTCCTAATTATGAGAAAATGGATGGAGGCTAGGCACAGGGTATAGTCGATAGAGGATTAGCTTCATAACCAGGAAGGACTGGGGTTCGAATCCTCCCTCTGAGGCATTCTAGCTCTGTGACCCTACAGAAGGACTTTAACTTCTTAGGGCTCTAGCAGAGTCTCTAAGGCTATAAACTACAGAGAAAGTGCTGACCTGCATTGGTGGAGGGCATTTCCTCCTCCAGAAGTTCCCTCTACCAATGAAATCACTATCTACTCTCTACTACTCTCTATCCCTGATAATGGATAAAGGAAAATATACAACTAGACAAGGTACAGAAGGAATAATAAAGACTTAGTCTTTGTTATACTGTATAAAATTAGAAAAAACTTTTCAAATATAATCCATGCAGCTAGAGTCAGAAGAAGATAGGTGAAGTGGGGAAAATACATTAAAAACTCTGACAAGGTTCAGTGAATGGAGCACCAGCTTTGGCATCAGGAGGATGCGAGTCCAAAACCAGCCTCAAACACTTGACCCTTACTAGTTGTGTTATTTGGCCAAGTCACTTAACCCCGATTGCCTCACCCCACCCCCAAAAAAACAAAAACCAAACAAAAAACCTCTGACAAAAGTTTAATATCCAAAATCTATAGGGAATTAGCATAAATATATAAGATAAGAACTATTCTCCAATAAAGAATATGAATCAGGTGGGGGATTGTTTTTTCTTTGAGGCATTCAGGATTAAGTGATTTACCTACCTAGCGTCACACAGCTAGTAAGTGTCCAAAGTTGAATTTGAACACAGGTCCTCCTGGACTCCAAAGGCCAGCTCTATCCACTGGGCCACCTTGCTGCCCTGATAGAAATAGTTTCCAAAAGAGGCAGCTGATAGAACGGTAGATAGAGTGCTGTACATAGGATGGGAAAACCTTGGTTCATATCCAGCCTTAGTCTCTCTTCTGAACTCTAGTCTTATATCACCAGTTGCCTTTTGAACCTCTCAAATGGGATGTCCTGTAGGCATCCCAAATTCAACATGTCCAAAGCACACTAATTTGCTGCTGGCAAAACTGTGAATTAGTTAAAAAAAAAACTGTGGAAAATAATTTGGAATTATGCGGGAAATATTATTAAATTGTTTATATTCTTTAACCCAAAATTCCATTATTATCCCAATGAGATAATTTACAGAAACCTTACAAAAGTGTTCAGTGTTAGGGAAGGGAATAAGCATTGAAATAGTGCCTATGTGCCATGCATACAGTAAGTGGGTTTGTTTGTTTTTTTACAAACATTACTTCATTTGATCTTCTCAACAACTCTGGGAGGTAGCTGCTATTTTAATCCCCATTTCATAGTTGAGAAAACTGAGGAAGTCAAGATTAAGCTCAGGGTCACGCTGATAGTAAATATCTGAGACTGGATTTGAACTCAGGTCCTCTTGATTTCAGGCCCAACACCTTGTCCACTGTGCCACTTAGCTGCATGATTTGTGATAATAAAAATCTAGAAACAAAATTAGTGCCCATAGGGTAATGGCTGAACAAATAGTGATATTGAATTTATGCAAATTTACTGTATCATAGCAAACGATAAATACAAAGAAATTAGAGGAAGATGGAAAGGCTTGTATGGAATAATGCAGAGTGAATAAAGCCAAAAGATCGATAAGCTTAAAATAGATAGTAAACAGTGGCTATAACAATGAAAATAAAGTCAACAGGAAGAAGGAACAAAACTGGTGAAACTCTGGCCATTGCCAATTTCAGACTACCAAAAATGAAGAACATTTTTCTTCTTTCTGTAAATGATTTAATAATATGATTTTGAGGGGAGAGGAGGGAGGAAGGAAAAAGTACTTTGTATGGGGTGTGAATTGGTGGGATTAGACAGCAGTTAGCTATTGGCTAGCCAAGAATCACCCATGCCCCCTTGTAAAAGAGGGACACCCCTAGAGAGTTCCTGCTTTGTCAGTTTACAAAATCCCAGCTTGATAGATTAGCTTTAGCTCTAGTGTTTACAGATCAATTTGTTATTTTATCGGATGTGGCTCTTCATCTTCTGCTGTCAGTTCTTTGATGCATAAACCTTTACTTTCCCCTTGGCCAGTGAAATTCCAGCTGTACCCATCCTGCTGATGGACTTAGAGAGTATACAAGATTGCTGAAAATGTTATTCAGGGTCCACTGGGTTTTGTATATGGGGGGGGGGGCTGTGCTCTGAACATGTAACAAACCAATAGGAAAATGTCTTTGCATGTTGATAAATATGATTGGCAGCAGTACTTATCAATGAATACCTGAATATTTTTATATCTTGAGAAATAGGTTTTCTACGATAATATCTATTCACTATATATAAATATATGTATATATCTATATCTATCTATACATATATATGGAGAGAGACAGAGAGAGATGAGAGAGAGAGAGAGAGAGAGAGAGAGAGAGAGAGAGAGAGAGAGAGAAAGGTAGTTAAGCTGAAACACCTCAGAGGTTCCTCTTGGCTCTAAATCTATGGTTTTAAAGTGAATTTTCAAGGTCCCATAGTGATGGCAATAGTCCTGGGACTAGCACTAGGTCTTCTGACTCACAGCCCAAAAGTATGTTTCCCTTCACCAGCCTTAAAGCGTTCTAAACTGATGTGAAGTTCTCTGATTTCTGGAGTCCTCCAGGGCAGAGGATGCACAGATTTCCCAGCCAGTCTTCCACACTGTAATGGGATCAGGGCAGGCTGGAGGAAGAGAGATGATGGCCTTACCTGCTGCATGATGTCCCGCTTCTGGTTCATGGTGGCCAGGTAGCGTAGGATCAGCTTTGTGGCCTCCGTCTTTCCTGAACCGCTTTCCCCACTAAGTCAAAGACAGAGAAAAGAAGCCCAAATGGAGAGGGGAATCAGAGGGATGGAAGCTGGCTTATTCCTAATGAAGAGGAAGAACAAAAGTGATTGCATCTTGGAGCAACCTTAACAATCTATGTCCTGTAGGACAAGCATGTTCTTATGAAATTATGGTACATGTGATAGAGCACTGGACCTGCAGTTAGGAGGACCTGAGTTCAAATCTGGTCTCAGACACTTATTATGTGGGCTTGGGCAAGTAACTTAATCTCTGCCTGCCTCAGTTTCCTCCTCTGTAATATGGAGATAATAATAGCCCCTACCTTCCCAGGTGGATATGAGGATCAGATGACATAAAAATTGTAAAGCATTTAGTGTAATACCTGGCACGTTGTAAGTGCAATTTAAATGTTAGTTGTTATTATTCTTCCTCACCTGTAACACAAGGATAATTAGAGCACTTACCTCTCAGGGCTGTTGTGAGGATTGGATCAGATAATAATTATAAAGTGCCTGGCACATAGTAGGTGCCACATAAATCTTAGCTATTACTATTATTAGCTATTGAAGATACGGCAGCTTGAGAATACAGACTTCTTGGGGCAACTTGGTGGCCCAGTAAATAGAGCATCGTCCCGGGGGTCAGGAGGACCTGAGTTCAAATCCAGCTTCAGACACATAACACAAAAACTAGCCATGTGACCTTGGGCAAGTCACTTAACCCCAATTGCCCTGCCTTCCCCCCTTCAAAAAAAAACACGAGAGAATGTAAATTTCAAATTGCCATCACGCTCTTGCCATTTTCCACTGTTGTTTAATCTATTCCCCCTTTAAATCTATAAAAATATAAAGCTGTGCCATGCAGAATTAGAGCAGTACTCAAAATAACATGACTTGTTTTTTTCCTTGTTCAGACAAGGAAAATCTGTTGTCTTATGTGACTTTTGCTGACTCTGATGGGTCTTTTAGGTACTATATTTCTTTCCCAGGATTCCTAGTTTTGCAAACATGCCACCCCTGACATAGGCATAATCTGCGGACCAAGAGGGTGAGGATCAGAGCAAAGGGGAAGGAGGTCTTTTTTGACAAAGAGAGACACTGCATTGCTCTGCACTGTGACATGTCCAAGGCCACATAATAATTGGGGAATTAAAACTCAGAAACCTATATTTGACTTTCTGTATAAGTGAGACATAGAGACTGGGCTTGGAGAGCTCCCCAACACACCACCTTCTCCACCTTCCTGGGGCTCTTCCTCTCACCTGATGATAATGCACTGGTTGTGTTTAGCATCCAGCATTTTGGTGTAAGCAAGGTTGGCGGTCGCAAAGAGGTGCCTGCAAAGGACAAACCATTTTCACTTTATCCCTCCCAGAAGCATGGATTCTGACAAATTCTCAGGGTAAGGATGGTGCATGATGGGGCTGGGGGTGGGAGTAGGAAGGCAAGGGGGCAGAAGTGTGGGACAAAAGGACAAAGGGAAAGGAAGACTCCAAGGTCCTCTGCTTCCATGAACTGAAACCATCTCACAAATATGTATCTTCTTTACCTAAGGAGTTTCCTGGAAAGAAATATTATCATCTTTCAATTAGGGTCACATCTAACCCATCTCAGGAGTATGGAGGCCTCTCCTCCACCTAAGGGGCTTCCTGGGAAGAAATGTAACCTTTCAGTGAGGGTCATGAGTACATGACTTGGAGAAGGGGAAGGGTGTCCTCTTCTTAGCCACTTGAAAGACGGCTGCAAGATTCCCCCCAAACTATGTAAAAGGGGACTCTGAACAACCTCTGGAGCCCCAGCACCCACAGAACGACACAGAGAAGCTAACCTCCCACTGAGGACAGCCCAGCAGCCCTGCAGGAAGGACCAGCGCAGCGGTCTGGGACCTGGCAGTGCGCAGAGAGCGCAGGGGAGCCGGGCTGAGCCCAGCCCAGGTCCTTGTGAGCCGAGGTTTTAGCCCCAGGGCGGCAGGGCCAGCAGCCAGCTGGAGGAACCCCAGAACACCAGGAGCTGTGGCGACTCCAGAATTATCAACATAGACTTGCCTAGGACAAAGTAAGAAGTTAGTGTCCTATGGACTTTGGGACCGATATTTAGGGAATGCGTTGGCTCCCTCCCCTGGGGGCTAGAAGCTGCTGAGGACAAACGCCATTTTGTAGTTTTCAGAGGCAGCTCCCGCTCCCAGCCTGCAAATTTGTAGGGAGATCCAGCGATCAGTCTTGGGGGGTAATCGCTCTTGCTTTAACCTCCCTGGATCTGGATTGTGATCTAGGGTGGAAGTTGTGGGTGGGTTTACAGCTTGCCAGAAACGGAAGTTGCCCCCACACGTTCGGGACGAAAATTCCTCTATCTGGCCTTAAAGCCATAGTGTGGCAACAAGCCCAAAAGTCAAGCAATTAAGTGGCAACATGCCAAGGCAAAGGAAACAGAAAAATGCAACCCTAGACTCCTATTTTGGGGGCATAGAGCGGGAAAAGGACTGTGAGGTCAGAAGTCCTGCTCCAAAAGCCCCAGGGGAAAACATGAGTGGGTTGCAGGCCATAGAGGACCTTAAGAAGGACTTTAAAAATCAAATAAGAGAAGTGGAGGAAAAATTGGAAAGAGAAATGAGAAGGATGCAGGAAAAGTATGAAATGAGGGTCAACAGCCTGACTGAGGAAAACAACACCTTAAAAAATAGACTAACTCAAATGGCAAAGGAGGCCCAAAAGGGCAATGAGGAGAAGAATGCCTTAAAAAGTCGAATTTGCCAGATGGAAAAAGAATCTCAAAAGTTCACTGAGGAGATTCATTCCTTCAGAGTTAGACTGGAGCAAATGGAAGCTAATGACTTTATGAGAAATCAAGATGCTGTTTAGCAGATCCAAACAAATGAAAGAATAGAAGGCCATGTGAAATATCTCATGGGAAAAACCACTGACCTGGAATATAGATCCAGGAGAGACAATTTAAAAATTATTGGACTACCTGAAAGCCATGATCAAAGAAAGAACCTAGAAATCACCCTTCAAGAAATTCTCAAGGAAAACTGCCCTGATGTTTTAGATCCAGAGGGCAAAATAGAGGTTGAAAGAATCCACCGATCACCTCCTGAAAAAGATCCCAAAAAGAAAACTCCCAGGAATATTATAGCCAGGTTCCAGAATCCCCAGATCAAGGAGAAAATACTCCAAGTGGCCAGGAAGAAACAATTTCAATATTGTGGAAACACAATCAGAATAGCCCAGGACCTGGCAGCTTCTACACTGAGGGATCGAAGGGCATGGAATATGATATTCCAGAGGGCAAAAGAACTGGGAATGAACCCAAGGGTCACCTACAGCAAAACTGAGTATTTTGTTTCAGGGGAAAATATGGGCATTCAGTGGAATAGAGGACTTTCAAGCATTCTTGAGGAAAAAACCAGAATTGAATAGAAAATTTGACATCCAGATACAAGAAGCAAGAGATGCCTGAGAAGGTAATCAGGGAAAAGAAATCAAAAGGAACTTATCAAAGTTGAACTATTTACATTCCTATATGGAAAAGCAATAACTGTGACTGATGATATCTTTCTCACTATGAAAATAATGGAAGAAGGGTGTGTGGTCATATGAATACATATGTGAATGTGTGTGTATATGGTTACAGTTATATATGGATAGAGGGCATAGGTTGAATTTGTTGGGAAGGGAGAATACTCAAGGGATGAAATTATGAGGTGAGAGAGGAAAGTGTCAAGAGGAGATGGGGAGAGACAGGGTAGGGTAAACTATCTCATGTAGAAGAAGCAAGGGGAAGTTGTTGCAAGGGAGGGGGAGAATAGGAAGGCAAAAAGGCAAAACCACATTCTCATTGAATTTGGTTCAGGGAGAGAATGACATACATACTAAATGGGATATCTCAACCTACAGCAGAATAGGGGAAGGGGGATGAGAGGAGGGATGATGGATGGGAGGGCATCCTTGGGGGGAGGGGAGGTTGGAAGTACCCACTATAGAAGAGGGACAGGATCATGTAGGGAATGGACCAGGTGGGGGGTGGGATGAGTGGGAGGGAATTATAAGCAGCCTTGTACAATATATCTACTATGATAATGTTTTGCATAGCTAGACATGTACAACATATACTGAATTACTTATCTCCCCAGAGGGAATGGGTGACAAGGGAGGAAGGAAATGGATCTGAAATTCGAGGTCTTAACATTAAATGTTTCAAATATATATAAATACTATTATTAATACTCTTTTGCTCATAATTGGGAGATAAGATGTGCAGGCATTGGGACGCAAAGATTCACCTTCCTCTAATGGAAAAGTCGAAGGGGGTATGGGAGAAGGTATGGGAGAGAGCAGATTGGAGGAAGCGATATCTTGTGGGACTGCTATTCTGGGAGGGTGGGTAGGGGAATAACGGGGGGAAAATGATTGTAACTCAAAATCTGGCAGAAATGAATGGTGTAAAACAGAAGTTAATAAAGCGTTTGTTTAAAAAAAAAAAGAAAGAAGACTGCAAGTGACCAGAACACAGGATCTTGATGCTCAGGCCACAGCTCTTCCCTCCTTCCCAAAACTGACATTGCCATCTGGGTTAGGGTGTCCCAAGAAGCCTTTTCTAATGTTTAACCAATTTTCCTGGATCTAATTTCAGTCCATTTCCTCTTGTTTCTAGGACTACCTAAGTGACTTGGCCAGCCAGAGAGTTGACAGCAATGATCAGATTTATTATGTCCTCTGTACCTAAGGGTTGAAATGTGCAGGTCTGCCACTGAGTAGTGCAGTAGCATAAAGAAAGATCAGTGGCATCAGAATTAACTGAGGCATTGGAGGAAGGAGGTTTTTGGACTTGAGCTGGGACCTGAAGAATAAACAAAAAAGCAAAGATGGGGGAAATCTCAGATCAAAAAGCATGAATTATTAGAATATCCTGAAGAGAAAGGGGAGTCTGTAGGGGCTAATAAGGGACAGTAAGAATCCTGAATTGCTTTTTTAAAATGGAGATGAAGGGTAGAAACTTAGACTGGTGGAACTCGAGTATGAGACCCCTCCTTATGGAGATAGCAGCTGAGTCAGTGACTTTGCTCCTACCAGGACCCACACAGATGCCCATGCTGTTGTGGCCACTTTAAGAATCAGAGGGGTGGGGCCAGTGGTTTTAGGGGCTTGGCCAGGCTCTTTAAACTCAACTGTCCTTGAAATTTCTTCATTCCAGAGTTCTGCTTCTAAGGCCCCCTTTCTGGCCACCTGAGTCGTGTCTCCATGACCACACTTGACCTCATGCCCATTCATGCCTTTCTTTATTTCTTTCTCCTAGGTTCTCTGTGTTGGCATTACCTCTCCCTTTCAGGACCTGGCTTCCTGTACAGATTCAGCATCAGACTTTGTAACACCTAGGTCCTAGCAGATTTTTCTTTCTCTACTCTCTCTTCCCCCTCCTCCCCAGACACCCCTGACACACCCCAGACTCCTTTGGGGAAAGAGTTTGAGTCAGAGGACCTGAGGTCAAATTTTATCTCTTCTGCTTATCCTAAGGTCAATCACTTTCCTTATCTATAAAATGAGAAGGCTGGACCAACTGGGCCATGAGGTCATTTCCAGCTACAATGACCCCAGAATCCTTTGAACAGCCTCACAAGTGGATTCCAGTTCGGTTGCTCTCGTACTGCAATCTGGCCTTATTTATGGCCAAGGGAACATTGTCCAGAGTGTAAAAGCCTGGTGTGTTAACTGAGTGAGCGTGTACACAATAGCCTGACACGGCTGTCTCTATAAAGCCCCAGCAAGGACCTTTATTATTATTATTGTTGTTTATCCTTCATTCTCAAAGAGGACAGTGACATCAGAAAGGTGATGCCATGACTTGCAAGTGAATTGGATTTAAGTGAGGGAGAGATGTACAAAGTCACCAGCCTAACTCTCTCCTCCAAGCCATCTGGGTCCAGGGGTGAGACAGAGAGTAGGACGACTGGAGATGACCCTGGATGCAGTGGGGGACCTTGGTCTTTTTAAGCTAAGGTCTTTTCCGGGTCCCTGTTTGACTGAGGCAGCACCCATTCAGTGATTAAAATTAGGTAAGAAATGAAGCAAAGAACAGCCTCATTTACCTAGTCTGGGAGGGGAAGACCCTCAGAGTTTCTGGCCAAAACAGAAACAATTGCTAGTTATATTCATTCAGAGTCAATCAGGACCCAAACAATGACCAAGTAGGGCTTGGCCTGGGACCAATTGTTGACCAATCAATGAGAGCCATTGTTACTATTGTAATTAGTAACAATAGTTCATATTTTATATAAAAGATAACATTATGAGACAGTGCAAATTATTTTTCCTATTTGTTATATAAGGAAACAGTCTGAGGGGTTTTTAAGTGACTTATCCATGAATAAATGAATGAAGCATTTATTAAGTGCTGAAAACTATGATAGACAGCGGGGATACAAATAGAAAAGTTTAACATATGGTCACATAACCAGCGTCAGTCAAGATTAGCTGTCTTCTCAGCACTGGTGATATTTTCCTAGTCTAATGAATCTGGATGTGGATTCTCTGAATGCAGGCTTTTCTGGGGGATTGGCAAGCCCATCCCAACATCCTGTGAGTGTATGAATTCTACTTCAGTATTGGGGCTCACATGTTGTCTCTGTCCTTTGAGCAGTGACCTTCCCTCTTGGGACTCCACTTATGGATACATTGGGATAGTAGGATTTGAAAGTATCTCTAAGTCAAATTAACCAACATAGGAGACCCAGGCTGGAGGCAGATGTCAGTGATCCTAACTTGCTAACACATTACCCTGTTTCTTAGGCTCATACTTGCATTTCACAAGTCTGAGTTTCTACTCTTCATCAACATTAAAAAAAAGCAATTCGGGATTTCCACTGTCCCTTATTAGCTCCCACAAATTCCCCTTTCTCTTCAGGATGTTCTAATAATTCATGCTTTTTGATCTGGGGTTCCATCATCTTTGCTTCTACAGGTCCCTGCTCAAGTCCAAAACCCTCCTTCTTCCAATGCTCCAGTTAATACTGATGCTACTGATCTCCTTTCTTTATGCTGTCCCAGTATTCAATGGCAGCCCTCACAATTGAGCCCTAAAATCATGCTTCCCACACGTTGTATGGCCCCAGGTAGACTGTGGGATCCTTGAAAGCAGGGACTGTGCCTTAGCCTTCTGTGCCTCCCAAAGCACAGCCTAGCACACACAGGAGAGGGAGGCAGGAGGTGTTCAGTCACTGTAGGCTGCTAACTCTAACCAGGAGTTCTTAACCTGGGATCCATGAACTTGGCTTTTAAAAAAAATCCTTAAATTTAAAACAATAATACAAGTTGTAAATAAAATAATTGTAAATATATTTAATTTTAAAATATTTATACTTTTATAACTGTATTTCAATATAGTTGGTTTACTTTGTAAATAAGCATTTAGGTGGCATCATGGATGAGCACCAGGCCTGGAGTCAAGGAAGATCTGAATTCAAATCTAGTCTCAGACTAGCTGTGTGACCCTGAGTGAATCACTTAACCTCTATCTGCCTCAGTTTCCTCAACCATAAAATGGGGATAATAAAAGCATTAACCACTCAGGGCTGTTATGCGAATCAAATGAGCTAATATTTGTAAGAAGCATTTAATGCAGTGCCTGGCACATAATAGACTCTATATAAATGCTGATTCCCTTCCCCAGTCCTATGTATTTTGTTCTATTCATTTAAAGACATGATTCAGAGAAGGGGTCCATAGCCTTCACTAGGATACCAAAGGGATGTGTGGAACAAAAAGGGCAAATAGCTCCTGCCCTGAACCCTCGCTAAAGGCCATTCAAGCAGGATTCTGGATAGCTGGAAAAGGGAAACCCAAGTGGGAAGGGAAGGGAAGCCCAGCCCCAGCCTCCCGCCACCACCAGAAGAGCTGAAGACACTCACGGTGGATTCTCTCCCAGCGCTCGCCCTTTGTACTGCAACACCTGCTCCATCCCATAGATGTTAAACATTCGGTAAGGGTTCACAGTCACCAGGATGCTGCCAATGTAGGTCTGCAACAAAGAGAGGCTAGCCTAGGACAACTGTGGTATTGTGGAAAGTACCGGGATAGGTATCTGGAGACGTGGCTGGGGTCTACATCTGGTACTGTCGGGCCTGACGTATTTTGTCATGTAACTGATGCATAGCATGACCAAAAAGTGTACAGATTCTCTTGGGTTGGGCCCTGTACTGCCTGAAGTGAGAGTTCGGGGAAAGGGGAAAATGGGGAAGAGAAAAAAGGGGTAGGGGAGAAAAGGAGAAAGAGAAAGAAGGGAAGAAAAGAAGATAAAGGGAGGAAGAAAGGGTAGGGGAGTAAGTAGAGGCAAAGAGGAAGGAAGAAGGGAGGAAGAGAGGGAAAGTAGGAGGGAGGAAGGAAAGAGAAAGAAAGAAGAAAGGAATAAGGAGAAAGAAGGGAGAAGGGAGGAAGAGAGGGAAAGTAGGAGGGAGGAAGGAAAGAGAAAGAAGGAAGAGAGGAATAAGGAGAAAGAGGGAAGGAGAAAGAAGGGGGAAGGAAAGGTAAGAAGAAAATGGGGGCAAGGAGGAAGAAGAGGGAGAAAAGTAGGAGGGAAGGGAGGGAGGAAGGAATAAGGAGAAAGAGGAAAGGAGAAAGAAGGGAGAAGGGAGGAAGAAAAGGGAAGGAAGGAAAGGGAAGGAAGAAAGAAAAAAGGTAAGGAGGAAGTGGTGGCAAAGGGGCAGAAGGAAGGGGAGGAGAGAGGAAAGAGAGGAAGAAGGGGAAAGTGGAAGAGGGGAGAATGGGAGAAGAAATAGTAAGGAGGAAGTGATGGAAGGAGGAAGGAGTAAGGGAGGAGGAGGGAGAATGGAAAGAGGAAAAGACAAGGAAGGAATAAGGATGGGGGGAAGGAAGGAGGATGAGACAGGGGAGGAAGAAAAGGGTGAGGAAGGAAAAAGGAAGTAAGGGCAAGTAAGGGAGGGAAGAGAGAGAATGGAGGAAGAAGGGCTAAAAGGGAAAGGAAAGATCTAAAGAAATAAATGATGTGCAATCAGTGTCAGAAATTCAAACCATCCTTTCCTCCCACTCCAATCAGGAAAGGACACACTCTTCTCCATCTTCTCAGGCTGTGCTTTCTGCTTCAGCTTAGGGTGATCAAGGAATATCCCGTCTTCCTGAAAACAGCTTTGGACGTGGAGCCTGAGTGACAAGAAAGGGGGAACTTACGTAGATGAGGTTTCTTTCAAATCTGGTTTTCAGATTGGACAACACGGCAGACTCCTGCAAGTCCCTGAAAGGTCAGAGGAGAGAGATGGTCAGGATGAGGTGACATGAGGCATTAGCTGGCTCACTGCTTCTGGAACCTCGAGTCCCCCCCTTCTGTCTGCCCTCCCAAAGTGAATAACTACACCACCTCCCGCCTGTAGCACCCTGCTGACTCTGCCTACCACTTCTCCATCTCCAGTTTTCCACCTGATCTACACAGCCCTTTTAGAGAGGCAGATATTGTTTGTTTTGCAGGTTGGAATACTGACATTTACAGAGGTCAAGTGTCTATGATCACACACAGAAATTTAGTGCTTGGGCCAAGACTAGGGCTCTGCTCTCCTTATGTCCTTTCCATAATGAAGATGAATATAGAATATAAAATACACAGGGAGGAAGGGAAGAGGAAGAAGGAGAAAAGGGGGGAGGAATATATAATATGTGTATTATATATAATCTCGTCAGTGAAATATGTATTATATATATCATCAGTGAAACGCATTATAATAATAACTAGCGTTTATAGAGCCCTTTAAATCTTGCAAATCTCTTTCCATGTTTTAGCCCATCTTATCCCCACAACAGCCCTGTAAAATGGGTGCCATTATTATTTTTATTTTGCAGATGAGGAGACTGAGGCTAAACGAAGCTAAGTCACTTGCTGGAATGAGAGTTTGGGGAAGTCTCTGAGGCAGGATTGAATTCAGGTCCTCCTGACTCCAGGCCCAGTGCTCTATCTGCCATATCACCTAATTGCCAGTGACTCCACTGCCCTGTTAGTCTCCTTTGTGGCTCCCTTTCGTCCACATCAGAATTCAGAGGTAAGCCTGGTTTGGCAGCTGAGCTCCACAAAGAAGAGCCTTGGGAGAGATGAGCCAGCCATGTTCAAGCAAGAGCACGGACATTGCCAGGGTCCAAAACTTGGGAGCAAATCAATCCTTACTCCTTGAGGAGAAAAGAGATGGGGGAGAAAAGCAGCAGAGAGAACGGCTGAGCTAATTCACTTCCTGCAGAGTCTCTGGCTTACTCTGTGGCTGTTTGTCACGTCAGGACCTCATTCTATGCCTTTTTCTGCTTCCTAACACCCTCTGATCTCCTGATTCTCCCCTGAATTTAATTCTGTGCATTACTGGCTGTTTCACATCGTCCCATCTCATCCCCTGGCCTAAGTGACCTCCTCTCTTCCCTGTCTATCCAAATCACACTCAAACTTCAATAATAATAATATGATTGTTGTTGTTGTTGTTTGTCCTTCTTTTTCAAGGAGAGTCAATGACATCACAGGGTAATGTCTTGACTTGCACACATTGCACAAAATCGTCAGCCTGACTCTCTCTTCCAGAGTCACTGAAGTCCTGTGGCAAGACAAAAGCCAGGGTGACAGGTGATGGCCCAGGATGCAGTGATGCCTTTGGCGTCTTTGACTTCCAACCGAGCTCTAAGCACTCCACAGCTCCTCCTTCATCTGCCTTCATGGCCGTTGGAGCAAATGTTCTTATCGACTCATTCCACCAGGCAAGTCTTCACATGCTGGGGGTAGACATCCCCTCACTCACTGATGGGTTTGAGCAACAAGTTTTGGTGAGTAACAGCTACCATTAATATGGAGGTCCATTGGTAAGGGACTCTCTCCTCATCGGTGGAGATGAAGGCCCTGCCCTGTGTGAAGGATGGGAAGAGTCGGTCTGAAGTGAGAGAGCTTCACTTCTCATCCAGTGAGACAGGTGCTATGATTATTCCCATTTTACAGATGAAAGTGAGGCAGAGATAAATGCTACCCAACCGGGCCACAGAGCTATCAAGTGTCTGAGGAAGGATTTGAACTCAGGACTTCAGGACTCCAAGTCCAGCACTTTATCTACTACGTCATTTCAAGACCCAGCCCAGGCCTTCTTCTACCCTCCATGAAGTCTCCCCTGAATACTTCGTCTTACTGAGCTCTGCTTACTCTCTGATACTATAGTTCCTATCCGTATCACATGGTCTTGCATTTGATTTCCAAGTATTTTGTGTGCAGGTTAGTTTTGTTTCCTCAACTAGACTATGCAAACTCCTCAAGTAGCGGGGCTGTGACTTATCCTCTGTCTTGCCACAGACCCCTAGCATATGGTAGCACTGAACACAGATTTATAATTGATTGGCAATCAATCTACAAGCATTAATTAAATGTCTTATATGTGTTCAACAGTGTGCTAAATAGTAGGGATGCAGAAGTCAAATCTTCAAGGAGGGGTGGGTTTGGGAGGAAAGGTCATCAGTCTGTTTTGGACTGTTGAGTTTGAGATGCCCATGGGACGTCCAGTCTGAAATGTCCAGCAGGCATGCCTGATGTGACGCAGGACTGAGGCTCAAGAGAGAGATTGGGGATGGATATATAGATCTGGGGGGAAAGCGGGTGTTGACCTCCAAAGAGAAGGTAATTAAATCCATAGGGAGCTAATGAGACCATCAAGAATGTAGAGAGAGGAGCAGCTAGGTAGCACAGTGAATAGAGCGATGGCTCTGGAATCAGAGTTCAAATACAGCCTCAGACACTTAATGCTTACTAGCCATGTGACCTTGGGCAAGTCACTTAACCCCAATTACCTTGCCTTCCCCTTCCAAAACAAACAAAATGAATATGGAGAGAAAATAGAAGAAAGCCCAGGACAGTGCCTCGGGGGCAGGGGTAGGGCATAGCCCCAGTTAAGGGGCATGACATAGATGAAGATTCAGCATTGGAAACTGAGAAGGAATGATCAGAGAGGTAGGAAGAAACCGAGGAGGGAAGGGGGTCTCAAGAAGGACCAGACAGGAGAGAATGGTCAAGGGTCCAATTCTGCAGAGGTTAGAATGGTGAGGATTGAGAAGAGGCTTTTAAATTGGACATTGGTGACTTTGGAGAGGTCTGTTCCAGAAGGCAGATTGCAGAGGGTTTAGAAGATACTGAGAAAAGAGGGGGTACCAAGGCTTTTTTGAGGAGTTTGAGAAAGAGACAAATTAATAAGATGAAAGCCAGTGGAGATGGCAGTATCTAGTGAAGGACCAATTATTACATCACTTCCCTGGACCTCAGTTTACTCGTATGTAATATCTTTTTTTTCTTTTATTTTGCTTTTTGGAGGGGGGGAAACAGGGCATTTCGGGTTAAGTGACTTGCCCAAGGTCACACAGCTATTAAGTGTTAAGTGTCTGAGGCCAGATTTGAACTCAGGTCCTCCTGACTCCAGGGCCGGTGCTCTATTCACCTAGCCCCTCATATGTAATATCTCATAAGCATTGTTATGAGAAAAGTGCTTGGCAAACTTTAGTAGCTATATGTATAAATGAATTGTTAATGATGCAGCTATCCCTTCCGCATAGCGACTTTCCCCATCATGGTAAGTGTGGCAGGTAGGCATAAGAAATTAAGTGGGAATTTGGGGGAAGTTTTTCAGAAGCCACAGACAACACACAAAGGCCAGTAGACAACACAGAAAAAGTTTAGAGACTCAGAAATGCATAATTGTATATATAGTATTATACAATATTAACAAATTTTATCTTTTAACACCATAATTCAGACTTCTTCTCTGGTATGAAGGGAAAGGTAAAACATTTTACTTGGATTTTCCAGATCCTGGGCACACCACATCCCTCCCCCCAGCAATGTGGAGGCAATAACTTTATCACTGTTATTATTTTGCAAAGTGGAAGTTGTCTTGCTAATAGTCATGCATGTAATGATGATGATGATTGGTTAGTCAGCCTTTAACCCCAAATGACTGAAGGGATATTATATAGAAAAGAGAATCAACTTGTTTTGTGTGGTCCTAGAGTACAGAATGGGTGAAAGAGGAACACCAATTTCAGCTTAATTTAAAGAAGAAATTCCTGACAATTGGTGCCATGCCACACACATTGAAACGGCCTGCTTTGTGAGGCAGTGAGTCCTTTGACACTGAAGGGGTTTAAGCAGCGGCTGTCAAAATTTTTGTAGAGGGAATTTGTATTCACATATGGGTTGGACTGGCTGAATCACAAAAGTGCAGAATGGTAAGGGACATTGGAAATCAATTCTTTCAACCCCTCCTTTAACAGATGAAGAAACTGAGGTCCAGAGAAGGTAGGTGATCTGGCCAAAATTCCTCAAGGAATTTGGAACAATTAGGATTAGAACCCAGGTCTCCTGATTCCCAAGTTCTTTCCATTACAACACGCTGCCTCCCCCAATGTCCTTTAAAGCCCTAACTGGGACCCTAAGATTCTGTGGTGTCACTTGCACCCGTCCTACATAGGCAAAAGACCCTCCTCCCACTCCAGTTGCCTAGGCATTCGACAAAACTGGAACCAGGGATAGGCAAGGTGAATAGCTGCTCAGAGCGCATCATCTATGGGGGCACAACATGGTGTCAGTGTTTATTATAATAATAAAAACTCAGTCTTTTGGTTTTGTAAAGTACTTTCCTTATAATCAGATCAGTAATGTTAGCAGTATTTTACAAGTGAGAAAATACTCTGAGAAGAAATACTCTCCAAGAAGCCTAGATATTTATTTTGTAAGGGAGAATACCTGTGTTACAGTGGGGCTTCCTAGAGAGAACATGCAAGGGGCAGGATTTTCAGACCTTGAAACCTAGGGTGGTGACCGCACCCGAGGAGCTCTAATGGCCCAAACACCTCCATCTCCCCTCCCCCGTTCCCCATCCAAGACTCTCACTCCAGCTGGGTCATGTCTTCCACACCATCTTCCTCCTGCTGTACTCGGTATCTCATGGAGGGCAGATTGCGGATGGAGTGCATCTGTGGAGGGAAACAGAGAAGAGCTGAGATGGCCTGTGGAGTGGGACAGGGGCATGACAGTGAGAAGAGGGAGAGTTAAGAAGCACAGGAATGGCTAGAGGCAGATCTGTTCTTACAGCTCAAAGTACTGAAATGATAGGTGAGTGGTGGGGAGATATGGCTTCCCATTTCAGAGAAGGGACAGTTAAGGCAGGGAGCATGGGAAAATTACACCCAAATCCCCAAAGAGGCCTGAAACAGAAACCTGGTCTCCTGATTCTCAGTGCCAGCATCTTCTGCCTTGCCAACCCCTGGGGTGGTGGTGGAGGGCAGTGATGCTGGCTCTGGTGGGTGTGAACCCCACAGTGGGATCCTTGGGCAGGACAGAAGAGCCCTCCAGTGCCCTCTGTGGTTGAGTTTGTGTGTGAATGGGAGAGATGGAGATGGGAGGAGAGAGGGTTTGAAGGAGAAATGAGAGGAGGGAAAAGGAGGCCTGGCTGAATGGAGGGGACAGCAGAATATCCTAGAGAGAGTTTTCTGAGAGAATGTAGAGGGGCTGAGTGTAAGGGAGGCCCAGAAACCTTGCAAAGAAATTCAGATGACAGAGTAGCAGGAAAGGGCTGGAACAGATGAACTGAGGAGAGAATCCCCATCATTCTCATGATGAGGAGACAGAGAAAGGGGCAGATCCCCTAGCCTTCCAAGCGTTTGGAAACACACACACACACCCCCTACCTCACACAACCATACATATTTACACATCATATAATCAATCATGGGTACAAGAAACACGTTGGCAAACTTCCCCTGCTCACAGATTCCTTCCCATGTGTACAAGATGACCAAGGGCATATGTGTTCACACATAGCCCCAGTCTGCAATGTCATGTACACATGACTCCCTCCACAATCCTAGTATTTCATTCACAGGACATTGTCACGAATGCAGTATAGACATATACCCAGTTACTGTGCTCCCTTAGCACACACCTGTACATAGTTGGTCCTTACAGACTCCCTTCTATGGACGTTACTGTCACACCAACCACTGACTACAACCAAACCAAGGGAACAGACCAGCCCTAGAGCTTTGGGTCTTTAGAGAGAGGATGCCCGCCTCCCCACTCCCGGAGCGGGCATGCCCTGACTCTCCAGGTCAGGAGAGTGGGAACTTTCTCAGCCAAAGCTATTGGAGAAGAGTTTCCTTAGACCCTAGGACCAGGGGAGGAGCCATTCCCAGATATCTTCCTGGTGGTGGCTGGGGAGGGGGTGGAACCACACGAATTGCCCTCCCATCCTCCATTCCTCAGAGGCTGCTCTTGATAAGTAGGGCACTGAGAAGAGAAAACTCAAAAGGCCTTGGCCACATGCCAGGGAGAACCTTCTCAGCTGCTGTTGTTGCTGCCTAAATAATTCAGCCACTCACGTATTCCAAGGTGATCAGTGCCCACCGTGGGCGCTGCCATGCATCCTTGCCCCGGGGCCCTGGGCGGTTGGCACATCTCTCTAGAAGAGCTGCATCAAACACAGAACGCAGGACCCCGTGACTGGGTGGGTGGCCGCCTCTTGCTGATGTGGCCTGGGCCGCCATTGCAAGGGAGCCCTTCCCGGAACCCACTGCTCCCGTATATCCACAGCCCCTGAGCCAGACACCCATCTGTGGGAAGGGAGGCGGCTGATTGGGATAGAAATAAGCTGTCTGCCTCCGCCTCCCCCACTCTTATGGCAGAGGAAGGAATCAGCCCCAGGGGAGGGCTCTGGTGACCATCCCTCCCCCCATCTAGTCTTTGCTGCCAAGAGCTGTCTGCCTGGCTGCTTATTTCCCAGGCCAGGCCAGGACCACTGGCATCCTTAGTTCTGGCCTCACCAGCTTGGGTGACCAAGGCCATGAGTTTCCTAGAACATGATACTCAGGCTTGGGGGTGGCAGGGCTGGGGGGGGGAGGGGAAGGGGCAAGCACACTGGTCCTGAGAAGATCCCTTAGCCACCTGGGGGTACCCAGAGAGGACACCTATGAAGTTGTCAGATGGGGTGGCCAAGCTAGGAGAAAGACCTTGTAGCAGACCCAGGACCATTCCCAGGGCACACAAAGCTTCTGGGTAGTTTCTGGGAGCTGGGGCTATGTCCTGTCAGAGAGCTAGCCCTGGATAGACCACTGGTCTTAGAATCAGGAAGATCTGAGTTCAAATTTGAACTCAGATACTACGCTGCATGACCTTGGGCAAGTCACTTAACTTTTGCCTGCCTCCATTTCCTCAACTGTAAATGGGGATGATAATAGTACCCACCACCCAGTGTTGTCATGAGGACAAATGAGGCAATATTTGTAAAACACTCTCCCCAATTAAAGCATTTATAACAATGCTAGCAATTATTATTACTATCAAGATGCACAGAGGTACAAGTTCTCAGCCTAGAACACTCCCTTTGTTTCCTGTTTGCTCATCCAAATCTTCCCATTTATCCATGGCTCAGGTTAAATTCCACCCTCTACCTGAAGCCTTCCCTGACCACACTAGTGCTCACTGTTCTCCCCATCCCTGAATTTTTACAGCACCCAGGACGGGATCTAATAACCTAACACTATATTACATACTGTATAACCTAACACTATATTTATTTATTTGTTTGCTTTTTTTTTTTTTTCTTGGAGGGGCAATTGGAGTTAAGTGTCTTGCCCAAGGTCACTCAGCTAGTTTTTGTGTTAAATCTGAGGCCGGATTTGAACTCAGGTCCTCCTGACTCCAGGGCTGGTGCTCTATTCACTCTGCCACCTAGCCGCCCCTAACACTATATCTATTATGAACTGTTCTTTTCATTTTGGCGTAGCGGGACTATGCCATCTGAAGGCAGTCACGATGCCTTCTCTCTTTTCATGTCGTGCCCAGCTGAGGGCCGAACAGATAACAATAGCAGCAGCTTACATTTCTATTTCATTTTAACATTCTTCACTATCACTCAGGAAGGTAATTAGTGCTGGTCTGGTCCCCATTTTACAGATGAAGAAACAGATTTGGGGGGACCAAAGACTAAAGGCACACCATTAATCAGTTCTAGAACCGAGACTGGAACCCACGTTTCCTGACTCCTTTCCATGCTGCCACAATGATGGGCATTATCAGTTTGAGTGGAGAGGCCTCCTAAGAACTTCCACTTATGGAATGGCCTCTTGGTTTGGGGAAGAAGCTTCATGTGGAAGAAGTTAAAACAACTTGGAATTGCCTTCCCAAAGGAGGAAAAGGGAGACTGACTGTTTACTCAAACTAGGACCCTCCTTCAAGGGGCATAGGTCATCCCTTCTATCCTCAGTCAAAACCACTCACCCTCATCAATAAATACACCAAGAGCTTGTACTTACCTGAGTCTTCCAGCTCACTGGGCCTTCCTTCTCCCAGGGGCCCCTGAAGGCATGGCACTGGAGGGACACTTCACAAGATAGGTAATGGGACAAGGTCCCTGCAGTCACTCTGGGCCATCGTCGATAGGTCTCAGTTGACACCGACATGTGTACCCAGCTGGGCTTCTGGGCCTTCAGGAGGCCTTGCGTTGACCCCACGGGTTGTCTGGTCTGTAGCTGCTGGGGCAGGATGGACACTTGCTGGAAGGAGCTCATCTTTTGGACACGAGGCAGAACAATTGCAAAGCGCCCAGGCCTCAGTGGACCTTGCTCTCCTTTCTCTCGGGATCCAGCAGGTCCTATGGAAGGGGCCGACTGGACCAGTGATGCGGGCAAGGATGCCCATCTGCGTAGACTGGGCCATGTGGCACCAGGTGAGGCAGTCAGTGGGTAAGAGAAACTACTGTTGAGTGGTTTTCGTCGCTGCATGAGCCCTGGGGAAAACTTCTCAGAGATCCTAGGGGAGAGAGAGATGGAGACTGGAGAGGGCTTGGGGGTGGGAACATCAATGCCTCCCTCTTTTTCAGATTTCACAGGATCTTCATTTGATGATTTAGACATCTGGCCAGGCCCAGGCTCTTCAAGCCTACCAAGGAGAACATGGGCTGAGTCATTGGCCCTCTCTTGGAAAGCAGGAGATGGAGGATGGGCAGGTCCAGGCACCTGTTGGAAGAAGGGTCTGTGAAATGAAGATGGTGGCCGGCGTCTCTTGGAGAAGCCTCGCCTGCTGCCAGTCAGGCCAGGCCATGGGGATGGTGGGCGCTGGATTGGGGGCAGATCCACATCCCAGCTTGGGGCTAGCGGGGGTGGGAACCAAGGTGGCGCCTGCCTGCCCAGTGAGCGGTGGCTGTCCTGTCTGGGAGGTATATCAGGCATGGGTCCATCTCCACTCCAGGGACCTGGTGGTGGCTGGGGGGGGACCTGTCGGCGTGATGACCTCTGGAGTGGAAGATGCACTTGGGGCTTTACTGCCTTAGTTGGACGCTCACTGAGCCTGTTCCAGGTGTGGGGAGGTTTCCTAGGCAGGTTAAGGGACCGGCGCCTCAGGCTTCTGCCTGGTGGGGGTGAGGGAAGCCGCTGGCTCCCACCTCTAGGAGGGAGACGAGGGGACCCTAAGTGGGGGGAATGAGGCCCAAAACGACTGAGTGATGGATTTGGGGAGAGAGGTTCTCTAAGAGATGGATGACGACTGGAACCCTTGACCCCCAATGGAGGTGAAAAGGGGGGCCTTCTGGGCCTGGGGCTATATATCAGTGAAGAAGTAGAATGGATGGATAGCTGTGGGGAAGAGGGCCTCAGTGGGGAGTGAGCCCCTGCACTACGGAAGCTCCTGAGGGATGGCTGTGGGGAAGGAGGAAGGGGTCGTGATCCTCTGGGAGATCCCAACAGATCTCCAGAGGACATTGGTCCCCTCCTGGGAGGCCCTGGGAAGCCAAGGGTGCCTGGTCTCCTTAGGGATGACCGAATTGAAGGAGCAGGAGTTGGTGGCCTGCTTGGGGGTCCCCCAAACCACAATGGATAAGGATTAGCCTCCGGTTTCTGAAAATTGGATACAGATGGTGGTGGTTCAATGAGACTCCACCAGCTGGACTGTGGTCTGAGGATGGGATGTCCTGGAGGAGACCAAGGCCTCTGACGCAGGGAGGACTGGGGTGAGGGTGGTCCTTGGCGGAAGGATCCATAAGGAGAAGAGCCATAGGGAGAGGACTGTGTAGGTCCTGTTGAAAGGTTCGGTAAGAAGGCCCAGAGGGATGAGTTGACGTCCTGGTCCTCATTCTTCCTCAGAGGAGGTGGGGAGATTAGGACATTCTTCTTGGAAGGCTCTGGGGATGGAGACAAGGGTGGCGCACTCTGGGAGTTTTTGTTGTTAATGGTAGGGCCGCGGAATTTCCTCAGGGTCACTGGTGTGGCAGGGTTGTCAGGATCCATGCCCGCAAGCTTATAGCCAAAGCGCTTGTAGGCCGCCTCCCTCACAGCTGGTCTCCTGAATGAGCCTGTGCCCTTCTGGCGGGCACTGCTGCCGTATTTGGGAATGGGTTTCTTTTCCGAAAGGGTTTTCTTTATGAATCGGGCCAGTGACGTTGCTGGTGGAGAGGGTCTGCCCAGCTCTCTGTGGAAGCCCAGGTCCCTCCTCATCCTGAAGGCTGACAGGGCTCTTTGGACATTTCGGTCCCGGGGAGACAGGAAGCCAGCATAGAAAGGATGGAGGTATGGGGCATACGGCACAGAGATTGGGGGGTACTCGTCTTCTTCGTCTTCTTCCTCTTCCTCTTGTTCCTCAGTGGTGAGTGGGATGTCCAGGGAAGGAGGCAGGGGCACGTCCAGTTTCTCTTTGCCAAAGATTTTCACCTGGGGCCGGGGGAAGAGTCGGAACTTCCTGATCAAGGACAATTTGGAAGTGGCTGACTTCTCCATACCCTGCTGTTCAAAGAAGGACGTGCTGGGCGGCTTGAAGGTATAGCCCTTCTGCTCAATCCCTGGCTCCTCTTCTTGCTCCCCCTCTTCCAGTTCCATGATGTCATCCATGGGGTGGGCATAGGGATTATGGGGGGATGGGATGGGAGGTTCCCAGGTATAGTCAAAGGGGGGAGCTTCCGGGTATGGAAAAGGAACCTCAGGAGGGTAAATGGCATCAGCTCCTCCCGGCTGGTACCCCACCTCCTCATAAGGACTGTAGGGACCCAAGTAATAGTTGTAGGGATAGGGCGGCTCTTCATGGCCCTCATAGTAACTGTAGGGTGAATACCCTAAAGGTGGCGCATAGGGCGGGGCGTAGTCATCATAGCCATAGCCGTAGCCATAGCCAAAGCTGTAGGGAAGGTAGAGGCCGTCCCCATAGTAATCGTGGTCATAGTAATCGTCCTCATAGTAACCAGGGCCGTAGAAATCATGGTCGTAGTAATCACTGTCGTAGTATTCATCATCGTAGTATTCGTAAGGGTCTCGGACCGGGTACCCATAGTAATAGTCGCCGTATTCTGGCCACTCGGAGCCGTAGTAGCCCCAGGGGGAGCGGGACTGTTCTTGCTCCTCGTACTGATGGAGCGATTGCCGGTCGTAGTAATCGTCTCCCTCGCGGTAGTAGTCATAGTATTCCCCCAGGTCCTGGAAGCCTTCCAGCCCATAGAGGGACTTCCTCGAGCCAGACTGGTGGAAGGGTCCTTCTGTCTCGAAGGGAAGGAAACCAATGGTTTCTCCCGACTCGTACAAGCTCCGGCCTCGGGGGAACCTTCTCAGCCTCCCCTCTCGCTTTAGGATGTCGGCCCCGGAGGGGAACGGGAGCTTCTGAGACCCGAAGCGGGAGCTAGAGCGGTTCAGCCAGGCGTCCAAGGAGGCCTGCTCACTTCCCGACTCTTCCGCCTTTTTGATGAGGAACCTTTTGGTCAACCAGTTGATGGAGGTGGACGCTTTGCTCAGCACCTGAGCGCGGGGCTTCAGCTTCCCGCGGCCTCTCCTGCCGGGGAAACGGATCACCATGAAGGATGGCTTCTTCTCCTTCATGGCCTTCTTCCTCTTGCCCTCCCGCATCTGCGTCATCAGCTTGGAGGTGGATTGCAGCACGGTCTTGGCCTTCTTCTTCCTCTTGGTCTTCTGTGGGCCTCTGTTGAGACTCCAGAGGAAGTGGGAGGCGCTCCGGAACTGACCCTTCTTGGAGATCTTTGGGGTCCTATCCCGGAAGCCCATGAAGAGCCTCGAGGTACCCTTGAGGCTTCTTTTGGGTTTCTCTGGTTCAGGGGGCTTCTTCCCCTTCTTCTTCTTCTTCCCCTTGTCTTCCTCCTCATCTTTGGCCATGGTTGCCTCCCCTTCCTAGTCAGGTCTGGCAAAAAGGACACTGGGTTTTAAGTATAGCTCCTAGCACTTGGCCTGGGGCTAAGTGGTCTCTGTCCCTCCACACTCACAGAGGACACTCAGAGTGTAGGCAGGAGGTGCAGCCGGGACAGGGAACTGACTGGGCTGAGGAACTTTGCCTGCCTGTGGAGGAAGACACCCTAGGGAGGCTGCCAAGCCTAATCTATACATAATTCATTCCCTGAAGACTTCTCCCCTTCTTCCCCTCACCCCCATCCGCCTTGTATTTCACCTTCAAGCAGGTCTTGGAAATAGGTAAAGTGTCATTTACTGGGGGAAGGGCTAGAGTCTAAGGGGAGCAGTGACCCTAGCCTCATCTCACTCTGACTTGACTCCAGGTCTCCTTCCAGTCTCCAGGGGACTGCTGCTTTGTGGGATCTCATATGAGATATGCAACTTTCCTTACTACTGGGGACCTCTTTGCAAAATCCTGAAATTCCCCTTGGAATTGGGTAAAGATGTATTCCTTTTTTTGTCCCCCCAGGAGATGTGTGTGTGTGTGTGTGTGTGTATCTATATCTATATATCCATATAGATATAGATGTATGTGCGTGTGTGTGTGTGTGTGTGTGTGTGTGTGTGTGTGTGTGTGATCTCACAGCTCAGAATCTTGAGTTCATTTCCCAGTATCATATTTGGGACAGTTTGTAGGAGTCCCAGAGGCTGGGCAAGACTTTGAAAAGGAAGGGGCTAGGGGAAGAAGAGAAAGAAAAGGGAGATGGTCTCAGGACTAAGCAAGTAGGTAATTGAATCTCCTTGCATCATGAGAGTGTGAATAATGCAAACAGATAGAACCTCTGTGCCACTAAATGTCTTAGGAGCCTGGACAAGATAGAAACATGATCCACAAAGCTCCAACTATGGGCCTTCCTTGCAGATCAGAGAAAGGAGGTATGTCGGGACCCCTTCATTCCATTATCCCATACAAGGGATAATTTAAGGGACCCTCAAAGTATCCCTGGTCCAGAATAATTTTCCCATTGGCCACCTTCTTCCAAAAACTGTAATACTTCCTCAGAAAGGTGAATGAAATATTTCTTCTAGAGATGTTAAGCTTTCTGTAAACCTGAAAGCATTGTATAAATACTAGTTAGTATTTTAAGGTAAGATGCAAATTTAGCCTACTTAAGGCTTTAGACTAATTGGTTAATCTATGTGTGATAATAGCCATCGCCTCACATTCTGACCTGGGAGCCCTGTGTTCCTGAATCTCAGTTTTCTCATTTATAAAAGGAAAAGTTTAGACTAAGTCATCATTAGGTCCCTTTTAGCCCCATCAAGCTGAGGGTGCAACACTAAGATGTGAGCAACTGATAATAGCTTAGTGTGTTGCTCCTATTTCAAGGAATTTGCACAGTAAAGCAGTGTTCTGAGGAGACAATGCTTATCCCTAAAGAGTAAATCAGGGAAGTTATGTGGTGCAGTGGATAGAATGCCTGCTTGAAGTCAGAAAGACTTGAGTTCAAATCCAGATTCTGACACTAGCTGGGTGACCCTGGGCAAGTCACTTAGCCTTATTTGCCTCAGTTTCCTTATCTGTAAAATGAGCTGGAGGAGGAAATGGCACACCCCTCCAGTATCTTTGCCAAGAAAACCCCAAATGGGGATCATGAAGAATTAGACACCACTGAACAACACAACAACAAAGAGTAAGTCATTCTTGGAGGAATTCCTGTGACATCTAGTTGGAGGAATTATATTCAAGCAGGGGACTCATCAGGTGCCTCTCAACCTTATTTGGTGCCTCTGCTCAATGTCAGCCTTCTTTCTGAAAGTTTACGTTTTTGTTTTTAAGGGATGAATTTTGCATAAAAGAATCCCTCAATCTTTCCCACTCATATCAGAAGCTCTTTCAAGTTAAGGGGAAAGATGGAAGGCAGGATGACGAAGCTCAGCACGAGAATGTCCAGGTAATGGAAATCTGCTTTATATGACTTCGAGTGTATAAATGATATATTGCTTGCCCATGCCCCAGACACGGCCCTGAGCACTTTACAAATATCTCATTGGATTCTCACAGAAACCCTTTCGGGTAGGAGCTTAGAGTTGGGAAAGTTACATTCTCATGAGGTTTGTATCTGCCTCTCAGAAGATTATGACAGTAATCAAAAAAGTTACTGAATCCTCGTTAAGTTGTCTTATAAATGTAGACTCTGAGTCACATGTTTAATGTTCCTTGAATGAGTGAAGTGTCCCATACGTGTTTCCTAGTATATATCAAGCGCCTATTTTATACACCCCTCCCCCTCTCCCCCACTTACTTGAGGCAGCCTTAGATGTGAGCCTAAATCTGAGCTTTGAGAAAGTTGTCCTTGGAACATTGCAGGGGATGGGGTGGGTGGGTAAAGTTGGAGAAACTGAAGAATGTGAGAATAGGGAGCCCAGCTCTTCTCATTAGAAGTCATACTCTTGGGGCAGCTAGGTGCACAGTGAATAGAGCACCAACCCTGGAGTCAGGAGGAGCTGAGTTCAGATCCAGACTCAGACACAACACAAAAATCGGGCAAGTCACTTAACCCCAACTGCCTTCCAAAACGCAAAAAAAAAAAAAAGTCATACTCTTTACAGAAATTAGCCCCGTCCTAACCTTATGCCTGGATATAAAACAAGCACTGTGATTTACTCCAGTGACAATTTCTCAGCTGTAGAATTCTACATCTCCAAGAGGCAAAGGAATCTTGAAATGCCCATTTAACTATGAGGAGTCTGTAAGGAGACAGAGTTTAACTGTCATTCTGGAGACATCATTAACTTTGATGACCAGAGATAATGGAAAAAGAAACTAAGAGAACTTATTTCCTCCACAAACTGGGCTTAACTCTTCTCCTGAGAAGAGAATTCTTGAGAAGAGACATTGAGAAAACTGAATGGTACAATTGTGCTTCCAGAATTTTGAAGTCAGAAGTTATAAGGATGGTTAATGATAACTTTGGCTATGCTATTTCTCACTATGGACATATTGTCAATTATTTTGTGTGCCTTGTTTGTTACATTGCTTATAAATGATATTCAGTAACCTTGATTTGTATTTAAGTCTAGGCAATTGGGAGAGGTGACATCAATATCTTTATCTTCATGTCTATGTATATATGTATATATACACAAATGTATGTATGCATGCATGTAGATATGTATAGGGGAGAGGAAGAAGAAGAAGAAGAAGGAAGAGGAGGAGGAGGAGAAGAAGAAGAAGAAGAAGAAGAAGAAGAAGAAGAAGAAGAAGAAGGAGGAGGAGGAGGAGGAGAAGAAGAAGGAGAAGAAGAAGGAGAAGAAGAAGAAAGAAGAGGAGGAGGGGGAGAGCAACTTATTATGGAAAAAGAGTTTCCTCCAGTCTATTAAATAATATTTCATAAGCTAGAGTGGAGTCTCAGGGCTAATTGTTTAATTATAAGGATATTGAAATTTTAATAATTAATGTAGAAATATTATAACATACTCATTGATTACCTTAAAATCCAACTTGAAAATGAACAAAGAAAATGAGCTAGGAGCAGGGAAAGAAAGAGCTAACCATCTCACTTAGATTATCCATGACTGTGGTCAACCATAAATCTCTCTCTCTCCTCTCATATAAAAATATAATATATTATAGTAATATATAAATTATATAGGGATATAATGATATTAACATAATTATTAATTGTTTATATACATTATATAAAAGTTATAATTATATACATTATCATATGATATATATGAATTATGTATATATAAATTAAATGGATATATACATATAATTTATAAACACATCCATATAGATACACCTGTACATACATACACACCCACACACGTGGATGTGGATGTGTTTGTCTGTGTGTGTGTGTGTGTGTGTATTTATATATATGGTCATGTGATGAGAGTGAGGGATACCAGATCTGCAGCTTATAGGTTTCCATTTGGTACCCACATAATGTCAAGGTATAAATAAAGCCCCTTCTGATGTTTTTTTGGAAGATAAGGACAAAAGTCATACAGAATCAAAAAGGTATGGATGGTTTGGGATCTGTATATTTGAAAACATCTATAGCCATGAGATCCCAGTTCAGTCAAAAGTATCAAAGCAAATATAAACATTACTTTACCCGTAGGCACAAAAAAATATGAGCTCTCAGTCCAATGATTACTCTGGAGAAGGTATTCAACAGTATTTACTATGTATTTCTTTTCTTGTTTTTTTAAATTTCAAGTTGGAGAGGTTTATGGAAAACTACTGTCAACTATGGAAAAAAAAACTAGGCTTACTGTCAGAGCAATGGGATCAAATTGATTCATGATACACAAATTCAGAAGAAAAAAGGAATTTTCAGCTAAAGCAAAGCATGGCTCCCAGGATCTTCTTGAAAAGACAAAAAGAAAACAAAACAAAAGAGCCAACTAAGTTGGTTTTACATCCCCCCTCCCCCAAAGCAACAAGAAACATCATTTCATAGAACTCTTGGTTATTTTCCTTGAAATACTCAAAATGAACACGTGCAAAAAGGATGTCATAAAGATAATTACAGCTTGTACTAACATCTGTCACAGAGCATGACAAAGTAAAGAAACTCCATGAAGAATTCGACAAAAGTCTCCAAGCTCAGTTAATATAAATCATGATAATTGGTAGCTCCAGTGTAGAGGATAAGGAAAATGATGTTGAAAATGTTTTTGTTCCCAAGTCCACCAAAATATTTATAGTAGCATTTTTTTGTGATACCAAAGAATTGGAAATAAATTGGGGAATAGATAAACAAATAGTGGTACAGAATGTAATGGAATATTATTGTGCTATAAAAAATGATAAGTGTGATGAATACAGAAAAAACATGGAAGGATGAAGTGAGCAGAGCCAAATAAATCAATATGCACAAAAACTATAACCATGCCAGGGGAAAGAACTACCAAGACATCAAAAGTGAATGCTGCAAAATTACAAAGAACAAGCAAGGCTCAAAATGGGAAAAACAACCCACCCCATATCCTTGCAGGGATGAGAGGTTCCCAAATATTGTTCAGTGCCATATTTTCAGACTTTTTCATTGTATTGATCCATTATGCTTGTTTTTCCTATTTTTGTTCTATTGTTTAAAAATATTATTTGTTGCAAATTAAAACAACTCTGAGGTACCACCTCACATCTGTCAGATTGGCTAATATGACAAAAAAGGAAAATGATAAATGTTAAAGATGTGGGAAAACTGGGACACTAATGTGCTGTTGGTGGAGTTGTGAAGTTATACAACCATTCTGGAGAGCAATTTGGAGCTATGCCCAAAGAGAAACCAAACTGCGCATACCCTTCAATCCAACAATAACACTGCTAGGTATATATTCCAAAGATAACAAAAAGAGAGAGGGAGCCTATTTGTACAAAAATATTTATAGAGGCTCCTTTTGTGCTGGCCAAGAATTGGACATCAAAGGGATACCCATCAACTGGGGAATGGTTAAACAAATTGTGCATGGAATATTATTGTGCTATATAAGAAATGACAAACTGGATGATTTCAGAAAAACCTGGAAAGACTTACATGAACTGATGGAAAGTGAAATGAGCAGAACCAGGAGAACATCGTACATAGTAATAGCAATACTGTATGATGAAGAACTGTGGATGACTTAGCTGTTCTCATAAATACAATGATCCAAGAGAATCCTAAAAGACTAGTGATGAAATATACTATCCACCTCCAAATAAAGAACTGATATTGTTCAAATACAGACTGAAGCATGCTGTTTTCATTTTCTCCCTTTCATTCTTTTTCTTTGAGTCTTCCCATACAAAATTACTGATATGGGAATGTTTTACATGACTGCACATGTATAACCTATATAAGATTACTTACTGTCTCAGGGAGGGGTGGAGGAAGGGAGGGAGGGAGGAGCAGAATTTAGAATGCAAAACTTTTTAAAAAGCCAAATGTTTAAAAAATTATTTCAACATGTAATTGGGGGAAAATAAAATATTATATATTAAAATATTATTTGTGGGGTGGCTAGGTGGCGCAGTGAGTAGAGCGCTGGCCCTGGAGTCAGAAGGACCTGAGTTTGGATCCGGCCTCAGACACTTAACACACACAAACAGAAACTTAGCCATGTGACCTTGGGCAAGTTACTTAATCCCAACTGCCCTCCAAAAAGCAAAAATAAAAAAATATATATATATTATTTGTTATATGGGATGACTTTCTGGAAGAGGGAAAGGTAGAGAATCTGGTAAAAATTTTGGTGATGGAAAAAAGACATCCACAAAAATTTATTTAATAGAAAGAAAATATGTTTTTGAATAAAAAAATTAGAGACCAAAGGCTTATACATGACACAGAGGCTTTATGCCAACCTACATTTGATACTAAATAACTTCACTGTGTACAGGTTTGTGACAGAAGCATTATCTACTAGAGTACCCTCTCTACCCACCATCTGGGTTAGGCTAGCTTTTTCCCTGAAAGGCAACAATATTCCAATGACTTGATTGGTACCAGGGGGTCAAGCTCTAGATCTAGAAGGCTTTCTGGTATCTCTAGTCATATTCATGTGGCTTCCTTGTCACTTAAGGACATAAAAAGATTCATCCACATAGGGTCCATGTCCCACAGTTTTGTTCTTGCTGGGTGCGGAACACAACCTCCTTCTGACCACATGCACTTCCATATGAAAGTGAGGGAGAACAAATCTAACCAAATGAAATCATGGAGTACCTTTGCTGAGTAACCTATCTATGCTATGGATAACCTTTTCTTGTGTTAACTATTGAATGTCTTATGTCCCAATACCAAACCTAAAGAGAGGGATCAGCCTGAAGCAGATCCATGGCAAAAAGTGCATTATAAGATGTAATTGTCAAGATGGTGGAATGGTTATATTCTACAAACCTCTCCAACCTAAAAACCTTAATTTAAAAAAAAAGGAAAAACTGACCAAATATGGAATAACTGAATCTAGATACACAAGAGAAGAAGATAAATTAGGTAAGAAGGTGAGAAGACATATTAAGGATTTTAAAAAATTCATAAAATAGGGGCGGCTTCGTGGCGCAGTGAGTAGAGCATCGGCCCTGGAGTCAGAAGGACCTCAGTTCAGATCCGGCCTCAGACACTTAAGCATACACAAACAAAAAAAACCTAGCTGTGTGACTTTAGGCCCTCCAAAAAAAAGCAAAAAAAAATTCATAAAATAATATTAAACAAATATTTAAAACTATAATTCACCATCCTCACACTTATCCCACCCCAAATGCTGGACTTCAACATATTTAAACTTCATAAATTTATAGTATAAACCTCAAAAACTTGACAGGGGGCAGGGAAGGGGAGAAGGGATAGAAGGGTGAAAGACTGCTATACAGTACAGAACTAGGTGAAGAGGAAGGAGTTTGGGGTTTTGTTTTGTTTTTGCTTTTTTGAGGAGGGAAGGTAGGACAATTGAGATTAAGTGACTTGCCCAAGGTCACAAGGCTAGTTTTTGTGTTAAGTGTCTGAGGTCAGATTTGAACTCAGGTCCTCCTGACTCCAGGGCTGGTGCTCTACTCACTTGGCCACCTAGCTGCCCTGAGGAAGAAGTTTTTTATGTCCAAGAGAAAAGGAATTGGAAACTTAGTTGAGGTCAATCTTCTTCTCATAGTCCACTTTGTATACAGGTCTCCCTGCCCCCAACTTGAGAAATCTGAGTACACTCAGTTTACAGTACAAACAGAAGTTAGTTCAGTAGTGGGAGGGAGTGGGGCTGGAGAGTGAGGAGAGAAGGAAAGTTGTATAACTGGAATACAGGAAAAAGACTAAAACGCCAATATTCTAAGTATAAATATATAAGCCCAAATTACAAATAGGAAATTTTAATATGAAGTTAAAGAAGACAAACAATGGTATAGGAAAAATTAGAATACATGATGGAGACTCTCCAAAGAAGTAGGGGTGTGAAACTAAAACAAAACAAAACAAAAAAACCAACAACAACAACAAAACAGAAATGGAGGAAAAATTGGCAAAAGATACCAACTTTTAAATAACATATGAATCCTATGAAAGCCAAAAAGACTGACCTTGAATACTGGAAGTGTAGAAATAATTTAAGCAGCACAGATGCCTCAGAATAACATGATTAATGATCCAGATATCATGGTAGAGGGGGGAAAATCAAGAAAATTGCCCAGGATGTTTTAAAGACAGACAACAAAGTATTGATAGAATCCACAGATCACCTCCAAAGAAAACCTTATGCTTGAAATTCCAAGGAATGTAGTAATTAAATTTCATAATTTTAATTCCCCAAGATAAATTTTACAAGCAACTAGGAGAAAGTATTTTAGTTATGAAGGAATATTAATTCAGATAACTCAGGACTACTCAAAAGTCACAAGAAATGACCAAAAGGATGGAATAGGATACTATGTAAAGAAAAGCTCAAGTTGCTACCAAAAATAACATATTCTAAAAAAAAAAAACCCAAAACATATTCTCCAAAGATAATCTTAAACATAAATTTAAAAATATGGATCTTCAACAAAAGAGAGGGATTTAAGTCATTCATACAGGGGGGAAAAGGAAGGAAGCAGAATATTTTGTTTATAAACACGGCAAACAAAAGGAAAATAAATAAGTACAAATAAGTCTTAAAAGACTAAACAATGAAAATAGTTCCCTCATGTTTAGATACTATTTTTTTAAACAAAATTAATTAGACAAAGAGATGAAAGAAAGAATAAAGGGAAAGCATCAAGGGACATAAAGGGTCTTAGGAAATCTTAAAGAATCTGGAGAAGAAGGAAAAGCTAAAATAATATTCCTTGGCCAAAATGCCACCCATATCTACAAGTGAATCAAAATCTTTTGTGGGAGGAATCATACAACGGGAAGACATTGGAACAAAGAAAGAGAAGTCAACATATGGAGGGGAGTTGAGAATGTAATTCCACGCGCTTGGAGGTGAAACAAGAAAACATTGTAATTTCATTAATCCCTCTGTAAGGGGAATGTGGTGGGCTATAAGAGGATGGGTTAAAAACAGTGAAGGAGTGGGGCAGGAATGGAATGTAGCTTCACCCTAGAAAGGGTGAATATTAACATAATTATTGATAGAATATCATAATATTAAGGAACATTAGTAGAGAGAAGTTTGGGTTGGGAGGAGGGGAGAGAATTGACAAAAGAGGAGACCCACATTTCTGGACAAGAATTGCTTCTCAGCATCGTATTCTACCCTGAGAGCATAGGCTCTGGAAGTGGCCACTGGGGGTGGGGGAAGGGTGGTGGTGAACATAATACCAGAGATAGCATAATCTGGCCTTAGGAGCAATGAGACATGATAGTAAACAGGGAAGGGAGGGTGTTAGCATTATGTCTCATGTCTCAGACTACAGAGTGACAACCATCATGCAACATAGCTTTCTTCAGGGCAGCTAGGTGGATAGTGAATAGAGCACTGGCCCTAGAGTCAGGAGGACCTGAATTCAAATCCGGCCCCAGACACTTAACACTTACTAGCTGTGTGACCTTGAGCAAGTCACTTAACCCCAATAGCCCTACCTTCCCCCCTCCAAAAAAGCAAAAAAACAAAAACAAATATAGCTTTCTTCATGAATGGATATCTCTAAGAGTGAGTCATAACAAAAAAGATACCATCAAAACACAAGATAAAATTATATACAAAGATAACTAACATTTATATGTTCTATTATGTTCTTGGCACTTTACAACTTATTAACTCATTTGATCCTCACAATAGGTGCTATTATTAGCCCCATTTTTAAAATTGTCCAGTCGTTTTTCAGCCATATCTGACTCTTTGTGACCCTTTTTGAGGTTTTCTTGGCAAAGATAATGGAGTGATTTGCCATTTCCCTTTCCAGTTCATTTTACAGGTGAGGAAACTGAGGCAAGGTTAAGTGACTTGCCCAGGGTCAAGTAAGTGCCTGAGGCCAATTTTGAACTCAGGAAGATGAGTATTCCTGACTCCAGGACTTGCACTCCATCCATTGTGCCACTTAGTTGCCCATTCCCATTTTATAGATGAGGGAACCAAGGTAAACAGAGATTAAGGGGCTTACCCAAAGTCACACAGCTAATAAGTATCTGAGGCTGAATTTGAACTCAGGTCTTTGTGATTCCAGACCTAACACTCTACCAAGGGTGGGGAACTTGTGGCCTCAAGGCCACATATGACCTTCTAGGTCCTTTAGCTGAATCCAAATTTCACAGAACAAATCCCCTTAACAAAAAGATGTGTTCTGTAAAACTTGGACTCAGTCCAAAGGTCATATCCAAGGACCTAGAATGCCAGAGATGGCAGGTACCCCACCCCTGCATCCCCTGTACTATCTAGCTGCCATGCTCACAAGAGGAAAGCAGAATTGAGTAGGATCAGCAAACATGATAACATAAAAATGGGATAGTACCCGCCCCCATGCTCTCATGAAGGACATAGAATAAAGAGGGGACAAATAAGGGTATAGTCTGTGAACTGGAAAACAGAATTCAGAATACTAGAAGAGAGAGAAGTAAAGAGAACAAAGTGAGTGGAAATTTCCTAGAAAAGAGTACATAAAAGAATTTTACTTAGGCTATGAGCTTGGGAAGGAGAGAAAGAGGAAAAGAGGGGAGATTTAGAACCACACCTATTTCTGCAGGGAAAAGGAAGGGTGCAAATAAGCCGATACATAGGGGAAAAAAGAAAGAAAGAAATCAACAATTCAATTAAATTCACAGAATTTGGGGAAAAGCAAATGAGAATGTGGATGAATTTCTATCCCTTTGGATCTCTCTTAAAAGCAGAGATACTTTGACTTATTTAATTAATGAATTTGTCCCTTACAGGCTGTGTCATAAACATAGATTATGGAGTTTTTTCTTCCAAGATGAGCTGAATATTAGTGTAAAGCAAGGTATAAAACAGAGAGACATATGCTCCTGTAAGATGTTTATCAGTGAAGTGGAAGATGTTCAATAGAACAGGGTTCAATAGAAGAAGGATTTTTTGTCAACAGTGAGGTTTTCCAAAGGGTCTTTTGACATTGGTATTAATTGAATCAAACCCTGAAAATCTATAGAGTTTCCTTAATGAAAAATATAACCATTCAAAAGAAAGTAGTACTGGAAAAACTAAGCAGATGAAAAACACATATTGTCACAATTATGACATGTAGTTGGATGAATAGTACATTTTGGTACGTGTTTATTTGGAGAGGCCCTACAAATAGATACTGGGTTGGGCTTAGAGTGAAGTAGTATGAGAGAGGGGTTGATTCTGAAGTGTTTCTGTAAATCCTCTTTTAACATCTCACGGGTATTTCTGTAGCTATGACTGTTTGTCTATTTTCTCTCCTCATTACAAGACTGATTCACCTCCTTTTCTGGTAATACTGTCCTTACTAATTAATGTCCTTTATGTCACTTTTCACGCCTAAGGCACTACTGGTAAGATGTTACAGTCTGCTTATAGTGATCATTCAACTTTTCATTTATTTTTCTGTCACCTGCAATTTTGATTCTTCCCAGAGCATAACATTCTATGACTGGCAGTCATCTATTATAACAAGAATATTGGTGCTGAAGAGCTGGGCCATTACAGAAGCTAGTAGCTTACAGTCAGCCATGTGATTTTCTAAATATAACCCAGTAGCATTTCACTGGGACATACAGATTGCAGCTTGGGTAGCTAGGTGGTGCAGTGGATAAAGTTCCAGGTAACGTACCTTCCTGGGTTCAGATCTGACCTTAGACACTCATTAGCTGTGTGATCCTGGGCAAGTCACTTAACCCTGCTTGCCTCAGTTTCCTCATCTGTCAAATGAGCTGAAGAAGGAAAAGGCAAACCACTCCAGTATCTTTGCCAAGAAAACCCCAAAAAGGGTCACAAAAAGGTCAGACAGACACAACTGAAAAACAACTAAACAATAAAAGCATGATTTTCTCCTAATTAGTTCTACTGCCACAGTGGAGCAGCCCCTTTCCTACCTATTTATGACTCTCTTCTTGGGCCACAGTGGTGATGGTCTCTACTGTGTGAAGCATCCCCTTCATTCATTCTACAATCTAGTCTATTTTGCTGATACTTACATACAACATTACAGCTCCTGCCTCCATATTGGTTGTCTTTCATGTCTGGAATGCACTCCCTCCTCACCTCCTCTCCTTAGAATCCCTCTTTTCCTATGAAGCTCAACTTAAGTACCATCTCTTACATAAAGCCTTTCATGATTCCTCCAGGTACCAAGGGCTCCCCACTAAAATATCTTATATTTATCCTGTCTATCTTGTACATATAGTTCTATATATGTGTGTCTCCCCTAAAATAATGTAAGCTCCTGGGGTAGCTAGGTGGTGCAGTGAATAGAGCACCAGACCTGGAGTCAGGAGGACCTGCGTTCAAATCTGGACTCAGACACTTAACACTTACTAGTTTGGGCAAGTGACTTAACCCCAACTGCCCTGCCCTCCCCCTCTGAAAAGCAAGCAAAAAAGAATGTAAGCTCTTTGAGGGCAGGGACTGTTTCATTTTTGCTTTTGTATCCCCAGCACTATTACAGTGTCTAGCACAAAGCAAGCATTTAATAAAGACTTGTTGGTTGATTGACCATTAATTTGGTATGTAGATTTAACATTTGCTTTCACTTCTGGGACTTGATTTTTTTTTTTCTATAAAATAGAGATTGAAGTAAAAGATGTCTAAGGAGTTTTCCAGTCTGAACTTCCCCAAAAGTCTGAAAGCTCATGCTTGTAGATTGCACACATATAACCTATATCAAATTGCTTCCCATCTTAGGGAGGAGGGAAGGGAGAGGGGGAGGGAGAATATTTGTAACTCAAAATGTTATTTATAGATGGATTTTAAAATTGTCTTTATGTGCAGTTGGGAAAAAATAAAATGTTATTTAGGAGAAAAAATAAGGCTGTGAATGGCAAGGTGCACTGGTTCACAAAAACAAAATAAAACAAACAAACAGAACAGCTCATACATGTGCAGTCCATTCCTGACTCCTGGCCATGTAGTATTGGCTTCTAAGCGGAGAGACAATGACACCTAGTGGCCACAATGTCATCCAACTCAAGCACCAGCCGGTACCCAGCCTCCACAGGTTGGGGGGGGGGGGGGGTTGGAGACCTTTGGAACCCAGATAGAGCATCTGAATCCAGAACCTAAAGGAAAGCTGCCTTCAGTTCCTAGCCACTGGATAAAGCAAGGATGGGGACAGTGGAAAAGAGAAATTGGAGATGGGGGTGGGGAGTGAAGGGGGGCAGAGTAATCAAAGGAGAAAGTATTCTCAGTAAGCAAAGTGAAAGCTAATTGTGACATTGCACCGTCCTTCAGGTGGGTTTGGTGTCTTTCCTCCAAGGACGTGGGGGCGAAATGCAGGAAACAGGAGCATGTGATGTGAATACTTCAGGCTCTTTTATATCCTTTCTCCCCAAATGGAATGTAAGTGCTTAAAGGGGAGCGGTCACGCTAGCTCATCTTTAGCTCCTAGGAGACTGTAGTATGTTCTGTACAAGGCCCTGAGCCAAGTTTTTTAAGAGATCATAGAGGGGGAAGACACTGTCCCCATCCTCAGGAAGCTGATAACAGAAAAGGACAAGGCATGTACATCAGACATCTTGGTTGATTTGACTGCTGAGAAGCAGTGTGGTATGCTGGCAAGGACAGCATCCTGGGAGTCAATAAACCAGCCCCAGATCTATCATTTATTCCCTGGCTCTTCCATGAAGTCTCCCCCATCCTTAAGAAACTCTCACTTGGGTCTACCATGGCCTCAAGACGTCCTGTCATCTCCTCCCTTTCACAGCCAAACTCCTGGGAAAAGTCCTTTATATTTGCTGGCCCACTTTCTCACTTCCTACTCACTTCCCAGTCCCTTGCAATCTGACTTCTGCATCCATCACTCAAACGAAACTGATTTCTCCAAAGTCACCAATGATGTCCCTATTGTTAAATCCACTGGCCTTTTCTCAATCCTTCTCCTCTCTGCAGCATTTCACTCTATTGGTCACTCATTTCTTCTAGATACTTTCTCCTTATAGTTTCCATGACATTGCACTGTCATCGTTCTCTTTCTATTCACTGAACCGATCCTTTTTATTCTCCTTTGCATGTTCGTAATGACGTCCTACTGTGTATGTATGGATATGCCCCAGGATTCTGAGCTGAGACCTCCCCTTTTCTTTCTCTTCACTCTAACTCAGTGATATCATTTGTTCCCATGGATTCAACTTTTTTTACCCCTGTGTACATGACTTCCAGAGCTACATGGATAGCCCTTACCTCCTTTTTCGTTTGTTTTTATGGAGGGGGGAAGGTAGGGCAATTGGGGTTAAGTGACTTGCCCAAGGTCACATGGCTAGTTTTTGTGTTAAGTGTCTGAGGTCAGATTTGAACCCAGGTCCTCCTGACCCCAGGGCTGGTGTTCTATTCACTGTGCCACCTAGCTGTCCCTAGCCCTTACCTCTTGACCTCTGTTCTCACATCTTCAACTGCTGCCTGCCATTTTCACCTTACAGGTCACATAGATATCTTAAACTCAACATATCCAAAACAGAACTAATTATTTTTTTCCATAATCCTGCTCTTCTTTCTAATTCGCCTATTTCTATCAAGGGTTACACCATTCTTCCAGTTGCCCAGATTCACAACCTCTGCCTCATCCTTGACTTTTTACTGTTACTCACCCTTCACATACAATCACAGTCACCAAGGTGTATCTCTTCTACAATCTACAGCATCCCCTTCTCTTTTCTGGTATTAGAATTACTCTAGTCCAAGCTCTCTTCACTTTTGCTTGAAATACTGCAATATTCTACTAATTGATCTTCCCACAAGCAACCATTTCTCCTCCCTAATTCTTCCTCTGCATAGCCACCATAATGATATTGCTAAAGGTGCCATGTCCCTGTCACTCCTCTGATCAAAAAACTTTAGTGGCTCCCCATTGCCATTAGGATAAAGTACAAACTCTTCTATTTAACATTTAAAGCCTTATATAATCTGGCTTCAGTTTATTTTTCCAGCCTAATGACACAGTCTTTCTTCTAGCTAGGCTGGTCTTACAGTTGCCCATGTACAACACTCAGTTTACTATCTCTAAGTCTTTGTACAGATGGTTCCACTTGCCTTAAATGTGTTTTTTCCATGCCTTCACCTCTTGGAACCTTAGTCTTCTTCAATAGGACTTTACTGATGCATTTATCATTTCCCCTAAAAAAGAACACACTGAATACTTAATTCTGTATGTATGCTATCTTTATCTGTAGGTATGATGTATCTCTGTTGGTAGGACATAAAGTCTTCAAGAGCTCTTGTTTGTATTTTCAATTTGTATTCCCATTGCTAAGCACAGCATCTGGCACTAAGCACATGCTTAATGAATATTTGTTGATTGATTGAGTGGGATCTTGGGCAGATAAGATTTATTCCCAGTTTTCTCTGAAATGTCAGACTGTATGTTCTTTAAAGTCTAATTTTGGTCATAGACTCATAGCCCTTCCAAGTATCTCCCAATTTTTGGCACTTCTGAAGCCAAAATGGTGGAATAAGGCAGGAAATCACCTGAGCTCTCCCAAATTCCCTTCCAAACAACTTGAATACCTTAAAATGAATTCAGGAGTGACAGAACCAACAAAAGGGCATGTTGAAACAATTTTCCAGCCCAAGACAACTTAGAAGACTGACAGGAAAGATCTATTTCACTGAAGTAAAAGTGGCATACAGTTCCATGCAGGTGGTCTGGGCAAACCAGCAGCAAAGCCCCAAGATCCTGTACAAGTCAATAGTGGGGTCCCATGCCCCAGCAAGTCGGTGCTGGTCTTAGAGGCAATTGAATCATCAGCAGTTGATCCCACAGCTCTCAGCCCACAGATGGTAAGGGGACAGGACAACTGGTCAGAAGGAGATACAAGGGACACTTTGCTGGCACTGGGTGCAGGGCTCTGTTGCATTGCCCAAACAGGGATCTAGTTGACAGACCCAGGGCACAGTCCCAGTGTGAGGAGGAGCACTAGCACACTAGAACATGTTACTATAGGGTAGAGGGGATCCTTATCCCAGATCCAGGGCAGAAAAGAGTGTTTATAGTTGCTCACAGACCGAAGCACAGGCTAGAAGATCAGGGATCACACCTCTCCTTAGATATACCACCTTGGAAGAACCAAAAACTTACAGGTCCCCAGAAATAGCTCTGAAAACAGCAGCATGAAAAACCTGAAGCCTAGGACCGTGTCCCCGCTACTCTGGAAGTAGAGTCAATCTTTAATACAAAATGAAAAGTCAAGGAATAGACTTGGGAAATGAGGGGAAAAAAGAACCTGATGAAAGAGAGTTACTACAGCCTCAGGGAAGATCAAAATCCAAACTCAGAAGCAGACGATAGTATCAAAGCAGCTGCATGTGAAGCCTCAAAGGAAAATGTGAATTGCTGTCAGGCCCAAAAAAGAACTCCTGGAAGAGCCCCAAAAGGATGTTAAAAATCAAATAAGAGAGGGAGAAAAAACTGGGAAAAGAAGTGAGAGTGAGAATCATGGAGGAGGGGAGGAAGAGTCAAAGTTTGGTGAAGGAAACACAAAAAAAAGATGTACAGAAATTCACTGAAGAAAACAACTTAAAAAGTAGAATTGGCCAAATGGAAAAAAGATGTACCAAATATCCCCACATTTTCTGTTATGGTCCTGAAATTCCAACATTAAAGCATCATTTCTTGGGGTCTTGAGGACTTTTCTACCTGCAAGAATTGTGTGTATCAATCAAGGATAAATCAATAAATATTTTAAAAACACATACGTTATATCAACCACTATTTGGGGCTAGTGATATAAAAACAAATGTGAAATAGTATGTGCTATCAAGAAACCTACACCCTACTGAGAGAAAGTAACGTGTGCATGTTTAAGTATGTATGTGATCTATGCTAAATAGTTTATACAACAGAAATAACCCCTCCGGTAATAAACATCGAGAAAGGCATAAAATGGGAACGTGAATGCTCTCCAAAGACATTGGGGAAATCACCTGCACAATACAGGTTGAGGAAGGATTCCCTAGGAATGAGGTCCTCCAGATACTCCTTTATGTGGATGACATTGTTCTGATAGCAGCAGGAGATTGCAGAGCCCCCTCAAAAATATCTATACGAACTCTAAGGAGTTTTCCCTGACCATCATCTACACAGGAAAGACTAATTAAGTGAAGAATGTTTATTCTCCAAATTTCAATATGCATTTGGACAGATGTCCTATAGAGACTGTCCAATAACTTCTATCTCTTATATAGACAATAAAATTGGCTATGATCCGGGTCCAGAGAAAGGAGAAGTCCAGAGAAAGGAAGAGAGAAAGCTGGGTGATTTTAGGAAATGACAAAACTTTTTTGCTAATTTCAAGCTTCCCATGAAAGCAAAGATGTGTTTTTAATATAAAATTTTCCCAGTGAGGTTGTATGGTAGAGAGACATAGAATACTCCTGTCTCCAAAGAATTAAATATGAGAGCAATGAAAAGGAGCATGATGGGAAGGAGTAACTGGCTACAAGAGATTCAAGGAACTCTTAAGAAAAACAGGGGCAAAGGACATCAAGAAAAAATCCTATGACAGAAAGAAGATGGGGACATGGCAAGAGCAAGGGATAGCAAGTGGTCTCCATTTATGAGACAAATAAAAATCCTAATATTTAAATCAGGAGAGAAAAAAGCAAAGAATGAGAACTACAGAACAACATCATTAATGAATATTAATTCAACAGTTTTAAAATGTTGGCAAAAGGGGCGGCTAGGTGGCGCAGTGAGTAAGAGCGCCGGCCTCGGAGTTGGGATGACCCGAGATCAAATCTGGCCTCAGAAAATGAGCACCCACACATAAATAATGACTAGCCGTGTAACCTTGAGCAAGTTACTTAACCCCAATTGCTTTAAAAAAAATGTTGGCAAAATGACTATAACAGTTTATCCAAAAAGTCACTTAGTAGTGATTAGGTTGTATTTAAACCAGAGAAGTAAGAATAGTTCAACCTTAAGGAAACTATTAAAATAATTAATCATATTAATAATAATTAACATAACTAATCATATTAATCACCAAAACCATATGAAGGTATCAATAGAGGCAGAAAAAAACATTTGACAAACCATGACACTCATTTATGTCAAAACCCTAAAACATAATCATAGAGTGATTTTTTCATAAGATGATTTAAATATAACGATAAAGCCCCCAAAAGCACCATTATATGCAATGGATACTAGAAGATTTCACAATAAATACAGGAATACAATGAGGATACTCCCCCTTTCTCAGTGTTACTTGACATAATTCTTAAAATGTGAGCAACACAACAGAACAAGAAAGAAATCAAAGAAATAATAAACAAAAAGGAAATGAATTTCGCTCTCTTTGCTGATTATGTTATGCGTTTACTTGGAAAATATTAGGGAATCCACAAGAAAACTAGCTTAGACAATAAACAGGTTCACTGAAGTGGCAGTTACAAATGCAAAATCAATCATGCTTGTATATAGAAATAACAAAATCCAGAAGGGGATAATAGAGAAAGAAGTCTTAATCAAAATAACAAAGTGTATAAACATCTGGGAGTCAATCTGCCAGAGCATACCACATATCTGTTTAGATACAACTACAAAATGCAAAATATTGCTTAAAGAAATAAAGAACACAGCAGAGGGATATTATAAGTGCTCACAGCAAGACAATGACTATAAAATGCAAATGACACTGCTATCAAAATCAGTTTACAGATTTAGTGCTAAATTAAACAATGAAGGAGACACTTTATAGAGCTAGATAATATAATGAAATTCATTTGGAGGTACAAAAGGTTTATATCATCAAGGAAGATAGTGAAAAATAGTCATGAAGTAAATGAAGCAGTAGTACTTCCAGACCTCTTGCAATTTTAAAACACAATAATCATCAGAATTATTTGGTATTGGTTAGAAAATAGAAAAGTTGATCAATAGAACAGATTAGACAGGGAAAAATCAGAAATAACTGAATTCAATAACCTAGTGTTTGATGAAACTTGAAAATATAAGCTATCTAGGAATGAACTCCCTATTTAACAAGAATTTCTGGGAAAATAGGAAAGCTATCTACGCAAAACAGTTCTATAGGGCATCAAACTTTTGCCTACTTTTCCTCATTAGTATTTAAGGCTAAAAGAGCTCCTTGTATATTTACTGAGACAAATGATGTCACACAAATGGGGATAATGGCAGGAGAGGCTTTCCCTTTGATATGACACACGAACCCTGGTTACACCTCCCTTTTTCATGAAGTATAAGGGGTTATCATGGGGATTGCCCTGACTCAAAAGCAGAAAGAGAAGAAGGTACTGGGCCTGAAGCTGAAGTGGAATGGGACAACAGAAGCTAAGCTGCCTTAGAGACTTGGCTGACATCATTAGAGGTGATGAGGGGAGAGAAAGGTAGTGAACCCATTATAGGCTACGGGCTAAAATAATTTAATTTTCTTTAAGGAAGCCCAGATCTATTCCAGTCTAAATGGACATTATTACTGTTGCAGGCTTTATCTCCAGGTGACTCATGAAAACTACCCTTGGCCTGTTGAGGACATCTGGAGAGCAGATCTAGAAAGGACATACACTCTTCTTGGTATGCAAAGCATTCTGGGCTTTGGAGAGCAAACGTTCAGATCCATTCCCTGTTACTTAGCAACTAAACCTCATGACACAGACCTGGTATTACAATGGATCAGGAAAGTTTACCTCATTTTACATATTTCATGTCTTGAATTGGTGTTTCACTGTGCTGCCATGGAGTTGGAAGCCTGAGCAGCCTCAGTGGAGCCTCTGTTTACTCCTAAGTTATGGGCTAGGGATGATAAGGAAGGGGAATGGCTTGGGTTACAGTTCACCTGCAGTGTCACTGCCGCACTGTAGTGAGAGGAAGTGTGGGGCGTCATGACATCCAATAGGGTGTTGGCTACCCAGGAGAGCGGAGGACCAAGAACAGAATCTGGCAGCACTACAAGTTACTTAACCTCTCTCAGCCTATATTTCATCCGAAATATAGGAACAATAATAGCCTCACAGAGTTGTTGCAATGATCAAATGAGATCGCTGCAAACTTTAGGGCCCTATATAAATGTTAGCTCTTATTATGGGATGTCTGCTGTTGTGCTGTAGGCCAGCAGTGTCAAACTTACAGAGAAAAGAGGACTAATAAATTGTACTTAAGGATCTCTGGGGGCTGCATATCAATGTAGAAAACCACATGTGCTTATACATTTCTTTTTTTCATTAATGCATCAACATATTATATCAGATAGGTACTACGGTTTCATCTGATTTGGGCCACAGAAGGGAATATTGTGTCTCATGCGACCCATGGGCTGTGTTTGACACCTCTGTCTTAGGCTATGACTGTTACCTATGCATTAAGACATTTGAATAAAAACCATGGAGACTCCTATGGTATTAAATGGGATTTAACTTATTTAGAGCTTTATCTCTTTAATAAGGGGATTAAAATAGCTATAGACAATTTCTTAAGGATCTCCCATTTGGTCCCATAGCCCAAGCTGTCACTGAATGTTCAGGTCATATGGTATTTTCTAAAAGAAGTCATCTGCCTCTGTGGACTTCCCACGCAGATTTTTTAAATTTTTATTTTTTTATTTTTAGTTTTCAACATTCATTTCCATAAGATTTTGAGTTCCAAATTTTCTCCCCATCTCTCCCCTCTTCCCCACCCCAAGATGGAATGCATTCTGATTATCCCTTCTCCCAGTCTGCCCTCCCTTCTATCATCCCCTTCTCCCCTTCTCCCAGTCTTTTCTCCTCTCTATCACCCCCTCATCCCCTTCCCCCAGTCCTTCCTCCTCTCTATCACCCCCTTATCCCCTTCCCCTAGCATGCCCTTCCCTCTATCACTCCACCCCCCTTATCCATGCAGATTGTCTTTAATGAAGTCTGTAGTTCACCACCATGTTTTGGAAAGACTTTTAAAGAAGACTGCTTAAAGAAGACTGCTCTACCACTCACAGGCTGATGGAAATGTAGAGCAAGCAAAACACAACAAATAGTATCTACATTATTCTAAAGATAACCTTCAAGCTAGGGTACCAGATGCTGAGGTCCTCCCTTGAGCTAAACTGCCGAGCATTCAAACTCTGCCGCAGAGAACACAACTCAGATGGGCTGGCCACCTAGCCTGAATATCAAAATATACACTTACCTAAAAGGCTATAGAGAGAGAACTCACACAAGGCAGGCGCTCCCACAGAGATCAGGAGAAGCAGTACAAGGACACTCTCAAGATCTCTCTGAAGAATTTTAGTAGCAGTTGTTAGATGGGAGGCTCAGGCACAGGACTGCCCAGGACAGTGTGCCTGCATCAACAAAGGTGCAGAATCACAGTAGAACAAGGGAACACAAGCTGTGAAAATCCAGAGACATCTCCATTCCAAATATTCTAAAGGACTACTGGTGCCCTATCTGTAATAGCGCCTTCCAAACTCATATTGGCTTAGTCGGCCACAGCCAAACACACTATACCCTGACCCCAACATTGTGATGTCATTGGTCCTCTTCAAAAATGAAGGATGAACGATGAGGAAAGAAACAAAAATACTTAAAACAACTAAGTTCCACCCTTGAGGGCTTAGCCTTTCAGGTGGCCTATGATCCTACCTATTTATGCGCTTGAAAGATTTATCTATAAAGGCAGTGAGGCATAATGGATAGAAAGCTGGATTTAAAGTCAAGAAAACAGGAGCTCATGCCCCACCTCTCACAGATACTAGTTATGAAAAGTTGGATAACTCAATTAACTTCTTGGTTGCTTTATACAATTTTCCAAGACTATAATTTCCAGAGAAGATGACAACCTGATTTCCTAAAGAGAGTTTCCACACTGGAAAGTACCTGATACCAATGGAATGACTGGTGTAGTCCCTAAAATATATCTATAACTACAAAAGAGAATCTGGGTCACCCAGCAAGGAGTATTTTAGGCACAGTAGCAGGAGAAACAATGGTAGAGAAAGAAGCAAAGACCTCTTGTGGCAATCTGGAGAGCAGACCTGGACAGCTCTAGGCATACAGCATACTAACCCTTCTAGGTTTTACATATGTTTAGTTCCCTTCACTGTTACTTAGACACTAAATCTGGTGATGTGCAGCCTAAGGTTTTATATAGTTCATATCTCAAGTTGTTGTTTAACTGAATTTCCACACCATGAATGGAAGGTACCCGCTTTCATGGAGGAAAGAGTCAAGAGACAATATATGAGAGATACTGGATTCCAGATGGTAGTGTTATTTGATTAATGGAAGGGATATATACCCTAGAACTGTGGTTTCAAACTCAATTAGGGATCACCAATCCATACATAAGGATCTCTGTGGGCTGCAGAGTGACTTAGTTTTGTGTTTTTGTTTTTTGGAGGAGGGAAGGCAAGGCAATTGGAGTTAAGTGACTTGCCCAAGGTCACACAGCTAATAATTGTGATCAAGTGTCTGCGGCCAGATTTGAACTCAGGTCCCCCTGGTTTCAGGGCCTGTTCTCTCTCTATTCATTGTGTCACCTTGCTGCCCCTTGACTTAGTTTTAGAATGTAATATTATCTATGTTTTGTTGTCATTTTATTTATTTTGCTAAATACTTCCCAGTTACATTTTAATCTGGTTCAGGGGCACTCAGTGTTGCAAGTTGAGTTTCTGACACACCACTGGCCTAGAGGTATAAATATGGGAGTTAGTTGAGTACTATATATTTATGTTTTCTCCTTAGTAAAGTAATTTTCACCAGAGACACCCAGAAAGTTACTGACTGCATTCCTTGGGGACGGGATGATTAGAAGAACTACCATGAGCACCTTGGACAGGGACAACCACAGAGACAGAACTACACTAAGACAAAAGATGGATCTGAACCAGTTTATGGACATTATTTTACTATTATGAGCACAAAGGAAATGTATATAATGGAAGAATTAAGGAGGAGAGGGAGAGTGGACCAATCCCCTGGTAATTACAACTTAACCGATATTGTGGAATTTTGTTGCAGTTTCTTTTCTCTTTGGGAAGCAATTAACACACAGGTGAATTCTCAGAGTTTGCTGTGTGACCTTGGGCAAGTTATTTAACCTGTTTGTCTTAGTTTCCTCAACTATAAAATGGGAATAATAATAGTTATACTATTATTTATTATTATTATTGTATTAATAATAATAGTTCCTACCTCCCCGGATTGTTGTGAGGATCAAATGAGATGTTCGTGAAGCCCTTTACCTGGCACATAGTAGGTGTTTAATAAATGTGTGCTTCCTTCCTTCTTGCCCTGCCAGGCTTCAGAAAAGTGGCTGCACTATTATTCTCCCTAGGAGACTTCTTTGTGACACTGTGGCTGTGAGGTCAAAGGAACATGTATGTGTCTATCTTCCCATGACACCAGGCATATTATATTCTAGGGCTGTGCTTGTTACCTATGGATTTTCCGGGGCCTCAGTCTTCTGGTATTGGGTGAGTCTGTGAAAAGAAGGCCTTTCTGAGACAGTTGAGGGCTGCTTCCCTACGACTGAAGCTCTCTGAGAATCTATTCCATCAACTTCAGAGGTGGTTTTAGAGCCTCAAATTTTAACACTCAGGCACAGAAGGAAAAGGCTTTTAGGCATATTAGAGGTAAGAAACTTGATCGGGGGAGAGACTGAAGATCTGGGTTACATTGGGGTTGTGTAAAAGGCTTTCAGGCACTCAGAGGGCTCCAAGCACTAGAACTGTAACAGAGGACAGATATGCAGAAAGGGAAGGAAAATCCTTGGATAATGAATGGGAGGGCACCTCCCCTAGGCCTATTTCTATCATTTTGTTTTTATTTAGTTGTTCAATCTTGTCCAACTCTAACTGACCCCACTTGGGGTTTTCTTGGAAAAGATACTGGTTTGTTATTTCCTTCTCCAGCTCATTTTACAGATATGGAAACTGAGGCAAACAGGGCTAAGTAACTTACCCAGGGTCACACATTTAGTCAGTGTCTAAGGCCAGATTTGAACTCATATAAAGGAGCCTTCCTGACTTCAGGCCTGGCAAGTCTATCCATTGTGCCCCCTAGTTGCCCTTCTCTCATTCTATCAAGCCCCAATCTACTTTATTCTTCTCTCCAGAGATTTCAGCAGTGCTTTCTCCTGAAAACCAGAGTTGAGACTGGCCTGAGTGCCTTTAAGGAATTAGCCAACAAACCCTCAGCCAGGGACGGAGACAATCAATCAATGGAATGATTGAAAGAACTCAGATGTGGCAATGTTAGTGCCACACAGACACACTAAAGCAAACATACACACACACACACACACACACACACACACATACACACACACAGACACTGGTCTATGAAACATCCAGAGATTCACAGAGACACACAGACTCACAGATAGACTTACATCAGTCCACAGACACCCATTCATACATGTAGATCCATACCACCCCCATAGAGACAGACACAGAAATACCTCTTCTTATACAGACACTACATACACAGCCGTCTGGGAGTTTAGCACCCAAGAGGAAAAGGAACATACTCACAGAGAGACATCATTCTCTCCAGCAACTTTTCTGCAAATGCTTCTTAAACTCTGGTCATTGGGTTGTCTATAAAGCCAATAGATCAGATCTGACCCCTAGCTCTTAGGAGATTGTGGTCTAAGAAAGAAATTGAGGGGAAGGGGTGCTCAAGTGAATAGTCATGAATTTCTACATTCATCTGGCGCTAACACCTATAACCACCCTCTTTTTAGGTCCCATGACCACCAGATCAGTTCTTAATTCATAGTCATCTCGGAATCTAACAGCAACTCCTTCCCCTGATCAGGACCGATGGGGAACATAAGGGGAAGGAAGGGCCATCTTTGATGTTATAGGTCCTGTCCCCTTGAGCCTTGATGCTTCTTCTACTCCTCCCCACCCCAAGATCTCCCAAGACTTCATTCCAGCACAGAGATTCTAAGACAGAAGTGAAACCAACAGTCCATGTCTGTGAGGTGCTTATAGGCTAGCCAATGGAGACATATACTTATGTAGATTCAGACAAAATAGAGGGTGATTTGAGGACAAAGGCACTAGCAGCTCAGGGGAGGCTGGGAGAACACCAAGAAAAGCCTTATGAACTTCAAGAAAGTGGCACAGAACAGAAGCTTGAAGAAAACAAGGAGTTCTGAGAGCCGAATGTGAGGAGGGAGCACTCTGGGCTTGGGGGGCAGGCAGCACAAAGGCACAGGTGCCCTGTCTGAAGACCTGCCTTCTTGTCCTGGCTGAACCATTGACTGTATCATGACCTCAGTAAGTCATTTTGTCTGTAGGTGTCAGTTTTCTTATCCGTAAAGCCAGGGGACTGAACTAAATGGTCTCCAAGGTCTCTTCCAGCTCTAGAGTTACAACTAAAGCTCCCTAACTTTGTTCCTGCCCTCTTTTCAGATTATCACCATCCTCTTGACCTACCCCCCCTTAACTATGGTTCTCCTCCTTGGTCCCGAGGCTTTTGGCTAAACCATAATTAGTCAGAGATCTTTGTTGTTCTTGCAATCCACAGAGCACTAATATCTTATTAAGCAAAGAGGTCCCAGAAAAAAGCAATCCCTTGGAGAGAAGAGCCCTTGGTTGTCTTTTCTCAAATAGGGGAGAGGGAGCCTTAAAAACAGTGGTGAAGAGGGAGGCACCAACCTTGATGAGGTCATTCAATCTGTCTTCCCTTCCCGAGGGCTCTGAGGGAGTCTGCCCATCCTTTCACTCATCACTGCTTCCCCCACCCTAGCAGTAGGATGACCTTTCTCAACTCTACCCCAACTTAGATTAATATTATTAAAGAAAACCTTTAAATTGGTACCACTTTGGTGGTACATGGACAGGTTGTCCTAAAGATGTTCACAGCCACTACTTCCCCAACTCCCCCCACCCCCATCCAACCCACTTGCCCCCCCACCCCACCGGCCACCATTGTATTAGAGTAAATGTACAGATAATAGTTTTCCAAGTTATTCTAGTTCCTCCCTCGGGATCCCCACTATGGGTGGGACATCAAAGGTGTTGCTACCCTAAAAGGTGGAATGGGTGGTCCCTGGGCCCCACTCACCTGCTTTCCATCACAGCCTCCCAACTTGCTTCCCATTGCTGCTGGGGTCTACCTGGTCAGCCCTAAGGCTTGCTGGTCCCATGGTGCTTCTAGGGCCCTGCCATGGCCCACTCCCCTTAGAAAGGGCCACCTGGCAGGACTTGAGCCCTGTATCCCAGAGGGGCCTATACCAGCACACAGAGCCATTGGGCAGCTGCCTGCTGCTGCTGGCTCCAATGCATATTTGATGACAGCTATTATTCTAATTTTGCCTCCTGAATGGAGAAGGAGCAGCTCCTCTCCCTGACAAAGGAGCTGGGGAAGAGCAAACCTCTGAATGCTTCAGCCTCATGGGACTGGCCAAAGTCCTCCTCCCTTTCTCCACACAGCCTAAGATCTTACTCAAAGCTCCCTCCTTTTTCTGTTCTGGCCCCTTCCCTCCCTTTTAGGGACCTCTTGCTCATCCATCCATTTATTCATTCACATTTTAAGTAGCTTAAATGCTTATTATGTGCAGACTGTTATGATATATACTTTAAGAGATACATAATTTAGATAAGATCAGCCTCTGTCCTCCTGGTGTTTACAGTCTAATGGGGCAGCAAATTGGCACACTTAATAAAGCCCCGAGTCTGCAATGAGGAAGACCTGAATTCGAATTTGACCTCAGACACTTCCTGAATGAGAATCATGTGGTCCAGTCGCCATGAATGTGGAACACTCAGAGCTTAGTGAGGCATTGAAGACTCCAAGGTCATTCACGAATCCTGGGCCATTGCCAGTTGTCTTGGCTTTGTTCCTCCCACTGGACTTTGATGACTCAGGAAGGGAGAATGAGGCAGACAACTTTGAACAACTTTGCTTCCCTTTAGTCCAATTCACGAGCTAGTCAAGACATTGCCTGTGATGTTACTTACTGTTTCTCTTTGAAAATGAAGGATGGGGGCAGCTAGGTGGCCCAGTGAATAGAGCACCGGCCCTGGAGTCAGGAGGACCTGAGTTCAAATTCAGACCCAGACACTTAACACTGACTAGCCGTATGACCTTGGGCAAGTCACACCCCAATTGCCCTCCAAAAAGCAAAAAAAAAAAAAAAAAATGGAGGATGAACAACAGATACTTCCCTACTGTGGGTAAATCATTTAACCTCTTCCTGCCTCAGTTTCTTCATCTGTGAAAGGGAGATAATAATAACATCTATCTCCAAGGACAAATGAGATAATATTTGTAAAGGGCTTTGCAAACTTCCAAGTCCTATAAAGGATTAGCTATCATTGTAAGATAAAAAAGCTAAAGACACAATATTAAATAGCATTAAAGAGGTGCCGATAGAGGCAGCTAGAAGGCTCGATAGAGTGCTGGACCTGAAGTCAGGAAGACCTGCGTTCAAATCTGGCCTCAGACACTTATTAGCTGTGTGACCCTGGGCAAGTCACTTCACCCTCTTTGCCTCAGTTTCCCCATCTGTAAAATGAGCTGAAGAAGGAAATGGTGAACTACTCCTGTATCTTTGCCAAGAAAACCCCAAAACAGGGTCATGAGAAGTCAGACATGACTGAAACAGCATAGACCTGAAACAGACAGACCTGAACAGCAATAACAGAGAGGTTCAAAACACTGTGAAGTCTAAGGGTTGTTACCAGTGAAGGGAAGGGAGATCAGGGCAAGTGTCCTCATGAAGACAGAAGGAGGAAATTCAACACATAGGGAACAGCTTAAACTAATGCTTGGAGCCAGAAGGGGTCAGGGAGCAAAAAAGTAGATTTGTTTGCCTGGAGTGTAGAGTGTGTGAGGTAACATGAAATAAAGACGGAAAGGGAGGGTGGCATCAGATTGCTGAAAACCCTGAATGTCGGTCAGTCATCAAGTAAACGCTTATTAAGAGCTTACCACCTGCTGAATGATGTGCTCCCCACTGGGCATGGGAAGAAAGGCAAAGCTGGTCCCCGCCCTCCAGGAATTAACCTAATAGGTGACAAATGAAAGTAACTAGGAACAAGGGAGGCAAAGGGGCTGGAACTACAACCAAGAATGATCTCCAGGGCAAAATTAAGCATAATACTCTAAGGGGGAAAATGGTCATCAATGAAATAGAAGGATTTCAAGCTATCATAAGGAGATGACCAAAAAATGAACAAAAAAAAATTGATCTCCAGTATTAGGACTCAAGAGAAGACGAAGAAGGGGGAAAGGCAAAAGGGAACATAAGGGATTCAGTACAGCTGAATTGTTTACATCCCTACATGGGAAGATGATACTTGTAATTCTTTTTTTTTTTTTTTGCTTTTTGGGGGGCAATTGGGGTTAAGCGACTTGCCCAAGGTCACACAGCCTAGTTTTGTGTCAAATGTCTGAGGCTGGATTTGAACTCAGGTCCTCTGGACTCCAGGTCTGGGGCTCTATTCACTCTGCCACCTAGCCACTTCCTAATACTTGTAATTCTTAAGAATTGTACCACTGGGGCGGCTAGGTGGCACAGTAAAAAGAGCACCCATCCTGGAGTCAGGAAGATATGAGTTCAAATCCGGCCTCAGACACTTAACACAAAACTAGCAGTGTGGCTTTGGGCAAGTCACTTAACCCCAATTGCCCTTCCATCCCCCCTCCAAAAAGCAAAAAAAGGAAAAAAAAAGAATTGTACCACTAATAGAACAACTAGAAGGAATATACATAGAGGGTATGGGTATAAGATGACTTTGAGGGATTCTGAAGGACTCTGAAAGCACATTGAAGCATATTTTTTTTCCTTTACTCTTTTTCATGTTTTTTTCCCCTTTTGATCAGTTTCTTCTTTCACAATATCTTACATGAGAGCACATATTTAGCTACATCAAATTGGCTACCACTTTTGGAAGAGGGGAGGGGAGGAAGGGAGGGAGAAATATTTGGAAATAAAAATCTTGTAAAAATGAATGCTATAAAGGGTATGGATGTATAATTGGGGAAAATACTATTTTCAAAAAAAATAAATAAAAAAGAAAATAGCTAGGAATATATAAGAGATATACAGAGAGAGTGGAAGATAACAGAAGGGGGCAAGAAACTATCACCTGGGGTTGGGGATGGGGTAGGTGGGGTATAAGGAACTGGACCAAGAAAAGTCTTTTGTTGAAGATTTGAACAGAATCTTGAAGGAAACCAGGAAAATTAAGAGACTGAGGCATGGAAACAGAAGCAAGATTGTCACGTGTGAGGAAGAGGAAGCAGGCCAGGGTAGCTGGATGGTAGATTTTTGTTGTTTTGTTTAGTCATTCCAATCATGTCTATTCTTCATGACCCCTTGGACCTCCATGCATGGGGTTTTCTTGACAAAAATACTGAAGTGGTTTGCCATTTCCTTCTCTAGTGTGTCACCATTTTACAGATGAAGAACTGAGACAAATAGGGGTTAAGTGACTTGCCCAAGGTCACACAGCTAGGAGATTTCTGAGGCTGAATTTGAACTCAGGTCTTTCTGATTCCAAGTCCATCATTCTATCCATTGCGTCACCTAACTGCCCCAGTAAAGTATGTAGAGGGGAGTTGTTTGTTCTTCTTTTTGAGAGGTCCACTGACATCACAGGTGATGTCTTGACTTGCCTGTGAATTGGATTGAAGTGAGGTGGAATTGCACAATGCTGTCAGACTCACTGTCTCTTTCTGAGTCATCAGAGTCCAGTGGCAAGACAAAAGTCAAGACAACTGTGATGGCCCAAGATGCAGTGGATGACCTTGGCATCTTCAATGTCTGACCAAGCTCTAAGCACTCCACAGTGCCTACTTTTCAGTTGCCTTCATGGCTGTTGGACCAAGTTGTTCTCATCTGTCCATTCACCCAAGGGAAGTCTTCACATGCTTGGGGTAGACATTCTACTAACTCACTATCAAGTTCTCACTAAACCCACCACCTAGTTTAGCCCATCTGAGATGGCTTATTGAGGTGTGGCCACTGTGTATGTTGCAGCTTCTTGAAGCCATAGGGCTCCAAGGGGAGAATCAGGTGGACAGCAAAGGTGGGTGATGAAAACGGCTTGGCAAACCAACATACCAGAGGTGCTAGTCCTCTTGAACACACCACAGAAAAGAATAAAGTGCAAAAGGGCCCCTAGGTGGTTTAGTAGATGGAGCACCAGTCCTGAAGTCAGGGAGATCTGAATTCAAATCCAGTCTCAGACACCTATTAGCTATCTGACCCTGGGCAAGTCAACCCCTATATGCTTCAGTTCTTCCTCTGCAAAATGGGGACATGATGAAGAAGGAAATGGCAAACCATTCCAGTGTCTCTACCAAGAAAACCTCAAATGGGGTCACAAAGAGTTGGACATGACTGAACAACAACAAAAATTTTGCAAACAAGTACTCGATTTTTACCCTCTTATATGCTAAAGAGTTTTGATTGGGAACAACACAACCATTTCTATATATAGGAAAAAAATTTGACAGTGGCATAAAGAATTAGATTGACAAGTGAATTAAGGTAGGAAGACTTGTTAGGAGGCTATCACAAGAATCTAGATGAGAGGTTACAGAGGTAGAATCAATAGAACTTGGTACCTAGGTGGATGTGAGGGGTCAGAGAGGAAAGAGCCAAAGACAGCCTCAAGGTCATTTGGTAATAACCAAAAATAAGGCACAGCTTGTCTCACTTCCTTCTTTCTCTCAACTCTTGCTCTATTTTTTTAGGAGGGGAGAAGATAGGGTAATTGGGGTTAAGTGACTTGCCCAATGTCACACAGCTAGTTTTGTGTTAAGTGTCTGAGGCTGGATTTGAATTCAGTTCCTCCTGACTCCAGGACTGGTGCTCTGTTCACTGTGCCACCTAGCTGCCCCTTCTCTCAATTCGTAAAACACAGATTCTTATATTCCACAGTCTAACTAGTTCTTTGTCTTACTTTTGGATTTTTCCCCTGAGTGATATGCTTCCTCCTCCTCCCCCTCCCATCCCCACCATTAGACTATAAACTCCTAGAGGAGAGAAGTCACTTTTTATACCTGTTTGTAGCCTCCACTAGCACTTACTCTTAGCATGTAATATGGGGCTTTGGATAGAAGCAGATCTCAGTAAGTCAACTGAACAAAACGATGGAGTGAGCATTCCATTACCTGGCATTCATTCTACCAGAACTCTCAATGAGCCAGAAGTTCCCTGCATCTGTAGGATAACAGTAATAAATATTCAAAATAATAACTTGGAAGATCTGGGTAATCAAAGAAAATTACAGACAGTATGGATTAAGTGTTGTGTATTTTTTGAAATGTTTGAAAATTGGACATCAGCGTAAGGTGGCTCCTCTTTATCTGTCTTGAACACTAGATCTAGCCTGGACTTTGTTTGACAAGGCTCAGGTAGGAGTGCCTTATTCTTTGACCCCCAAGTAGATCATTTCAGATGGTGGTAGAAACCTTTCCATAAAACTTCAGGTGAGGATTTATGGCCCGACATGCCAAAATTCTTATTTTTACCTGAGAAACAGAGGAAGGGGGCCCAACAGCCACCCTAGAAACCTGGGCCCTCAATGCAGGTTAGCATCTTATGTCTCTCTGATCACAAGGATTAAGACCATAAATAAGCATTTTAAGGCTTGCGAGGCATTTTATGTGTATTATTTAATTTTATCCTTCTACCAATCCTTGTGAGGTAGATGCTATTATTATCCCCATTTTAGTGATGAAGGAAGTGAGAAGTTAAAGGATTTGCTCAGTCACAAAGCCAGTAAGTGTCTGAGGTAGCCTTTGCACTCAGGTCTTCCTCACCCCAAGTCCGTAGTCTAACCACCGGGCCCCAGATGCCTGATGATAGCTTGGCCCCAGACCAGACAACAAGCAAAGCCTTGAAGCTCAAGTACCTGGCTACCTGATGATTGAATGTGAGGGGTGTCACAAGACTCCCTTTGCCCCAAAGCTCTCTCCTTCCACTCTGGTCTCATATTACCAACTTCTCCCTCCTACCTAGAATAAAATTTAAAACCTAGGCTATTGACATTGGAAGGGACCTTTAAGCTTAATCTGGTTTAATCATCACATGTTGCAGTTGCAGGTGGAAGTGGTTTCTTAAGACCATAGAGTGAATTACGGAATTAGAACCAAGGTCTCCTGATCCCCAAGGCAGTGCTCGTTCCATTATCCCATGCTGCCTCATAAGATGATTTGGAGTTTTCTCCAGTCAAGTTGTTGTTGTTGTTCAGTCATTTCAGTCCTGCCCAACTCTTGCATCTTTATGACTGCATTTGGGGATTTCTTGGCAAAGATACTGATGTGGTTTGCTATTTCGTTCTCCAACTCATTTTACAGATTTGAAAACTGAGGCAAACACAGTTAAGTGACTTGCCCAGGGTCACACAGCTAGTAAGTGTCTGAGGCCAGATTTGAATTCAGGAAGATGAGTCTTTCCTGACTCCTGGCCAGCACTTTATCCACTGTACTACCTAGCTTCCCCAAGTCAATTTGCATGTATTTATTAAGCACCCACTATGTACAAAGCACTGCGCTAGAAACTGGGGATTGGATGGGACTGGACCTGTGATTTCATAGGGAATTCTCAATGAGGACACTCTATCTACCAATGCAGATCAGAACTTTATCTCACGCTCACAGTCTTAGAACATTGCTCAGGATACAGAGAGGTTAAGTGACTTAGTACCCAGGGTTACACAACCAATAGGCAGAGGCCAAGCTGGATTCCAAGTCTTCCTGACACCAAGGCTGGATCTTTATTGATTATGCCATGCTGACACCAAGGTTCCAAAGACAAAAGTGAAGCAGTGTATGGATGTGAGCAAATAATTCCTGTTTTAGGATGTAGGATAAGGTTTGGGTTTCTAGAAAATGAGAGGAAGAAGGAATCTCCATCTCTTTTTGTGAGATGTCAGTAAGAGGCAGAACCACCCCACTTGGCCAATTCATTATTCCTACCCACCCCCTCCCAAGCCGGGCTGGAATCAAAATTGTCCGTATGGTCCTTGAGCATATTTATTCACATTTCTTCGTGCTGTTCCCCTTCCCTCTTCTGTGTGATTGAACCATATCCTATTCAGGTCTGAATCACATTTTCTCTAAGAGAGGTTTCCCCATAACTCCAATACTTACTCTTCCCTTCCCGACCTCCCCACAGCACAACATATTTTGGAACTATCATTTTCTATTATTCTTTGACTTCTTTCATGAGTGTAAGCCTTGTCTCTCTAATATTGACTATAAACTTCTCAAAGAGAAGAACAATGCTCTACCGTCCTTATGTATTCACCATAGCTCCCAATATACTTAAGGTTTTTTTGTAATTTTTTTCTTTATTGAGGAAGACAAAACTATTTGAGAGTTCTTTTGTACAAAGAACAGGCTCTGAGGCAAGAACTAATATTCTCATCCTTGGTATCACCTTGTCTTGTCTCTTAAAGCTAGAAGGACAGTTTTCATTTGTTAGCAGAGGGATTTGGGAAGGGGGAGGGAGGGTGTTGCTAACTACTATCAGATGTAGTAATAGCGTCGATCTTTTTTGCTTGATTTTATTTGTTAAAAAGGAAGGGTCCTTTGCTGGGGAAGGGGACATAACATAACATAACATAACATAACATAACATAACATAACATAACATAACATAACATAACATAACAACATAACATAACATAAACATAACATAACATAATATCAGGAAATAACTATAAACTATCAACATCACTCTTTTAAAAATTTAAATAAAGTTAGTGAGAGGGAAAAGACGTGGATAATAGAACAAATAAGAGTAAGGAAAGTCACACAAGTGCTGGTCATAAATGTCTCTTTTGTCATTGCAGAAAAGGCTAGCCAATCCATATTAAGTGGCTACCGTATGTAGGGTGCTGTGCTAAATGCTGGGGATTCAAAGAAATGCAAAAAGATCTGCTCTCCAGAAACTCACATTCTAATGAGGATACAACATGTGAGTAAAGAATTATATACAACATTCACACAGGCGAGATGGAGGGTAGGTAACGTCAGAGGGGAAGCATCTAGAATTGGGAAGGACTGGGAAACGCCTGCTGCAGAAGGTGGAAGTGGAGTTTAGTCTGGAAGAAAACCAGAAGCAGAGGTGAAACTGCAACCCTGCAACCCAATTCCAAACTTGAGGACAGCCAATACAAAGGCACGGATGTGAGGTGGAGTGCCATGTCTGGAGAACAGCCAATAGACTAATATGCCTAGATCATTAAGGGAGCAGAGAAAAGTATAAGAGGAATAAAGGGGCAAAGAACCAGGTTTTGAAAATCATTAAATACCAAAGGACTTTATAGTTGATTCTGAAGGAAATAGGGAACCATTGGAGTGCCATGATCAGACCTGAATTTAGGAAAATCACTTTGGCTGCTATTTGGAGGATGGAGTGGAGGCAGGGAGGCAAATTAGGAAGCTATTGCAATTGTCCAGATGGGGAGGGCCTGAATCAGGGAGGTGACCATGTGAGTATAGACAGGGCACAGTGGATGGGACAGCTGTTGTGAAGGTAGAAAGACAAGATCTGGCCACAGATTGCCTTTGTAGGATTCGTTGAGAGTGAGGAGTTGAGGTTACCAATTTGAGTGACTTAGAGGATAGTCGTATTTTCTATAGTAACAGGGAAATTCAAAAGGGGGCAGGGCTGAGAGATAACAGTAGCTAACATTTATGTAGTACTTACTATGTGCTAAGCACTTTACACATGTCATCTCATTTTATTCTCACAAGAACCCTAGGAGGTGGGTGACATTATCATCCCCATTTTATAGATGAGGAAACTGAGGCTTAGAGAAGTTAAATGACCTTTTTTACCCAAGGTCACATAGCTAGTCCAGATTCAAACCCAGGTCTTTGTGACTCCAGGCCCAGTGGTCTAGCCACTGAGCCACCCCCCTGCCTAGATATATTTAGTAGAAGCTCCCTATGGGACATCTAATAAAGAAGTCTCAGACCATCCTCTAATTTTGTCCTACTCTGTGCTGCTAATTTCTCTTTCCTCACACCCTCTTGAGGAGGCAGCTCCCCCCCATCTAGTGAAATCCTTGCCTCACCTACCACCTATGAGGCAGGTTACTACAGATAGTATAAGCTCTACTTTTACAGATGATGAAATGACTTGCCCAGATCTCTACTGGTGCCTCTCAGCCAAGTTGTACTATAGGCAGGGAGGGGTACTTGCATTGGACTGATTTGTATAGGAGGGTCGTACTAGATGTCCTTGAGGACGCATGTTGGTGTGGAATTTAAGGGAAGGGCCAAATATGGGTTCAACGTTTTGTTCAATATTGTTCATGAACTCTTTGAATTGGAAGAGCTCCTCCTCCCTGATGTCCTGCAAAGTCTCCTGCAATCTCTTAAGTGTGCTTATAAGAAAACAATTCACGGGGCGGCTAGGTGGCTCAGTGAGTAGAGTGTTGGCCCTGGAGTCAGAAGGACCTGAGTTCGGATCCGGCCTCAGACACTTAACGCACACACAAACAAAAACCTAGCCGTGTGACCTTGGGCAAGTTACTTAACCCCAATTGCCCTCCAAAAAAAAAAAAAAAGCAAAAAAAAAAAAGAAAACAATTCACACACCGGGTTACTAGATCGGACAACAACATTGCTGCTATCGTAGAGGAGGGGGTCACCTAGGTTACTTTCTATGACCAATCCTTACTAGTGAAAGCTGAAATGATACAAGGGAGCAAGATGCATCATAAATGGAATAATCAGAACTGTAGACGGGCCTGATTGTGGTTCTTCAGACTCTTTCAGTAGCTTAGAACCTTAGGACAGATCACTGGGGAAAATGCAGCTGCTTTCTGGTTGACAAAGCCTTCAGCGATGTTGCTAAAGATATAAGGTTTCACAGCAACCTATATTGTGTGACACCGAGGCAACTGATAGGGTGGAGCTGAGACTGCCACATCATTTTGGGGAGTATTTGGTTCATGTTGGTCACTAGTTCAGCTCCCTAAAAGATTGCCTTTCTCCAGGACCTTGTGTCTTCCTGCAACAGGTGATAACTTGACAGTAAGCACAGGGCTGGACCTGTTCTTCAGAACAGCCCATAGAGAGGTGGCAGCAGGCACATTGACCATGACAGGTAAAAAGGGCAGTCATCCCCTTTGCCATGTGTTGCCCTGAACGAGGACCAGGCTCACCCCATTGTCCAATGTGGCAAACAGTTCCTTCAAGACACCAGGAGGGAAGGCCACATGGAACAGGCCCATTGGCTGTACCATGCCTGATTCCTTGAGAAGTGGATAATGTATTCAACAACTTCTCACAATTGACACAGTGGGTGAGGCTGCACAGGTAACTTTAGAGGCTCCTGAGGGAGACTTGATGGGTGCCACTAGAGGATATGAGCTTTCTGGGGAGGTGGGATTGGTAGATTGGTTATCAGGGCTTGGTGCCCAAGTTCTTGCTGGACCAAGTAGAGGCATGTATTTACATAGAACTAAAATGAGAAAAATTCAGTTTTTCTTACATTAAGTTCTAGCTTTCCTTATCTACCTGTAAGACAAAGGAACTTTCTTCCTTTTCTCCCCTGCTTTTTTGGGGGGAGAAGTGGAATAATCTCATCCCGACCATCATAAGCTTTATCAGATCCTAACAGAAAATTCCAGCCTCACCTAAGATTAGTCATGAAGGATTCTACAGTTGTATGATTCATCCACAGGGTAAACTGAATTATAGAATGTCAGTGTTCAAAGGAACCTCAGAAGTAATCTACCCTATCACCATTCTATAGAGGCAACTGAGGTGAAATATTACATTCAATTCCTGATTAACATGCTTTCATGGCCAAATTTCTAATACAAGTCAATCTCTATTTGGCCAAAGGATATGAATAAAGTTTCCAAATGAAGAAATTAAAGCTATCTATAGTCATATGAAAAATGCTCTTTATCACCATTAGAGAAATGTAAATTAAAATAACTCTGAGGTACCAACACATCTATCAGATTGGCTAATAGGACAGAAAAAGAAAATGATAAATGTTGGGAGATGTGGGGAAATTGGAACCCTAAGGCATTGTTGGGGAGTTGTGGACTGATCCAACCATTCTGGAGAACAATCGGGAGCTGTGCTCAAAAGGCAGCCAAACTCTGCATACTCTTTGATCCAGGAATACCACTACTAGGTTTGTATCCCAAGGAGATCATAAAAAGAAAGGGGGGGGGGGGGGAGGAGAGACCAACATGTACAAAAATATAGCAGTTTTTTGTGGTGACAAAGATTGGATATTGAGACAATGTCCCTCAACTGGGAAATGGCTGAATAAGTTGTGGCATATAAATGTAATGGAATACTATTGTGCTATAGAAATGATGAGGTGGATCTCAGAAAAACCTGGACTTACATGAACTGATGCTGAGGGAAGTGAGCTGTTTACAGTAAGAGCAACCCTGCCAGGATCAACTATGATACTTGGCTCTTCTCAGCAATACAATCTAAGACAACTCCCAAAGGCTCATGATGGAAAACGGGATCCACTTCTGGAAAGATCTATGGAGTCTGAATGCAGACCCAAGCAGACTTCTCTCACTTTGGGGGTGGGGGGGAAGGGGTGGGTTTGGGCGTGCTTTTTCTTTTGTCCCATTTCTTCTTTCACAATATGATTAACGTGGGAATATGTCTAACATGATCACACATGTATAACCTACATCAGATTGCTTGTGGTCTTGAGGTGGAAGATAAATTCTGAATTCAAAATTTCCTAAGAAATGAATGTTGAAAGGCCACGGTTCCCACACCTCCCCTTATTTAGGCTCTGGATGGCTCTAGCTCTTTTGGAACTCGCTTTTATTGGACAGAGGGCAGTATCACTTTATCCACAAGCCTTTCCCAGGATCCAAAGCTACCAAACCAACAATTCAAGATGAAATTTTCCTTAGCTGGCCGACTAGTGGAAAAGAATTCAGCCCATGTTCTGAATTAAAGACAAGCTATCACGACTGTAACTTCTGTCCACCACAATCTCTCTCCTGTGGATCCAGTACGGTGTTAACACAGTGTCAAATTCAAATAGAAATGGGGGCTATTGAACCATATATGAGCATCCCTTAGAAAATCACATATTAACATTTAATTTTACTGTATTTTTATTTTGTTAAATATTTCCCAATTACACTTTACTCTGGTTCTGGATGCATGTGGGAGTGGGAGTGTTATGGGCCAGAATGCACGTGTGACATTTCTGGCATAGTAGGGTAAGTGCTGGACTTCAGTGCTCAGCCTGTGTTCCAGCTGTGAGATCAAGAACATCAGAACATCAATTTCCCCATCTGTACAATGCAACAGAATGGATAGATAACCTCAGAGGCAGGAAGACCACAGTCCTGTTTCTAACAAACACACAACAGCTGTGTGACTCGAGGAGCCAAGCCAGATTAATCAGTGAGACTTGTCTATACCAATAGAATCACAGCCCCTCCCCTTGTCCCTAAAGTAGGACTAACACCTGAAATTCTGCCCCAACAAGGCTGGGAGGAAAGCCCTTTCCAAATTTTGGTGCTATACAAATGCACTGTTATTTCCGTTCTTGAAGCCCATGGCTCTGCTCAATGGGGCAGGGAGCAGCCTCACACTGTGACCATTCAGCACATTGTTTTTCTGGTTCTGTCTCCCAGGTGCCCCTTTGCTTTCCTTACCCCCATGGAGCTAAAGAGGAAAAGACTGGCACAAGTTGGACTTTCCTTTGACTGGAAGTGGCAGCTGTGTTTGCTTTGTATGTGAAGGACCAACTAAGAAATCACTCTTCTGTTTTAGCCTTTAACCAAAAATAAAAATCAAAACACCCTCAAATCTAACAGATGTGTGGTCAATGGACGGCGGTTGGGAATCCATCACAGATGGGTAAGAAATTGCAGTTAAGAGGAAACTGGCGCCTCCTTGGAGCTCCACGGGACCCCTATTCCCCTCCCATCCTGCCTCTCCAGCAGTGAGGGAAAGGAAGGAAGGCAGCAGGAACTCTCAGTCATCAAACAATCAGAAAAATTCAGAAGTCCTGATGGGAACTCTCTGTTGGTGGTCTGTGATTCCCCTACTGGACCTGGAGACCCTGTTGGGATAAAAAGCCTGCTACAGAGACAGCAAGCTGGAGAACAGCTTCTTCTCTTGACCTTCGCTGTTTGGAAAATCTGACACATGCGAAATGTATGAATAATTTGAGGAAATATGGAAAGCCCCACAAGAGGTGAAGGTGAAATGAGCAGAACCAGAACCGTACACACTGACTGCCACGAGATAAAAAGAATATTATAGACATCAGGCCCAAAGTGGTAGGATTTCCAACAACCCTAAAGAGGGAAACAGAGGGAGCCTTTATTTGTTTGTTGCTGGGGAGGCATGATTTCTGCTCCTCACCCCTCCAGTCACAGGGTGGTCTGGTAGTCTTTCAGGATGCCTGGTGCAGTGGGAGGGGGCTCAGAAAGAAGGAAGGGCTGGCTCAAGGGCAGAAATCTGCTCTAGGTACCAAAGTGGGGTAACATAGAGAGCCAGGAGTCACGGCTCCTAAGAGATGAGGAATCTCACTTAAGGGATGGCAAGAGGGGAAAAGCCTCAGCACATCATACTAAGACTCTCCTAACCATTCTCATACCAGTCCATCCACAAGAGAAACGCACCGAGAGGCCCTAATGGCAAGAACACAGATTCCAACACAACTCTTAGTGCCCCCTCCTCCCCACCAAGTGAAAGCTGCTTGCACACATGAAGCCAGTGGCCCAAGCAAGCTGCTGGCCAAGTGACAAGTCCACTTCAGCAGAATGGTCAGCAGCCTGTGAGGACCCAAGGAGGGGTGGGCAGGTGGGAAGAAGGGTCAGTTGATTTCTGGAGTCAGGCTCCAGATCCCCTAGTTTAGGACCACCACTCCCACATGAGCAAAGTGCCCATAATGTGCAAATCCCTCTGGCCCACACAGGCTCCTTTCCAGTCTTTCCTCATCCTCCGAGTATTGAACAGCTTCATGGAAGCATCCACATGTGACTGGGGTTTTTCTAGGTTTTCAGTCTTGGGCACACTCCCACCTCCCTGGCCTCCCCCGCCCCTCCCCATCCAGTCAATCAGACGCCGTTCTAGGGACGAGGGTGGGGGTCAGGCCCCGACATCAGCCGCAGGGACGGTTACTTCTTGACTATCTGGATGACGTCCTCGTGCTCCATCGTGTGTGTCAATCCCACTCTCTGAGGGCTGTACTTTGTGCTGGTTCCCTTGAAGAGGGGAAGGAAGAGGGAAACCTTAAGTAGTCAGAACCCCCTTGAGGAGACAGAGGAAAGAGAATTCTGACATCAGAAGGACGGGAGGACTCACCCACACCAAAGCATACTTAAACTGGCTGGCGAGTGTTCGGTGAATCCGGTGGCACTAAGGACAGAGAAAAGGGTTTAGACTTTGGCATGTTCCCAGCCTAAGCCCTACACACAATAATGCCACACTCCTGGTATTCTCCACCACTGCCTGCTGCTTGGCTCACAATGGTGGCAAAAACCTCCAAAGGCCACCTACCCTACACTGCCCCACACTTGCCATTATTTGTTGTGTGTAATTTTCTGCATGGGTCTGCCTGCTCTTCACCCCTCGAAACTAGTAGGGTGGTCCACTGGGCCTTTCAGGACACTTGGCACAAGAGGAGGAGCCTCAGAAATAACAGGTTAAGACTCAAATGGTAGGAATTTACTCCAGGTACCTAAATGGTCTAACATGGAGCCCCAGGAGTTCCATCTCCTAAGAATGTGAGGAGTCTCCACTCATGGGATGGTGGAGGAAGGTAAGAGCCCCAACACTGTTCCCAAACCCAAACCTGCTGATGTCTAGATGAAGCCCAAACTTCATCATGAAGGCTTCTCTGACCAGGGACAAGCCCTCCTTGAACTACATCCTCCTCTTTTTCTGTATTATTGAACTGCCCCACAGTCCATTTAACATGACTGTCACGTGACTTAACGTGTACATGTATGTATGCATGCATGCCCACTTAACCAATTACAAACTTGATGAAGCAGCCATCATACTTTCCATTTCTCTGGCTCTCACACTCTGGCACATCACAGATACTCATAAACATAAGGTCAATGAACAACTCGGGTAAATCAGGGTTTCTGGATTCCAGAGCCATTTCTCATATGACCTTGGGGACTCACTTCATCCAACAACCCTTCCCTGTCTCTATCTCACATGGATGTTTTGAAAACAACAGATATACAGACATGAAGAACCCTGAATTCTCTATAATAAAACTCCCATGCTACTCCATACCCCTTTTCTGCAATTAGCTGGGTGAAAACCTTTTGTTACCAGAAACTATTCAACCTATTTATCCTACTGAAATCTCTGGGGTTTCTTCTGCAAGTTTTAGTCAAGGCCAAAAGAAAGCTCTACAAGGACAATCCTGGGTACATTTTCTATGTAATGGCTCCCAAGAGTCAAACTGTAAAAACAGCCCACAGTCTCAAATGCTTTGAGGGCACTGAAATTTGTTTCTTCATCATTTATCACGGAAACACATCCTCATTACATAAAATCTTAAAATAAATACCTGTTTCTGCATTCTAGGTAAAAAAAAAAGTAAATAAATCTTCCCAATATTAGGACACTGTTAAAAAATTAGCCCCAATTCCATAAAGCAAGTGGAGACCAAGGATGGGGGTGGAAGAAGCCATGGGGGTGGATGGCAAGAAGCCATGCGTTGCCACTCACTCATGAGTGCCCAGGTAATATCACATGCAACAATTAAATTGCATCGTAACTGCCACTGCCTAGAGAGGATGAGGATGCAGCCAGAAAGTCTAAATAGCCTGTGGCTTTGCTTTACTGGGAAATACACAATGAAGTTTCAAAGAAAGGTTTGAAAAACCCAAAGTGAGGTACTCTGGGGCAAAATCTCATTAAAGACTGAGCTGTCTGACGAAGTGGCTGAAAGAGGCAACAAGTCAACAAGTTCCCTGCCTTGCTATGAGCGCTCCCTAGCAGAAAAGGAGGCTAGGAACCTGGCCAAGGACAGAGATGCTCACTGAGAAGTTCGTGAACCAAACCACCTCCATCTTGTGCCTCAATTTTGGATTTAGCTCAGTTCCCTTTCTATTTAATAAGGGTCTAGTCCAATTTCTGTCTTCTGAAAAAACTTTATTCGATTATGCGAATTGTGAGAAAACTTAAGTGCACTTTTGCACTTTAAAAACTGTTTGAACCTAACTCCACATGACTGGGAAGCTGGACTACCTCTACTTGTTGCTTAGAGACCCTTAACTAAGAACCTAGGTTATACTGACCAGAAACCCAGTCAGATTGGAGGATTGGTGCAAGAAGTTTTCTCACAATTATGTATCTCAAGTAACCCACATCTGTCTTATCTAAAAACTGGCCTCATACTGGTCAATAGTTACTGTTTCCTTGTTCCTGTGATTGAATACAGACTCTTTGGGAAGAGGGGCAGGGGGAGAAGTAGGGCTCCTCTTTTTTTCTGATTTCAGGAAATTATACCTATTTGTTTTCCCCTCCCAACTTGTAAAGTCCCTAATTTTTCCTCCAACTTAAAACAAGATCACCCAATCTCATATCCTGTTTATCGTTTCCTTTCAAAGCTTAAAAAAATTTGTATCCCCCTGCATTTGGAGTCCAATAACAACTTGAGGAGGGCTGATCCCAATTTGCTATGGGGCTGGCATGCACTGCTTAATAAACAGATATGTTCAGAAGCTCAAACCCTTATTCCCTCAGTTATTTCAGATTCCACCAGTCACATTACAAAGAAGTCATCTGTCCTGGCCCAGGACCAGAGCAGATAAGACAACCATGACGTAGGTTTGGGCCAGAAGAGAAATAGTGCTGGGCTGAGTCACTGCCCGAAGACAATTCTGCTTGGAGAGTATCAGATATTAATACTCATTTCTCCTCCTCCACTTACCACATGCTCCACAGAAGCGCCTTTCCGGAGAATGATGGCATCCGTAAAGTCTGGTCTTTCTACATGAGGAACAGGAGAAAGAGAGAAGGGAGAACAGAGTTAAAAGCCTTCATTCTTACAAGGGTAGACTTTTTTTTTAAACCAGCTCATGCTTATGCCATCTTGTCCATACTTGGAAAATGTCAAAGAAACAGACAACCATTTACCAGACGCAAATAACTAATTCCAACTTTCAGAATTATATTATCTCAGCGCTGGAGGGAGAGCTGAATTCTTACATGAACAAGAATCCCAATTATAACAGACAGTCATTTAATATTTGCTTATCTCCAGCAAGAGGAAAGCCACTATCTCACTGCATCTGTAGGAAGCACTAAGTATTAAAAAAGTTCTTCCTTACATCAAGCCCCAATCTGCCTCCGAAATTTCCACTCATTGTTTCTAGCTTAGCCCTCTAACACGAATAATTCCTCTTCCTTCCCTTAGCAAAGTTCTGCAAAACCTCAAGACGTATCTCGTGTCCTCCGTAAGTCTTCTCTTATCTACAATAAGCTTTCTTAAATCAAATTTCAAATGACATGATGCTGAGGCCTTCATCGTGCAACCCGTTTTGTAGAATCAGCCTATGTCTTGAACACAATCCTCCAGAGGTGGCCAGAGCAGAGTCCAGCATGACTGTCCCCATGCCAGTCAGGGACTGCTGCCTGAGGTGTCCCCAACTTTGCTGGCTGTCATGTCATGCTGTGGACACACAAAGTGTGTGAAATGCACTAAAACCCCCAGATCTTCTGCAGATGAACTGCTGTTCTATCATGCCTTGTCCATCTTGTGCACATGACCTTTTGAACTGAAGATTAAGGTATCTGGTCTAGACCAGGGCTTCTTAAGCCTTTTCCACTCACAACCCCTTCGGCACCTCCATGCCACCCCTTTGTATCCACCCTCTGCTACCTGCCCTTGCATCCACTGTTATAATATTAACAGACATTTATGTAGCTCTTTCAAGTAAACAAAGCACTTTATCTGTATCCTATGATTTAAGTCTTACTAAGTGGGGTAAGTGTGCCCCAGAGAGGTTAAGTGACTTGTCCACAGTCACACAGACAGTGCTAGGATTAGAATTTAAATCTTCTATACATGTTTCTCAAAAATATAAGCTGGTTGATAAGTTACATGTGCTTCCATATCAGCCTCTGCAGATATTCCCTTTTTCTTCTCAAACTCTTTCTTTTTCAGTCTTTGGAATTTCATTCTTGGGCATTTCCCATCTCTCATGAGCTGACCTTCCTTGTAAAATTTTAGGCTATGGGGTCATGACTTCACTATCTCCTCTTTGAATGCTTTCAAATATTCAGGGTACATGTAAGCCTGTGCCTGGATTTTCTCTCCTTCTTTAGCACAAACTCTCAGGTGGAATCCTGACTATTTCCTCTCCTCACCCCCAAGTTCCCTTTATTTCTATCCCAGATATAAGTCATTTCTTGTTAGTAAACATCAGATTCAAAATAGAAATTTCCTCCTGGTGTTCTTACCTTCTGAAAGATGAAATTATTATTAAGGCAAATGAAGGATTTATCAGCTGCTTCTCTTTTGGTAGAGAAAACTTGAGATGATCCCTAGTTCCCCACTGCCAGGAAATCTATCCAGCCTCTGTGCTCTCTTGCCCTCTTCCTCTCTCCATCAGGGAGGTCTGTGCTGTATTTTGAGGACGCTATCACGTGTCTGGTTCCTCCACAGATCTTCACCAAATGCAAGTCTCCCTGATACTTCTCTGCCCTGGTTCTTAGGTCTCTTCACATGAGTATGTTTTCTCAATATGCTGCATCATTCCACTCTTAAGTTTACCTAACCTGTTCCTTTTGAATAATGTACGTATACCTTTCCAGAGTCCTGCTGCACTGATGGGTCTCACCCTACTAGGTGTTATTAAGACCACATGAGCTCAAATATGCCTCCTTGTGTCAGTATTCTAGCTCCCCTCAGCTATAACACACACTTTGAACAAAGTGACATAGACATCCGAGGCTACAGTTTTCATGACTTACTCCTTCCTCAGTTCTTCTGTCTCCTGTGAATGCCCAGGTGTGGCTACTACTATTTCTTTCTGCAATGTAGCTACTCTCTACAGCACTGGAGTCAAACTAGAATAGGAACCTATGAATTAACAATACCCACATTGCATTATATTTTTACTTATTCTGTCATTTCCAGATCACATTTTGATCTAGTTCAGGCTGCACTGGAGAGTTCACAGGCCTCGAGTTTGATGCCTCTGCTCTATAGTACCTAGCTTTTAAGTGCAGGAAGACAGTTTTCTCCTCCTTTTCTTTATTTAAAATCTTTTTGATTAAATTTGCAAAACTATAAGCAAATATAGTCTTAACAGGGCTTATTAAGAGACACTATATTCTATCAGGAGCCTGTTATTCCTGTATTTTAAACTAGGGCCTCAAACTTTTCCCACTTGCAACCCCCACACACATTTTACTTATATAGACATACATTTATAATCATTATATATCACACAATTATATATGTGTGTGTGTGTGTGTGTGTGTGTGTGTGTGTGTGTGTGTATATATATATATAAATCATATGTATATATAACTATTACATCCCAACATTTCTGGAATATCTTCAACAACCTTGATAATAAGAAAGGAGACAAGGAGGGAGGAAATAAAGCCAGCGATTCAGTTCTGCCACTCTTGCCATCTCAACAGGACTGACTATGGCAGGAAAAATGAAACTTTTAAGACATCTGTGTTTACACAGAAAACACTGAGCAGCTGCCGAGAACCAATCTGGGAAGCCATGCCTTCTCCTGACTCTAAGAGCAGAGTGTATTGCAAAGACTCAAAAATGTAGTAATACAGTCCCCAAGGCTGACAGGGTAAAACACTGGCCTTCAGAATACAGCCAAAGACCGTGAAGAGAAACCTGATGAGCCAGAAAGTTAAAACTCTTATAGATTCCACGGTCTGTGACTTGGTTTAAGGTCAGTCATGTCCAACTCTTCATGACCTCATGGACCACAGCACACCAATAGAGTCTATGGGGTTTTCTTGACAAAAGGATGGGAGTGGTTTGCTATTTCCTCCTCTAGTAGATTAAGGCAAACAGAGGTTAAGTGACTTGCCCAGGGTCAGTAAGCACCTGAGGAGAGATTTGAACTTAGGTTTTCTGATTTCAAGACAAACATTAAGCCTTGTAGCTGCCCTAGTAGTGGCAATAGGGTAGGATTATTATGAGATCCAATCAAAGAAAGAAAACATATAGAACCTGAGTGAGGGCCCCACCCCCCACCTCAGGCCTCCGAAAGAAAGAAAGAAAAAGAGAAAGAAAGAAAAAAGAATAACTTGAAGAAATACATAAAGGTAACCGGTGCAAAAGAAAATGTAGCTTTTCATGCAGGGGAAGGGCAGGGGAGTAGTTTTACCATCATATAGAGCTAAGCAGCTATAGGCACAATGTGATGTCTGTCCAAGAAAGAATGCCTGGTCCTCAACTTACGTCCTCTTTTTTTGGTGTAGATACATGTCAGGGCCAAGTACTCCCAAAGCATCTCCAGCAAGAAGTCCAGGTTGAGTTTCATCCCGCAGCTACAAAGACAAACCACACATCAGTGACTTTGTGAGGAGTTAGTTCATGGCTGGGAAAGATGCAAATGGGGCCTCCTTGGAAGCAGAAACCCAGAGCTCATACTTTACTCATCTGGCCCCAGGAGAGGGTGTGGGGGGGACCACATGAGAGGGAGGGGGAGATGAGGCTAGGGGGACAGGATGGGAAAGCCAAGAATCGACATAGGAGACTTTAATCTGCCATAATCAATAGCCCTTGAACGAGTAGACAATGTATGACATTAGGCTAGTTCCAAAGTGTGGAGGAGACACCATTATCTTTGAACAGCTTATTTTATACACAAATGTCTCAACAATAGCCTGAAGATGGGTTTCCACTAAGGTTAACTGCATGGATGTTAGAATAACTATTTCTTACCCCATCTCTCAGGGCCTTTTTTGCTTACTTCCAGCATTATGATTGTACTCCAAATGGTTAAGAATTTCAAAAAGTCTGACTTCCATGTAAGTGGGGCTTTACTTTCTCTTTATAAAACAAATGTCACAAGAAAATGGTTGCCAGAGGCAGATGTATGACCTCCAGTCTTACCTAATGACAACACTGTTGGGCTTTCGTGCCAGGCGATCAACTTCCTCCATTGAGATCTGATCAATTTTGTTATAAACCTGATTCCAAAAGGGAAAGGGAAAAGAGGTAGGGAAAGAAGGGTCTTTAAGAAATACAAATCCACTCAAATATAACTAGTCCTTAACTCATTCCTGACCAACTGCTCATTTGCTAACTTACACAAGTACTAGGGGAAGGAATTAATCTTTTATAAAGCACCTCCTGGGCTGAGCACTTTAAAAAATATGTATATTATCTCTTTTGATCCCCACAACAACCCTAGAAAGAGGAGGAAACTGAGGCAAATAGGTTAAGTGACTTGCCCAGGGTCACACAGCTGGTAAGCATCTGAGGCTGGATTTGAATCCAGGTCTTCCAGACCCAGCACTCTATCCACTGTATCACCTCCCTGCCTCTAAAAGAATACTAGAGAGTTCTGCATCCTAAAAAGCACAACACCAACACCTGAATAAAGAAAAGAGGCTGCTGGAGCCGAGGCTTCCCAACGCCTCCAAAAGAAAGCAGCGCTCAGGCTAGTGATCTGACTTTATACTTCAAAACTCCAATCTGTGTTGCAACCAAACAAAACAAATAAGATACTGGATGTTTCAGTGAAAAGGAGAGAGCCTCAACTTCCCTGTCTTTTTCTAGGAGTCTTTTTTTTTTTTTAATTTTGGAAGGCAATTCGGGTTAAGTGACTTGCCCAACGTCACATGGCTAGTAAGCGTGCCAAGTGTCTGAGGCCAGATTTGAACTCAGGTCCTCCTGACTCCAGGGCTGGTGCTCTGTTCACTTCACCACCTAGCTGCCCCACCTAGGAGTCTTTTTTTTAAAAAGGAAAGAGCAGGTCCACCATACTGTCCATTTCTCTGAAAAGCCAAAAAATGGACTGAGACAAGAGGACGTATCTAACGGCTGGTGTTTACTGAAGAGAATGGAATCTCTCAGGTGTTGGTTTCACCCTCTCGGTGTGAAAGACTCCACCTGGACTTCAGGTACCACTCACATACAAGCAGGGCATGTACACACGGTTGCCAACAATCACATCAATGAACTCATCTGGCGAGCAGTCTTCTCGGAAGAGAACTTCAGCATTGAAGATTTCTGAGGGGGTCAGAATTAAGGTCAACGAATGTACTTTTTGTTACCAAGGAACCAGGGTGGCTCTCCAATGCAAATCAAAGCATCACAGAATGGGGAGGTGCCGCCAGGTGGTCTGCTAGTCTGACCAGATGGACATTCAGCCCTCCCCAGGGAGGAGCCACCTCCAACAGATGATCTGACCAGAGCTCCTTGGCCTGAGGCCCCATGAACAGTACAACAAACAGCATCCTCCTCCAACCTCTTCTGTTCTCCTACTGTCAATACCGGCTTGAATGCTTTCAGTGACAGAAGAGCAAGTTGTTGGTAGACTGCTCTAATCGTCACCCAAGTTCTCTAACTTCTGTTAAACTCTAACCTTGAAGGCTGCCTCCCTCTTTTCTTGCCAAAATCCACATCCCAAGTTCATCCAAATGATTCCCATTAAAACAAAGCTAATGAAGTCTTCACCAACATGGTCTCTGTCACCTAGTTATACTTTACTGTCCATCTTAACATGTGGTACCCAGAACTGAATCTAGCACCCACAAATATGGTAAGCAATGGGAGTATACTAGATTACTAGCTTTAGCTGGGAAACTCTATGCTTACAACAAATGCTTTAACAAAGAAAATAAGCAGACACAGAATATCCCAAAAGTCTTAGAGCAGTTTTAAACTTATAAAAGTTTTATAATGCACTATGACTTTCGGGACACCCTATATAAAAAGGTGCTTTAAAAATCGAGGGATTCTGCCTTACAAATAAGTCACTGATTTTGACCAATACAGTGTGCTTTCCAAGAATAGCACTCAACATTCAGGATTTGGGTGGTCAAGCAGTCATCAGTTCAGCTCCTGGCTGTCAATTCCTACCTCCAGGCCCCAGAAATCACTTCTAAAATCACCTGCCTCAGAGCAGTCAGGATTTAAGGGGACCCCTGTTTCTTGGGTCCTTTATGGAAAAGATACTGTACTCGTGGAGGATGAGCTGCACCAGCTTTTCAGAACACTGGCTCAGTGTGACCGTTGAATTGAAGGAGATTCCACCACCTTTCTTTGGCTAGGGGTTGAGGAGAGAAAATGGAAGATGTGTTTAAATATAGAGACTGTTCTGAAAAGAATTTCTATTCTTTTTCAGCCTACAAACAAACCCTATTAGGCCCAGAGTTCTCACCTTGAAGTAGATATTGGGTCTGTGCTTGTTGAGCCGGATCCCCACAGATTCCAATTCCTTTTCCAACAGGGACCTACACAGACACAACACAAAATGACTCTTAGCTGGAGTTCAGGCTCCAGCAATGAAAGTCCCTTCTATACATCTGAAGAGAAGAATTCGACCACTACGACCTTGGACCTTCTGTATTACATGGTTCAATCAATTAATAAACATGTGTTAGGCATCTACACAGTGCCAGGAACTGGGCTAAGCGCTGGGTATACAAACAGAAGAGATACAATTCCAACTCTTAAGAAGTTCACATTCGAACATGAGAAAACAGGTACATTTAAGTAAAGACAATAAATAAAGACCAAGTTCAAACAAATACAAGCAGTTAAAGCACAATTTATTCAAATATAGATTTTGTATTTAGGGGGCCAAAGTGCTATTCCATTAAAACATCTCCCTCTCCCCCATTTAACAGAGGATGAAACTTGAGTAAAAACCATTCCCTTCTGTTCCAAAGGAGCTCAAAGCTGGTCCTTGGCAGCTAAAAGCCAGGAAAGCAGACCAATTTAGTGGCTGTGGGTGAAGCTGGGAACCCTTGCCAACATATGCAACCTCAAATGGGAACACCTGTAGCCCAGAGGGGTAGGGAATCAATGGAACTGTTATCTGAAGCCTGGTTCCTGCCAATCTTCAAGCAACAGCTTGGTCATGCTGGCCAAGTCTCTGCAGAGAGCGAATGAAGGCCCCAGGCCAAGCTCACTGGGCCCCTGGTAGAAATTCAATAGAGTTCTCATTCCAAGCTCCTTGGCCACGACTTCCTACAGCAGCACCCCTCTCCAACCTTTCCTTCCACTCTGCTGCTGTAAATAGCTCCTTACTCCTGAGAGCTTGATACCAGAGGCACATATTGGCTAGATCTTACTTAGTTCCCACTCCTGTGCAATTATGTCATTTAATTCAATCCAAGTGGAAAGATGAGTTACAGATGGAAAACTGAGGGCTAACTCTCCAGCTGAGTAGGTGTCCAAGATTCCAACCCTTCTACAGAAGGGTTAGCAACAAGGGAAGCCTCTTCTGGCTAGACTTTCTTTAGGGGCTACATCCAGCACAACTGCTACTCAAAATGAGAGAACTACTCAGCAGATAACCAGGCACAGGCAGTGGTGGCGGCAGCAGCAGCATTCTTTGGTGCCAAGCTGCTTTCTAGCAGTATAATTCTGGCCCAAACTCAATCCATTCCCTCCCTCCACACACTGACCTCTGCACTTCTCCCTTGGTGGCATCCAGCATCATGATGACAACATCGGCTGTCCTAGCCACAGCAATCACCTGCCGGCCTCTGCCTTTCCCTGGTAGAAGCAGAATATGGAATTATGTTCATCCCTCTTCCTAAAGGAAGATGTTAGAGATGATCCAATAATCTTGCCACTTTTATCACCTGCATTAGTGGATCTCTGAAGAGGCATGGCAACGCAAAACCACAAATTAACATCATGGCAAACACTTCCCAACTGTATTTTAATTTGATTTGGACCACACTTAGAAGTTTTGCAGGCTGGAGGCAAGTCTGACACCTCTAATCTACACAGCTGTGCTAGGGACACATTCAGAGAACAAGAGGGTCTCAGAGTTGAAAGAGCCTTTAAAAGTGTATTGAGCTATGGAAGGGGTTCTGATCAGGACATCAAAAATTAGAGGTGAACCTCTTTCTGGCAAACTCAGAAAGTAGAGAGTAAAAAGGGGGAGAGACATTGGCTAGTCTGGAAGCCAGAGTTAGTGACAGATTAGTGCACACACAAGGGCCATCGAGATTGAATGGACCATGGACTACAGTTCTTTTTTATATTTTAAAATCATTTTACTTATTTTGTTAAATATTTCCCAATTACATGTAAATTTTTAAAAAAGATAATCATTTATTAAAATTTTGAGTTCAAAATTCTCTTCCTTCTTCTTTCCTCTTCCGCATCTCCCCATTAATAACTCTAATGAAAGAACTATTCTGAGAGCTTGTACCATCACGATCTGGTCCAAATTTCCTTACAACACTAATGAATTTCCAATGTTTCAGAGCTATGTCATAACCATTACCCAACTTTGGGGAATAATATAAATGGAGAAATAAGAGGCAGTGCATGAAAGAGCCTTTAAAGGTGTACTGAGGCTCACCAACAAGAACTCACCAACAAAACTCATCAATTTCCTCCCCTCCAAAGCCACTGTGAAGAAGAACCTGGCCTGTGCACTTCTATTCCCCTTCTCTGCCTTTACCAGGCTCCTGGTCTCAGTGATTATGAATAAACCAATATATGAATATTATGAATAAACCAATCTTCCTACCTTGTGCAGCACCTTCAATGATTCCTGGAAGATCTAAGAGCTGAATGTTGGCTCCTTTGTACTAGGGCAGAAGAATGAAAGAGGTAAAAGGCTACGGGACACTCTGCTGATTGCCCCTTGAAAAGCTTTCCTTAATATGAACTAACAACCCCTTAAATCTTAAGTCAAACACAGGCCTAAACAGCAAAGTACAGGAGAGTCCATGCCGATTTCCCATAATGCTGCTACAGGTTCAGAGAGTGCTCAATGGAAGGATTTAAGATTCCATGTTGCTGAAAGTATAGTGTTGCTATCTTTGAAAAGCTAGCCCTGTATTGGCATAATAAGGGAAGTATTTCAAAGCTTTCAATTTGGGACAGGAACTTTCTAGTTCCATTTGACACCCATCTAAAGCTCATCCCACGTGCAATCATGTCATCATGGAAAATTCAAGACTTTATAAAAATAATAATAACAGCCAGAGCTAACACTCACATAGCACCTACTATGTACCTGGCGTTGCACTCCCTCTACCTCTTGAAATAAAGAAATGACTCAGACAGATCACAATACAGACTAAGGATCTAGAGCATCATTAAAAATTTTTTTAATGAAAAACAACCTTTTTACTGGAACTAATTAGTGAACTCAGAGAGTACTCTTACTGCTCCACCAGACCTCAGTGAATGAGTAAGAGCTCCCAGAAGCAGTGAAGGCTGCTCAGATGGTATTCAAGCTGTAATCCAGTATTCCTTCAGGCCATGGAAGCTGCTAGAAACTCTTTAAGGCCTCATAATGACAGGGCAAGACAACCAAGCCAGCCTCAGTAAAAGGACAGATGCAAACACCCACCCACACACTCTCACTCTCTTTTTGTTCCCCTTAGAATCCAGACTTACCTCAATGACACCTGGGATACATGTCAGAGTGGTGAATTCATAGGATGCAGCTTCACTGGCTGTGGATGTCATTAAGCTCAGGAAGGTAGACTGAAAAGAGCAGAACACCCCATTCAGGAGGTAAAACACCCAGCTCCCAGGCTTTCAACCCCTCTAGGTTTAATGGCAAGCAGCCTCGTAAGTCAAAAAGACCCTGCTATGAAATGGACTGGAGAGAAGCAGGGTGGGGTGGAGTGAGGACGGAAGGTGCAGAGAGCGAAGAAAAGGAGGAAAATAAAACTCTGTAATTTCACTCATGTGACCCCGAGAGATAACATCCACATGAAATTTACTATCACACTGCCTGACTTTTTAAGGGAAGAAAATTGCGATTTGAAAGTCAAATATTTAAATCACAATTCCCCTTTTCTTCCCCCTGCCCCTACTTTAAAAATAATTTCACAGGTAAGATATATAGGCACTGGGGTACAGAAATCCATCTTGCCCTACTAGAAAGTTAGGGGGTGATGGGGGAGGATATAAGAGAGAACAGATCAGGGGAAGGGGTATTCAGTAGGCTCGCTATTTTGGGGTGGGGATAGGGGAAAGACAGGGAGAAAAAAACTGCAACTCAAAATCTTGTGGAAATGAATGCTTGAAAACTAAAATTAATCAATAAATTTATTTAAAAAAAAAAAAGAAAAAGAAAAAGAATTTCACAGTCATTGTTGAAGGTAAAACCAGGCACACTGATGCACTATTGATGGAATTATGAATTAATTGGTCCAACCGTTCTGGAAAGCAATTCAGAATTATAAGAAAGTGATTAAAATGCCTTGACCCAGAGATTCCACAGCTAGGAGTATACCCCAAGGAGATCCGTGGTGAACAACTCACATATACTAAAATATTTAAAGTAGTCATTTTCATAATAGCAAAAACATGAAAACAAAATAGATGTCCACCAACTGGAGAATGACTAAACAATCCGTGGTACATGAAGCAATAAACTCATATTCCTGTGCTGTAAGGAACACTGAATATAGAGAAACATGAGGAGAAATTCTGATACAGAGGGAAGTAAGCACAGCCTAACAACAAAGAAAACGGAAAGAGAAAAACTGAATAATCAAAACTGAATGCTGGGAAATCTAAGACAAAGGCTGGGCTCAAAGAAGAGATGAAAAGGCACCAGCTCGTCTTCCTGGAGGAGGAGAGGAAAAGCAGGAATAGGGAACTGACGAGGAACAACGCACATAATGTCAAGCTTTCTGCAAGTATTCTTTTGTTTTACTTTATTTTTTTCCACCTCATTTTTGTTCTTTATTATAGGGGAAAGTCATCTGGGAGGGTGAAAGGGAAGAACTATACTGCAAAATGTAGGTAATGTAAAAAAATATAATAATAAAAAATAAAAATATAATAATAAATAATGTAAAAAATATAATAAAACACTTAAAACCGTAACTCCTGTGTATTATTCTTTCATATACATTTTCTATTAAGGAGGACCATTTGAATTTTAGCAGGAATTCAATCATCTATGAATTAGTAAGTAAGCATAGCTCATGAATTGCTATATCTAGCACAATCTATTGGCATGGGATTACGACTTCAGTTTTCCTTCATTTCTGTTAACATTGTCTTACAGTTCTCTTGATACTGAATTTAACAAACATTTATGAAGCCCTTGCAAGGTGCTACACTAGAATAATGATGACAAAATAGTTCCTGCCCTCAGAGAGCTTACGTTCCACTGGGCAGACACAACATGGCCACAGATAAGTAAGTACAAGGTGATTCCAACGATTACATGGAGGAAGGACATTCCAAGTATGGGAGATGATGTTATGTGTAAATGCAAAGGCAGGAGAGAGAATGTAATGTTTGGTGAACAACTAATGGTCCATTTTAACTGGGAAAATATGCTACACAAAAGCAAAAGGAACATGAACCAAGGCTCGAATAAATAGGCTGGCCCTGAAATGCCAGGTTAAGAAGTTGTATTTTATCAAAGCATCAATAAATCTTTTATCTCTTAAAGAATCTGTTTAAAGGAAAGAAAAAACAATACAAAGACAAATGACAAAGACCCAGAAGACAAAGGTTTTATCACCAAAGTCTCTGGAACTGTGAAACAGTTCAAGGCCAGAATCTGATCTGATTTTATCCGAGGATATGAAGGTAAAGAAAAGGCGCTGTATCTACTAGCCCTAAGGACCCTGTGGGACCTTTCCATGTGACTTGAGGCTGAAACTTTCCACAAGTTCTGTTTCTCCCCCATTACAATGGGAGCTCCTTGAGGGCAGGGACTGGTTGACTTTTCTATCAGTGTTCCTGGCACGAAGTATAGTGCTTTGTGCAAAATGCTTCATTCATTCATGTGTTCATAGACTGAGAAGCCAAATTTCAGAAAAGTTTTCCAAGTCTACTTTTGATTACAGCCCATAGGTTTTCAGTAGTGTTGTATTACATATTAGATTTTTTAACTGTAAAAAGTTGTAAAGTATATTTTACAAATCAAAAAAATAATTATTTTACTTCATCTCAGGGACTTTGCTCATCATTAAAACTGCAGGCTAGCATCAGAGAGTTGTAAAAAAAAAAAAGAACCACCCAATATCCTGCCCTCATGAACAAAGCTGACTGATCTACCTACACTTTTGTGTTCCACAAAATAGAACTAAAGAAATCAAACTAAGATAATCAGAAGGACTGAGGGAAAGAGGGGTTGCTTTATGAGGCCAGACTAAAAGATTAGGGCTTAGTAATCTAAAAATAGCAAGACTGACAAGGGTCAGGCTAAAAACTACTAAAATTACAAACGGCACATACAAGCAAATCCTAAAAACCTAGGACCACATCATACCCTCTGGTCCTTGAATAAAATAAGCTAAGGACAAATAAGATAAGAACTAATTCACCCAGCAGGCAAACTTATGGAGCTTGTAACTGCAAGGTACAGCAGACAAAAAAATCTAAATGAAATATAATAATGTTTAAACAAACTGGTGAGTCCATAGTAAGGAAAGAAGCTGGAGTATAGCTAACCTTTAAGGCTGAGAGCATACTAAGCTCAATGAAAGCTGGAAAAACCATAAAGATAGCTCCAACTTCTTCCCTTTGTAAATGAGGAGACAGAGGCACAGTGAGGTGACTTGCCCAAAGTCACACAGCTACTAAGTGGCAGAACTGAGAGACTTAACCTTAAAACTTCAGACCACAAAGTCAATTCTTTCTCCCTACATTATGGCAAAACATCCAGATCTCTCCCAACATGTTCCTAGACATTCTTTTGACAACAGAATTAGGATATGGGGGCAGCTAGGTGGCAGTGAATAAAGCACCAGCCCTGGAGTAAGGAGCACCTGAGCTCAAATCCAGCCTCAGACACTTGACACTTAATAGTTGTGTGACCTTGGGCAAGTCACTTAACCCCATACGCCTTGCCTTACCCCCTCCAAAAAGCAAAAAGAAAAAGAATTAGGGTATAACTGGACTATGGATTTGACCCAAAAGATTGACAAGGAACTGAACAGACTACAGTGCTTCATATTTTGGAAAAGAATTGAGGTAACAGTAATTTAAATTATCTTAACAATTTAGCATTGCAATTAAGATATGTGAGGAAAGACTAAAATTTTTAAAGGGTCAAGAAATTGTCATATCAGGAACAGTTGAAGGAAGGCAAGATGTTTATAAAGTCTGGAGGAAAGAAGATGAACAGAATCCCAGCATTTCAAAAGTTGGAAGGATAAATTCAGTTCAGAAAAACAGCAAAAGGCGATAAAAAATTGGGTTTGGAAAAGCCTTAGAATCCATTAACAAATTTTTGAGCCCCACTATGCACAAGGTTCTATGGGTAATATAAAGATGTGTTAAAAACACAAGAAAAAAATTAAAAGAATTTGTCTTTTGTCTGGAAAAGAGAAAGGTGAACGATGATCAGACTCCAAATACAGAGAATTTTCATGAGGCTACTGGTCAGACATTTTTCATGTCTTTGAAGGGCTGAGCAAGGGAAAATTAAACAAGCATTAATTATCCACTATGTGCCAGACCCTGTAGCAGGTGCTAGGAATACAAAAACAAAAACTAAGCAGCCATTCCTCTAAAGTTTACATTAAATTAGGGGAACAGCAGATACACTTTTAAGTACATTATACAAAGCAAATACAAAGCAACTGGAGGTGGAGAGGTCTAGCCAAGCCATCAGGAAAGGCTTCATGTAGCAGGTGGTGCTTAAGGTGAGCTGTCAGGAAGCAAAATGTTCTTTTTCTTCTTTTTTGAGGTAATTGGGGTTAAGTGACTTGTCCAGGGTTACACAGCTAGTAAGTGTCTGGGGCCACATTTGAACTCAGGTCTTTTTGACTCCAGGGACGATGTGATCCACTGGGCCACCTAGCTGCCCTTCAGATGCTAAGTGGAGGTAGGGAAGGAGTAAATTCCAAGCATGGGGGAACTGCCTAAGAAAATACATAGAGGACAGAGACTGTCAATAGTGAAGCAGACTAGTTTTGTTGGGCTACAGATGCAGTGTCATTAGTTTGGAGGCGCAGGCTGGAGCAGGATTGTGAAGGGCTTTAAAAGCCAATCAGAAGGGTCTCTCCCAAGGAAATAGTGAGCTACAAGAGTTTTCTGGGCAGGAAGGAGGGAAAGGAATAACATGATCAAATTGTGCTCTGAAAAATCCACTTCGGCAGGTGTGTGAAGGAGAGATTTGGAGCAGAGACAAACTTCAGGCAGGGAGACCAATTATCAATCAATCAACAAGGATTTATTAAAAGCCTAATATCTGACAGGCACTGTGTAGAGCCCTCCAGAAGCTAACATTCTACAGCTGAACAAGTTGTGGTCTATGAATGTAATGGAATACTATTATTCCATAAGAAATGATGAGCAGGAAGATTTCAGAAAAACCTGGAAAGACTTACATGAACTGATGCTGAGTGAATTGAGCAGAACCAGGAGAATATTGTACACAGTAACAGAAACAGTGTGATGAACAACTTTGACAGACTTAACTCTTCTCAGCAATACAAGGATATAAGACAACTCCAAAGTGTAAAACGCTATCCACATCCAAAGAAAGAACTATGGAGTCTGAATGCAAATCAAACCATAGTGTTTTCTCTTTTTTCGTTGTTTTTTCTTTCTTGTGGTTTCTCCCATTGGTTCTAACTTTTCTTTACAACATGACTAATGTGAAAAATATGTTTAACACGAATGTATAAGTAGAGTCTATATCAGACTGCACATCATCTTGGGTGGGGGGGGAAGAGAGGGCGAAAATTCAGAACTCAAAATTTTATGGAAGTGAATGTGCTGGAAATTTAAAATTAATTAATTCTTTTAAAAAAAAGCTGACATTCTAAATAGGGAGGAAATGTGTGTATATGAGAGAGAAAGACAGCGAGAGAGAGAGAGAGAGAGAGAGAGAGAGAGAGAGAGAGAGAGAGAGAGAGAGAGAGAGAGAGAAAAGAGACCAGCTATGTGACCCTGGCCAAGGCTTTGCTTCAGTTTCTTCATCTGTAAAACCGGGACATAATAGCACCTAACTCCCAGGGTTGTTGTGAGGATAAAATGAGATAATACAGAAATGCTAGCTATTATTATTATGTATATAGAGATATATACAATGTAGTTTTAGGAGTGAGGGCACTAGTAGTAGTAGGGAAGAAATCAGGAAAGGCTTCATGTAGAAAAAGGAGCTTGGGCCAAGTATTACAAGAAAGCAAGGATCCCAAGAGTCAGAGCTGGGAGAGGGGAGAAAAGAGCATCCTAGGCATGGCAAAGAGCCAGTGCTGAAACAGGGATGGGCGAGAACCCAATGAGTGTGGACCACCAAGGAGGCCAGTACAGCTGGACTGCAGAATCATTTGTGAGAAGGCTGGAAAGGCAGGAAGGGCACAAGTTGTGAAGAACTTTAAATGCCAGAAGATTTTAGAGTTGATCCTCCAGGTAACAGGGTGACAATGTTAGGAAGATCTCTGGTTGCCGTGTGGAAGATGGAGGGGTGTGGGGAAAGACTTGAGGCCAGGAGACCAATCAAAAAGTTGATGAGGGGCTGAAGTGGAGTGGTGGCTGTATGAGTGGAGAGAAGGGGATGTGAATGTATGAGATAATGCAGAGGTAGAAACAAGATCGTACGTATGGAATGAAGAGTCACGTGTGACACCAAGGCTGTAAAATCGGATAACCAAAGCACAGTGGTCTCCTTGATTGTAATAGGCAGGTTCAAAAGCAGCATGGGTTTGGGGGCAAGGATGAGCTCTGTTTTGTGCATGCTGAGTTGGAGATGTCTATGGGACAAGCAGGTTGAAATTTCCAATAGGCAATTTACAATGCAATCTAGAACAACAACAAAAGGTTCAGGATGGCTCTAGAGATCTGGGAGTCACCTGCATAGAGACCATGGGATCCAACAAGGTCACCGGGTGAAAGAACGTAGTGAAAAAAGAAGAGGAACCAAGTGAGATCCCTGGATTATTCCCAGTTAGTGGGTGAGACATGGATAGTGAGCTAGGTCAAAGGAGACTGAAAAGGAGCCATCAGACAGGTAAAAGAAGAAAGAATCCAGAAAAAGAGGGTGGTCAAAAGGGTTGAATATTGCATCAAAGCCAGAAGGATGAGGACTGAGAAGAAACCACTGGATTTGACACTTAAGAGATCATTGACAATTTTAGAAAGAGAAGTTTCAGAAAAGTGATGCAGTCAGAGAGCAAACTGCAGGTCTGGGAGGACAACAGCGGAGAAAATGGGGGCACTGAGTATGGACAGCTTTTAAAAGGAGTTTGGGTGAGAAAAGGAAAATATATATAAGACGATAGCTATCGGATAGTAGAAATGAGCAAATTTATTAAGGATGAGGGGCCATGAGTACATTTGCAGGCCACAGAAAAGGAACTAGCAGATAGGAAAAGATCCGAGAGAGGATGATAGTGGAGGCAATCTATAGGAAAATATGGGAGGGAATGGGATCAAAGGTCCCTATAATGGGGCTGGCCTTGGTGAGGAGGACCTAAACCAGAGTGGTAGCCATGTGAACTGAGAAAATAGGACAGATTCAAAAGATGCTGTAGAGATTCTTAGAACCCCATTTCCTTTAACTATGAAGCTTTCCTGATCCCCTAGCACTCTCTCTCCCCAAATTATCCTATATTTATTTTGTAGGTATTTCTGTATGGACATATAACAGGATGAATAAATGCTTGAATCATTGCTTAGATTCAGCTACTAACTGGATATGTAGGATGAGGGAAAGGTAGGGACAACTCAGGTGCTGGAATAGGGTGATTAGAAGGAAGGTGATACTCTTAAAACAGAAATACAAGGAAGAGGGGTGGATTTTGAGAGGAAAAGAATCAGTTAAAAATGGCCAATAGATAGATAAATTAGATAAATAGATAAACTTGATAAATGGAACTCCAGAAAGATATTTAGATGTTGGAGTCATCTGTACTGAGATGATAATAATAGAACCTATGGGAGCTGATGAAGAAACCAAGAAGAGTGCAGATGGAGAAAAGTAAAAACCCCATGCCAGAACTTTGAGGAACACCCACAGTTAGTGGCTATGCCATAGATGGTGATCCAGAAAGGGGGACTAGGGAATGGTCAGATAGAACTTCTAGAGAACTGTGTCACGAAAACCTAGAAGGAAGAGACTAACAAGGAGAGAAGAGGCTGATCACCAGCATCAAATGCAGATGAAGAGTGAAAAAAAATAACACTAGATTTGTTAATTAAGAGATTATTACAGGGTGGGAGAGGGGGAAAGAGACTGCTGGTAACTTTGTGGAGAACAGTTTCAGTTGAGTGAGGAGATATGATGCTAAGCTGAAAGAGAGAAGGGATGAAGTCACAATGCACCCAAACAGAGACATTTCAATTGGACCTTGCTCTGCTATTTCTTTGAAAACAAAACACCCAATAACAAAGGAATGAAATTCTAAGGGAGGGCGTTGACTGGCATTGTCAGCACACAAAATCAGACAATAATATATACTGAATAGTTTAGACATTTGCCTCCCTAAAGTCTAGAATGCTGAAATCAAGCTTTAGAAGTTTCTTCTAGGCATCCACTACAAGGATAAGCAACACACATGTAATCAGCTTTTATGTAATCAAATCCAATAGGCCCCACTCTAAGCAATCAATCAACAAGCATTTAAGCACCTACAGTGTGCCAGGCACTATGGATACAAAAAGAAAAATTAAACAGATGCTGTCCTCAAAGAACTTACATTCTAGCTAGGGATATAATATATATACATAAATACATACAGACTATGTAAAAATAAATACCCTGGTAATGGGGGGCACAGGGGAGAGGAATCAGGGAAGGCTCCATGTAGAAGACGGTATTTGACCCGAGTCTTAAAGGAAGCTAGGGAATCTAAGAGGTGGAGGTGAGGAGGGATTCCAGGCATGGAGACAGTACAAAGGCAGGAAATGGAGTGCCATGAGAGACAGAAAATGGAGATGCCGTGTGAGAATGACAGCAAGAAAGACCACAGAGCAGAGGAAGGGAAGAGATATATAATTTCTTAGGTGAGGAAAGGTAGGATTAGAGAGGGTGGAGACTTGAAACAGGGTGACCAATTAGGATGCTATTTCACAACAGTCCAGGCAAGAGGTGATGAGAGTCTGAAGCAAATAACTTCAATCACTGACCTTACCCACAGAAGGAAAGCCAATCAGTGCCACTCGGGCATCTCCAGATTTCATCACATCGAAGCCTTCTCCTTTGGTGGAGGCAGATTTGGAGGGTTCCAAGAGCTGTGCTCTGTACTTGGCAAGTTTGGCTTTCAGCAAACCAAGGTGGTACTCAGTAGCTAAATATCACAAAACCAGACACGGCAGATCAAGATCCATGTAATCAGACATGCAGGTGAGACATCAATGAACGTCAGGAAGCACTGACTGGACCAAAGCCTACATTGAGGAGCTATGGCTAGAACCATCTCTCTGGGAATGACAGACTGAAATAGGAGCACTTGGTGGTTCCATCCAAACCACAGCTGAACCCAACTAAGAATGTTCTATTTGCACCAGAGCAGCCCCGCCTCCCGCTTTGTAAAGATCAGTTTCACGTGTCATTCATTTCCTTTCAGCAGGAACTATGTAACATCTCTGCCAAAGGACCCCCCCCCCCATCCTCAGCCCAAGCTTCTGATGTAGATGCATGCAGAACAATTTTGGGGCGGCCCCCGGACTCCCCCCAACAGATGAGGACTCTGAAGCCTCTAGGAAGTGACTTGCCCAAGGTCACACGACGTGAACGCCATCTAATTCGACTCCCTCATTTTACATGGGAGGAAACTGAGGCCCGGAGAGGACACCTGCCCAAGGTCACGCCGGTAATAAATCGTGGGTCCGAGATTCAGGCCTATTTCCCACCATGCCCCGGTGCAGAGCTGAGCCGGCTCTTTTTCCCGGCACCCCACGGGTGCTGCAGGCCCCATCTTTCCCATTAAGACCCCAAATTCAAAGAATCCGGAGAGTCCAGGGGAGTGGGGGCTCAAGCACCCCCGCCCCTCCCTCAGTCTCCCGCATCGTCCCGCCCATTTCACAGATAGGGAAACTGAGTCAGACGGAGGGCCACAAGGTCCAGGGGCGGAAGATGCGGGGTGTCCCGCGACCCCCGGGACCGGCGCTCACCCTTGTTCTTCTGGGTCCGCGCGATCTCCTTCTCGATCTCCGAGATCTTCTCCAGAATACCCATGGCGGCGGCGGGGGCTGCGGCGCCAGCAGCGGTGACGGCAGAGGAAAGGCTGCAAGTGAGGGCCGGAAGCAGGCGGCCGGAAGCCGACTCCGAGGCGCTCCCCTCACGGCCCGCCCTCTGCGCACGCGCAGCGCCTTGCCGGTACTCCCGGCAGGGGCGTCCGGGCAGCTGACGCACAGCACCGCCCCCTGCGTTCCGAGTTCCGGGGCGGGGGTAGTCCTGCCTGGTCCGCAGCTTTTTTTCCCGAGTGGGAGGGCTGCGCCTTATGCGTTAGGACCTACTCCCCGCCCCCCCCCCGGGCTCCCCCGCTGGTCTCCCCAGTTTTCCAGAGCCGGCTTTCTCGTTCTATACTGAGGCCCGGAGAGGCGGCGTGCAGAGGGCACGGGCTCCAGCCTAGGCAGCTCCGTGGCACGGTGCCTAGAGTGCAGGGAGGCACGAAGCCCTAGCTGTGCGACCCTGGCCTAGTCACTTAACCTGTCCCAACAGCACCCATCTCCTAGGGTTGTTGTGAAGGGCTTACAAACCTTGACTGTTACTTCCCTTGTTTCACCCCCGTTTTCTTTGTGAAACTGGCATAGCCACTTGAAATCGCCTTGACAGAGTGATTGTGAGAAAGCATCCACACCACCACCATAGATGCACGGGAGCAGGATTCGAACTCAGGGCCCCTGACTATGCACGGTGCCACACAGCTGTCCAGGCTAGAGTATCAACGTACCATTTGTTTTCCCTAGAATGTTGTGTTTTACAAATTAAAATCTGCCCCCCCCCCCCCAAAAGTCAATAGCTTTCCCTTGTCCCTCCAGAGGAACCTTGAGAAATGCTCCAGAGCAGGTTCCAAAGAGGCAGTAATTAATAAGGAACTTTAGTAAAGTAGGGATGAAAGGCAGATCCTAGGAAGAAGAGCTGAGCCTTAGAGCAGAAAATTATTTCAACAGGCAAAGAATGAACAGGAGAGGGGGGCTCGGTGGAGCAGTGAACACTTAACTAGCCACGTGACCTCGGGCAAGTCACTTAATCCCAATTGCCCTGCCTTCTCTCCTCCAAAAAGCAAACGGGGTGGGTCTGCTTGTGTTTGGAGAGGTATAAAATAAGATTAAATCTGTAGCGATTAGCCCAGTCTGGTAGGAAGAGTGTCTGAAGGAAAGTAATATGAAACAAAAGTAGGTTGGAACCAGATTGTGATAGAAATTGCACGCCAGGCTAATTTTATCCTATCAGATTTTGAGCAGGGGAATGACATAGGCCACCAGTACGTTGGAAAGATGGTTTTGACAGATGTGTGACTGAAAGATGGTAGAGGGGAGTCTGGAGATGGGGAGACCGTTTTAAGTCTTACATCAGGCAAAGCAAAGATAATGATAATGGCCTGGCTTTAGATGATGGCTGCCATGTGAGCAAAGAAAACTGGACAAATTCCAGAAATGCTTGGAATTAAAATCGACAGCATTTGAGAGAGAAGGGAAGAGGCAAAGAGAACCTACCCATTCGATCCTGGGTGTCTAGCTGAAGGAGAGTGATGGGGCAAAGGAGTGGCAAATACTCCTTAATTTTTCCAGGCTTCAATTTGGGATGTTCTGTTTTTAGTTTTTCTTGCTTTGTCAGGAAGATATTTTTTCACAACCATATGCACAGATGTGCAAAATACACAAGTAACTTATTTCCTTGTAGCCGTTTAAGCACTTCCTCCACGGCTAACAATGAATTCTACTCCAAGTCCCAATCATCTGTTGTGCTTACTAGCTATGAGAACTTGGACAAAGTCACTTAACTCAATTGAGCCCATTTCCTTAATATTAAGAAAGGTATGAGAAGGGCTAAAATTTTGTCTTGGCTGCAAATGTTTTAATGTTTTGGGGACAGCACGAAATTAAATGGTACATCTGTATTCAAATCCAAAATTCTAAGATAATTGCTCTTTTCATTATCTCATCCTGCCATACCTTGTACAGCTTTGCACATAAGAGGGAAACCATCATGATGCAGGTCATCTTCCTCCAGGAGGGCTATCAGGCATGGCTCATCAGTGAAGTATTTCCAGGTGTTTGTTCCTCTGTGGTCTGCATTGCACACCATTCTGCAAGAACGGTATCTGCATTCTTCAAGCCCCTTTTCACTTTATGCCTTTTTGTCACCCCAGAACCAAGCATAATACAGAAACAGAAGTGGGGGTAAGGGGGAGGAGGTCAGTGACTTGACCTCATTAAAAATGATGTCATGTCATAATGTCACTCATTAACCAAGGAAGGAAGGGAAAATGTAGTAGAAACTCAGGATCTTCTAGCAGTTAAAGGCCTTGAAAGACCACATGTACAAATGGTTTCAGATCTTTCAAGGTGTTCCTGAGGGAAGTCTTACACGATTGCTACTTTTACACTATCAAACTCTGAAGTTCTTTTTTCCTGATGGATTTAATCATCAAGCTTGCTGTAATTTCATCACTGAAGCAATTTCAATGCCTTTCTTGGAGTTTCAATGGAGTTGATATTTATAACTTTTATCTTGTGTTGTAGCTAGTTTCCTATATGATGTAAGCATTCTTTTTCATCAATCTCCAATCCCCCCCACAACATACATGTGTATTTTTTGCTGCCCCTGCTTATAGGAAAAAGGGAAAAATGCTCAAAAAGGGTTAGGGTAGAGAGTAGAGGATTAAAGATGCCATTTTTATCTGTAGGATATGGATGTAAATACTGGTTTGCTAGTTCTTTAGTACAAACTAATAAAACAACAAGCTACAGAAACTCTGTCCCTTCTTTGTATCTAGTATTGCTTCTCTTAAATATTACAAGGCCAGAAGACACAAATTGTAATAAAAAAAAAAAAACACAAAAATTGGAAAGGACTTTGCCATGTGTTGATTACACTTCTATTGTGATTCAACCTGATCAAATATGGACAAAAATCAACTTTAAGAGAAGAACTACTCTTTCCTACTTTTAAAACTTCTAAAGAAGTACACAGAAAGTTGCAGGAGGAGGGGAAAGCACCCCAAAGTTGCAAATATCAAGACTGGAAGGAGAAAGAAACCAGACTGCAAGGGCCACCTAAAGTGAGCTTTACACTATTTGAACAAAGTCCCACATCATAGATATTTTCAGTACACAAAGCAAAATAACACTCTCCAAAGCTACAAACTTTCCAAACCTGGTAATTGTTCCTTTTTAGCTGCTGGTTTCTTCCAATACAGAAATGTTTTGGGTTAAAAATAGGGCAAACAAACTGCTCAAATACCTTTATTATATATTTCTTTTTATTATTTGGACATTGATAGCTCTGCAAAATACTTTTCCCACCCAATCCCTTTCCAAAATTCCTCCATAAAGAAAGAAAATATTTTGTATCCACTTTTAAATCTAATAAAAAACTGAAAATTCAAAGATGAATTTTTATGCTCCAGAACATATTAGTTATTTTAAACTGCAATGCAACATATTTAATGGCATTTTTTTCCTGGAAAATTATCTTATCAGACTCCATTTTATAAGGTGGGGGGAGAATTAGATCAAGGACTTAGAAAGGAAATTCCCTGTTTTCATAAGGGAAAGATAATTCTAAGTACCCTTTTGCTACCCCAAGACTTTATGGTTTTGATAATATAACCAGCATATAGACAACTTAGCTTTAAGCACTGCTTAATTATTTTGGAGTTCAGCTGAAATGCTATATAATGGTTAAGAGAAAAAGGAATTCTTCCCAAAATATCAAGAATATTAAGACCTGATGACCACAAAAGAAAAGTTTTCTGGGCAGTGGGGTACAAACTACCAAATTCCTCAAGGGATCTTCTCTATCAGGTACATTTTGTGTGAAAGCAGGTGAAGGGAAATTTGAAATCAGCAATATTTTTAAATTATGGGTATGAATGACAATTTAAAATATTGCACACAGTATCAAAGTCATGTAAACTACTGACAGATCAAAAATAAAAGTAACTACAAATGGAGATAAATTTTTCAAAGTTCTTTTAGGGAACACACTGGAAGAGGTAAATTCTTTGTGTTGTAAGGGAGAGTCAAGATAAGTGATTAGAAGTGTTAACTTGGAAGTCAATACTTAATTCTTTTCTCTGTCCCCCTCAGATTTTTAGATCACGAAATCTTCATTAAAGGTGTTAAAAGATCCAGCAAAAGTATTACTACTTATTCATCTTTCATTATAACTGGCAGTTTCTCCTTAATTCCATTTAGCTAACGGACAACCATTAATTTCCCCAAACATTTCACACCCAACAACTCATGAGGGCAGTCTTGTCTCATTTTTTCACTCTTATATGGAAGGCTTGAGAAGTTAAGCCTTTTTGAGATGTTTACAAAACATATGCCAGGCTATTCACTAGCAGGGTCCTGAAAGATGAAAAAATTTGCAACATGAGGAATAATTGGAATTAAACAGCACTTGCTAAAATAAATGAACCAAACACAATTCATGTTATTGTTGCCTTGATTTCAAAATCTCATTCATCTGCTTATCAGCAAAGCTGCAGTGGAGCCTCTCTCATTAGTGTGAAATCAGCTAGGTTCAACCATAGCAACAAACAAGGAAGAAATGCCAGTTATTTCAGTGCCTTTGTTTTTTAAATCAGACATGTTGGATACAAAAATAATTCACTGGGGACAGATTCTGATGGTTCAATCGCCCTGATTAGACCAGACTAGCTGGTTATGTTTCCATATACAATTCTCAGGCTCCCTAAATTTTGGATCTACATAACACGTGCCCATTGACTACTACTTCCCCAAATATATTTCTTTAAAGGTTTACCCTAGGATTCAGCCTTTTGATATGTTACAGTACATGTATCATAAGTTAGTTGGTTTGTGTATCTGTCTAAATAAAATGTATCCTTCACTACTCAATTAAGTGAAGGGCTTTGCATTTTCTTATACTGCCAGTGGCCAAACAACATCAAAACGGGTTTGTTCCCTTAGGTTACAACTGTTTTGTTTTAAAGCTACCCTTTTTGTTCTTTGAATCAAAGTCTGGAAACCACCAAAAAATGCCATCCCTAAAGCCCTGCACATATTTGACAGCTACACATCAAATATACAATTGATGCCAATTTTGAAGCTTCTGAAATCTTTTAAGAAACAAAAGAACAAAACAAACAAACAAACAAAAAAAACCACACGCACACTTTGGCACGCACACAAGCCTCGGGTTATTATCTGAACATGGTTAATGTTTCCCCTCATCCCCCAACGTTTCAAAGTCATTGTTATAGGAGAACAACTGCTCCTTCTGCCTGATAAAAAGGTTTTGTCAAGCACTGTTTTGTGTAGCAAAAGGAGGCGGTACAAATGTTAAACTGACCAAAAAACAGTTCTCTTATTTAGCACTAATTTATGCAATGCTGCAAACTTTTGTACCAGGATGACTAGTTTCAAAAACTGCTGGTTGATTAAATATACACATATATATATATATATGTAGGTATAAAAATTAATAAGTCAACATTCGCTGTTTTCAATGTGAAAACGATAAAATGTAATTCTGAGTAATTGTGCATTTGCCATAGAGTCCTTGCTAAAGGGACCATAAAAATAACTTTTGTAATTAAAAAAAAATCTCTCTTTTTTTTTTATTGAGTTTGGTTTTACCCTCAAATCTGTAAGTTCAGAGTAAATGGACTGAGTAAGTAGGCTTCGGATCCATTCCTAACTGAGGGCTTGGAAGTCTTGAATTTAGTTATTCCCAATGGTGTGCCAAGGGAGCCTAACAACTATTTCTTTAGCCTCGAGTTGCTAATATTCCAGTGCTTTGCAGCTTGGGTTGACCCCATAAACCAATCAGAACTAAAGCCTGATTTGACCCTTCACAAATCAGGACTGCCTCAGCCAGGTGCTTCATTAGCAGATGTGGTGGCTCACCAATTCCCTGCATAAAGCTTTGCTGATGCACACATGTATATAGGCTGTGGTTTCTTTGAGCTACCAGACAAAGTGCCAGACCAGGGGCACTGGGGTGCAACCAGAAATCTGTGATTGGAAAGAGTTAGTCCAAAACCCTGCATGCCAAGCCAATGCCGACATGTCGTCCTGGGAACTCTCGGCTCTGCTTGGGTCTAGAATGGGGAGAGGGGCATTCCCGTGATACAGAAGGTAGCTGTGTAATAAGGAAAGGTGCATTTAAAGGTAGCTTAAAAACCAGATCGAGTCACATTGCCGCCAGAAGCAGGAAGCCCTCCACTTGCTTCTGCCCCTCCCCCTCCCAGGTCAGCGGCATCTCTTGGGTTCTGTGGGTTGGCACTGACGCCACCCGGTGCATCTGCTCCTTAGGAGACTGGCACACACCATCTCCCGCTTCTGGCAGGTCCACAATTCTCCTGATCGACTGGAACCTTTTCTGCCAAGTCCAGTTTGACTTGGTATTGTCATCGGAATTCATAGATTGGGGCGCTGTGTTCAGGAACATGAGTCAGATTTAGGGACTGATACCTGCAAAGGGGAGGAGGAGAGAATGAAGAATGGGAGATGGTCATAGAAGAATTCTAAGTCTGCCTGGATCATGATTAGACTGCAGGACTACTGTTTAACACATCAAGTTTACAACATCCTAGGAAACCTCATTTTAATTTCTCCCAAATTAAGCAAACTCAATTGAATTCATTTCTATTTTTCTAGATGAGTCTAAATCCCTGGCCTAAGCAATGAATATAATTTATTATTTGTAAGTGTTCTGCTGTCATTCATACAGTATTGTAACATGCCTACTCATCACATGAAGTCTCCCAAGCATGGATTACTACTTCCATTAACTCCCTGTATAACCTACAACCTCATTATCAAGTCATATTGGGGCGTGACACTCTAACTCAGTTTCTGATGTCTTAGTTTTTATGGTATGGCAAATTAAATTCATATGTAATCCAACCTCATTTTTTGCTCCTCATTCTTGCCAAATCCTCCCTGTGCTTGCTAAGAGGTAAAAATGATTCAAATAAATTAGAGCTTTTCATTCATCTCTGTGCTCTAAGGAAAGGAGAGTTAAAAGATGGGCAGCAGGAGGAAGGACAAGCAAAGGCCTGGATAATCCACAAACTGGCATTCTGCTGAAGAAATTATGAGCTGACTATAAAGGACAGCCCTTCTCTACCTATATAATTCATAAAGGAACATTCAAAAAGCCTGCAGGGCCACAAGGAAATGGTGTGTTATTTTCTATAACGTGAATAACACATTATTGGTATTCAACTGTTTTTAAAATACTTTAATTACTTTTAAATGGTAATAAAGCTCTGGGAAGGAAGGCGATACAAAAGATTTTTATAGCTTTATAAGAGCAAATAGTGAAGTTATCTATTGAAAGCCCAAGACAAGCTGATGCTGGAGCAGCACTGACTCCATCTCCTGACTGAGGAACATTGTCTGGTCATCATTCCACAGTGGAACACTCCCAAATAAAGCCTCAGGAATGGGGTAGGGGCAGCATAGTGTGATCCTAAAAAATCACATGAAAGGTGAAATGACTTTCAACTTTTTAGCCAGGTTTAAAAGGTTTCATATGTCATTAGAATGAAGTAAAATCAGTTTATAATCATATACTATGCATACCAGTACATAAAAATGAATGATAATAGATAAAATTTATAAGAATAAGTGGAACAGGGGCAGCTAGGTGGCGCAATGAGTAGAGCACTGGCCCTGGAGTCAGAGGGACCTGAGTTCGGATCCGGCCTCAGACACTTAACGCACACACAAACAAAAACCTAGCCATGTGACCTTGGGCAAGTTACTTAAACCCAATTGCCCTCCAAAAAAAAAAAAAAAGCAAAAACGAATAAGTGGAACAGAGGTCCATATAGAATGTGATTTTGCAGAACTCAAGTGGCAATCTATGTGTAAGACATCAGATATTTAAATAGCAAAAAGCAATTTGATCTACATTGTCCTGAGTCCTAGTCATTTGCTAAGCATGAAAAAAAAAAGCAGCAAGAATGCAATACATATTCCCCTCAAACCCCCCTCACCCCCCACCCCGTGTTCAAAGGCTGGACAAGATGTTCTCTATGGTTCCTTCTAGTTCTAAATCTTATGTTTCTAAGCATTTAGCATTTATTCCTTTGTCTGTCACCTATTTTTCTTTGCTCTATATTACCCAATTCAGTGTGAAGATGGACGAAGGACAGGAGTGAATACCTGTTACTGAAAGGTAAAACAATTTTTAAAGACTCCCAACATCGGCCAGCTGAATGAGGCATAACAATCTAAGCTGTTTTATAAGTCTTCACATTTTTTGAGATTTCTTTTTTCTTGCATCACGAAGAAATAACCTGTGCTGAATACCAACATTTGAGAGTAGCAAGAGCTCTCTTGTGTTTAGCTTGTATTCCCTTGATAATTTGCTTTTGAGAAAGGAAGAGACCTTTCTTACCATTCTGAACTCCTATGGTAATAATAGCCCTCTATAGAGGCTGCAGATTTCTGGAAGCAGATGTAGTAGAACCCAGCAAAGGAAGCACCACTGATGTCTTTGATTGTATGATCTGGGACTAGGAACTGTTCCTGTACAGATGAAGAAGATTATTTAAGCCATTGTAAAATAGGTTGATTTTCTTGGTGCTTCCCCTAAATCATGCAGTCCTAGACACCTCCAGTAAAGAAATACTAATGCTGGACTGAAATCAATCCATTGTGTGTGTGCTGAGTAGCAACTATGGGCACTTAAATCTTCTGAAGCACACCTACACACTACTGGTTTTCACAACATGTTAAAGTAACAAGTAATGTTGTGAGCTCCCTTGTGAATAGCAACTCTACAAGGGTAGTATGGTTTCCCCCCAAAACCACAGCCTAAATGATCCAAGGAAAATAAGTCTTTACTTCACTAAAGGAACTATACCAGGATTTTAAGCATGTCTATAGCAAAGTTAGCAAAACTCAAAGCACCCACCCACCTGCCTTCTTCCACACACCTTACAGGCCAGAACCAGATTAAAATATAATTGGGAAGGAAATGTTTACCAAAATTAATGAAATACAACACAAATTATGTTAATTTGTAGTATTCTGAGGCAATATAAAGGCACAGGGACCCCCTTCTATTTGACTTTGACACTACAGGTCTACAGCAATAGCTTGATCTATGGGGATCCCTGGAATATGTTTAATGGGCAAAGAGCCCAGAGAACAATTTACCACACCCACTCTAGCCTGCAAACCAGAAACCAAAACCAAACCAAAATAATCCTTCAGCAGCATCAAGAGAAGAATGGAATCGCTCTTGGTGACATATCAAAATAAGGAAAGAGTAGGCTATTATTTCATGTTATAATCCAAAGGATAGACATACATAAGGAATAATTCTATTAGAGATCAGACAAGAGACTACCTGGAGGATACCTAGGCAACATGTGGTAGTGCCCAGATCCAAACTATGAACATCTTAAAAAAAAAAATTAAATTTCCCATTCTTCCACATCTCACCACAAAACATTTTTATTGCTTAAATAAATTAAATTACAATTTTCACAGGACCCTTTGAGATCATTAAATATACTGGGGTAACACATAATTTGGTCTGGGAATTATTGCTCTGTAGAAACTACCTTTTCAAGAAATAGATGAATTCCCACAATAAAAGAATATCACTCTGGATTCAATATATATATGCCACTACAAGAAATCTGGCTTTCAATTTTGCCAATATATGATTGTATGCTACAATTAAAAAAGCAGAAGAGGTACTACAAACAGCGTACACAAATATTTCCTGAAACAAAAATCCCAAACATCAAACTAGATCAGATGGCTTGCACTGAAGACTGGATAGAAAACCAAAATGCTATTCCTGGTCTCATAATTCCTGCACTGTTTACGGGGTAAAAGATATTAAGATGTTACATTGAGCCCAAAGGATGGAATATGGTAGAAGAAAAGATTTATTTAAATAGCATTTGAGATCTCTTGTTGAAATAAGCATCAATAGCCCACTAATTTTAAGGGTACCGAGACCATCTTTAGTCAAGAGTACACAACACCATAAGATACAAGATTGGGGGTGGGGGGGTGGGCAGAGAGTAGTGTCAAAGGGATCTGGATTAGTATTAATTCTTAGGGAAAAAAATTCAAATTGAGAACGACTGAATATTACCTTAGGTTAAGAATAAACATGGTAACTCCTAAAGTCTGAATCAAATACAGGGTGTCCCAAATGTCCTAGTACACTTTAAGCTTTAGTAGCTTAAAACTGTACTAAGACATTTGGTTCAAACTGTATAAATCACTTAGGAGATTAGTACTTGGAAAATGCATGCTTTTATAATTACTCTCCTGGATCTGTGCTCGAGTTAGCCAATAGTGGTATAAAAACAACATGTATTCAACATTAATATGAGAAATCTTTGGTTAGGAGGGATTCCCTCTGGAGAATGGACATATGGCTCAAGTTACAGACAACAGTAAAGCCCAACTGCCTGAGAGACCACTCAAAGTGCAATGCTTACCTTCCACCTCATGAAGACATAATCCCCATTCTTCAGTTCTTCATAATCAAAGTCGTCTGAATTAAATGATTTTGCATACTGATAAAAAGCCTGGAACTTGCCCTGAAAGCAAAAGGCAAAAATCCCACAATGTTTTCCAGCAACAAAATGTCATTTTAGAATTGTACTCATACTGCCTAGATATAACAAAGTTTCCAAATTTTGATTGTCACAGATGAAACTCAAAAAGGAAGAACTATGGGATTACTGATTATTAGGATTAGGTATACTATTTTAGTTATTCATATGAATCCATATTAGGACTCTCAAGATTATTTACCTGGATTCCTGACTGGACAACCAAAAGAACTGTTGAAAAAAACCTCAGGATAGTGACAGAAATAAAGGTTAAAAACTAAAAATAGGGGTGGCTAGGTGGCTCACTTAATAGAGCACTGGCCCTGGAGTCAGGAGGACCTGAGTTCAAATCTGGCCTCAGACACTTAACACTTACTAGCTGTGTGACCTTGGCCAAGTCTCTTAACCCCAACTGCCCTGCCTTCTCCCCTCCAAAAAACAAACAACCCCCCCAAACTAAAAATAAATGCTGAAGAAAAGGATACAATTTAAGTAAATCCCACTCTTTAGACATAAAGTCTACCGGTTTTTAAATAAAATCTTCCCACAGAAAAAGGAAGAGCAAATTAACTTACTTTCAGCAAAGAATAAAATGGAGAAACATTTAAGCAGTATACAATTTTTCACAAGTTATTCTCTTCTAATTCTATGGATAGTCTTTATATAGAATTTTCAATCTAAAGCACTAACAAACAGGATACCAATTCATTTTCACAACACAAGTTCCTGATGGTCAACTGATTTTCAGAGTAAGAGATATAACATGTTACTCCTAATGGTAGCAAAATAGGATACTGCAATCCAATTGAACATTTTTAAAAGTCTAGACAAAAAGAAAAGAGACAGAAAGCTAGAGAACTCAGTGTAGCATTACAGGAGTTTTAAGACTGTGAAAATACTGTATAATGATATATATGCATATATAGTATGTACATTGATAAACGAACACACACACATATCTGTCCATCGATCACTTTAAAGCTTAGAAAATGTTGTATATTTATTATCCTGTTTGAATTTCACAACAAACCTGTTGTTGGATCTGTGATTTCATCAGCCTGAAGAACACATGATATAGGAATTCTCTCTACCAACTCAAGCTGGTTATGGATTAATAAGAGCTGGCCAAGGCACAGAAAAATTAAGAAACAGACAGACCTCCAACAAATATAATAATGTGAAATTCCCCAGCAAAGATTGAAAAGGATATCAAAAGGAAGCAATGATCAATAAAAACCAAAGGGAAACATTACTCAGTAACTCCACCCAGTCCAAAAGCTTCTAGTGCTATAAGCAAGGATGTAGAGGGTTGGGGAGAACAACAGAAAACTAAGATTAGCACCATTTCTGTTAAGACTGACTTAGAGCTAGTGGGCTTCTCAGCCTTTCAGAGCCATAGTAAGGGAAAGCCAGATCCCAGTAGGTCACTGTGTAAGGAGACAGACATGGCTCCACCCCAAGCACTGTGTGCAATCCTAGGACCCTTCAAGAGGTCTAAAGCCAGCTCAGTTTCTGGTAGAGGGAATACAGGGGGAAAAAAACTGCCCAGAATTTCAGAATACAGAAGACAAAATGTTGATCAAAAAAAAAAAAAAATCCAGAGAATGTCTACAGAAAAAAATCCTATCCTGCAAACTCCAATACTCAGAGTCCGGTTTAATCTCACAATTTCACTGAAAAATAACAAAATCTGAAAGCCAGCAGGAGGAGAAAGATCTTCAAATATAAAGAGAAGAAAGTCTAAATAACACAAAAGACTATTTTGCACCCACCTGAAAATGCAGGAGGGAATATGTTCTAAAGAGCAAAGGAGCTCAAAACATAACATAACAAAACAAAACAAAACAAACAGTTGTTCAATAAGAAAGAGGTATCTGAAACACTCCTAGAAAGAAATCTAGATCTAACTCAAACACCCCCGAAAAAAGAAATACAAGAAAGGTAACAAATGCAGCAACCAAAGCCAACGATAACAAAATAACAATGGAAACAAGAGATTTCTTTCTAAATATATATGAGGATGACAAGGGTTAAAGAAGTCAAACAGATATGCAGGCCTAAAATACCATGGTCTAAACTTCACAACACCCTGTCTTGTGGTTTTTTTTTTTTCAGGACTAAATTGCAGAAGGGTGCATAAAAGTGGGGAGAAAAGGAAGAATAGAGAGAGAGGACTGTGATGTACCCCAATCAAAGACTAACAATGAAGGGAAAATAACTCTTGTACTCTCTCAGAAAGGAGAGAGCAAGGGCAGCTAGGTGGAGCAGTGCATAGAGCACTGGTCCTGGAGTTAAGAGGACCTGAGTTCAAATTCAGCCTCAGACATTTAACACTTACTAGCTGTGTGACCTTAGGCAAGTCACTCGACCCCAGTTGCCCTGCCTTCCCCACTCCAAAAAGCAAAAAAAAAAAAAAGGAAGGAAAGAGAAGGCTCAACCCTGGAGAATGGGTGAGGCAAAGGGAGGGACTGGAAAAGGGAGAAAGAAAGGGGAAGTTTGTTTCAGTGGTGGGAGGGCATAGCACTCAAGAACACTCTTATGACAAAAGAGAGACGGGAACCTTAACATGGATATAATCTGCAGGGATTTGGCATTTAGAGAGACCATTCATTCTACTGAATCAGGGCTCATGGGGGAAAATAACACCCTAAATAACATCCTCTGAAGAGAGGGCACAGACCCAGTGAGCAAAATTGGAGGCAAATGGGAAAACAACAAAGCAACATCAATACTAAACTTTATATGCTCCAAATGTCTTACCATCTAAATTCATAAATTACAAAAGAAAATAGATAACTTTGATTACATGAAACCAACAAACTTTTGCACAGACAAAATTAATGAATCTAGGGATAAGAAAGGAAGCATTCAAATGGGAAAAGAAATCTTTGTATCAGATTTCCTTCCTAAGGGCTTAGCATCTAAGATTAAATATAAACAATTAATAGGAAAATGTGTGTGTGTATGTATGTATGTGTGTGTGTGTGTGTGTGTGTGTGTGTGTGTGTGTGTGTGTGTACACAGATAGACTGGGGGAGGGGGCAAGGCAAAAGGGGTATATAATATGCAACCAAAACCCAACAAATTAAGTGATCAAAGGATAACTGCTTTATTTGATCCATAATATAGCTGAGGCTAAAGCAAATACTTGGGATTCAGATTTCTAAAAACTGGTATTCAGGAGATGATATAATCGTAAGTTTTATTGTTATGTGACATAGCAAAAGAATACACCCATTATGGAAATATAAAACAGACAAGGTTTGTGCCTACATGCAAGAAACTTATACCAGCCTGAGGTTGAGAAAGATGTGTTGGGAAGGCAACATGATCAAAGTTGGGGTTCAGGAGACAAAATTACGTACCCTAAGAATGGGCTTGGTTGAAAATAGGCAATTGGTGACAGATTTAAGAGGGGGCCTTCCTAATCAGGCCAATTGTGTTAGAAAAGTTCTCGGGATCCCTTACTGATAGCAGGTTTGGGTAAAACTTAGGAAGTGGGAGTTTGTTTTTTTTTTAATCAGAACCATAAATTGGGAAGATTTGTTATCTAAGATAGCAGAAGGAGAATGACTCAAAGTCCCTTCAGTAGGCAAAAAGTTCATCCAATCATAAACGTGCAAGCCTTATATGCCTGACACAGTTAATAGTAGTCTATATGCTTCTGTGGGCATTAGAATCATTTAGCCTAAATGATTCTATATTGGAGTCCTATCATTATAAAATGACATCAGTCAATATTGGAGAGGATGTGGAAAGTAAGCACAATGGCACCCTGTTGCTGGAGTTCTGAATTGGTATAAACCATTCTGGAAAGCAATTTGGAATTATACAAATAAAATGATAAATGTTTAACTCATAGATTCCCATTACTGGTATCCAATGAGGCCACTGATTAGAAAAAAGAAAGTCCCAATAAACACCAGAATATTTATCACACCGCTTTTTGTGATAGCAAAAATTTAGAAAAAAAGTAGATGAGCATTAATTGGGGAATGGGTAAACAGATTACAGTACACAAACACAGTAAAATATTACTGCATTGTAAGAAATGATGGACTGATGAATAGAGATAAGCGTAGAAAAAGCTACACTAACTGATTCAGAATGAAGCAGGCAGAACCAAGAAAACCATAGACTCCATTACTATAACAATGTAAATGGAAAGAACCGCACGTATACAAAAAAATCAGAATTGAATGTTACAAAGTTATAAAAAAAATTACAGCAGGTCAAAAGCCACTCTAACCCTTGCAGAAGTGAGAAGCTCAGCAGTACTGTGTGTATAATGCACATATTTTTCAGATATTTTTTGATGTAAGATAATCATTTGTGCTGACTTTTCCAAATTCTTTTTCTTTTCCTTTTTTTCCCCTTGGTCTTAAAAAATACTTGTTATATGGGATAGCTCTCTGGGAGGTGGAACAGAAGGGATACTGAGGGTCAAACTACAGGAATGTCAAAAACAAAAGATCATTAAAAATTTACTTATTTTTTAAAAAATTAAATAAAACCTTTAATTATAAGCGATGAGTAGGACAGAGGGAAGGGGGGAGAAAGGGGAGAGATATATTTACAAATGGCTGATTGGGTGTTCTTCTTTGTACTCAATGAGAACCAAAATGACATCATTATATCAGAGTCAATCATAGTGTGTCCAACTGTGGCTGATGAGCTCAGGATGATCTAGGAAGGGTCTACCAGGCACAAATGGCATAATAAACAAAAGACACCAATAAAAATAATTTTTAAAAAGAAAAAATAATTCGTGACCATGGAGAGATCAGCTTATTCAATTATTTTGGTTAGTGAAGTAGAAGAATCATTACAGATGGTTCTTTTTGTGAGTTTAGTAATGAAAACAAGGATACAGACCAAGAGCTAACAAAGATGGCAAGGTCAAATCAAAACTTTTTAAGGATAGGGAAAACCTGGGCATTTGTGTAGTCAAGAGAGAAATGTCCAACAGCAATGGTCAATGAAGAAAGGTTCCAGCCAACATAGGAGGTAAGAACACTAAGGGCATAAGCAGAGGGATCAATCTTGACATGGAGAAGGGCTACCTCTTCCTCAGAGAAAAGTATAAAAAAGGACAGATGATATATAAAGATGTAAAGGGATTTTGAGGCGTGACATTGAAAGGGAAGGAGCTCAAGATGGATATCCTTGATTTTCTCAAATGAGGAGGAAGAAGAAGGGGAATAGAGGCCAAATAAAATGACATCTATGCAGTTGTAAGGACCCAGTCAATATAAAAATGTGATTTCTTTCAGGTATGCTCATCAGTATGAGCACAAATTGATCAGACTAGCATGATTACAAGGCAAATATATTTCTACCAGCCCCAATTAGAATCCATTATTCTTATATTTTAAGCTAAGAATCCCCAAGCTAAGAATCCATTATTCTTATATTTTAAGCCATGCTCCAGAATAGAAACCTTATTCTCAGACATAACTTTTAACCAGCTCTTTACTTTCCAAATTTTCCAAATTCTGACTTCTCTACCTTTAATTGGCATTTAAGGTCTTCAGCTTCTTACCAATATCTCCACAACCTGTAACAATGCTTCTTTAGATCCTTCTCGTTAGGATCATCTGTCCCCACATGAAGCATCAAGAGTAGGTAGTGGTTGTCAGGTTTGAAAAACCTCAGCAGTCCCTCCATCACGGCCCCCTACATCTAGGAAAATAGCATGTCTCATTATTGTTTACATCAGATCAACAGAGTTTATCCTTGGTGTGTGTCTCAGCAGGTACACCCCCATTCCTCATCGCTAATACTTCTAAGGCTTGTGAAAATAATTATGAAGCAAGGGTCACATACAAATAAGTCTTTTAAAAGAATATGTTCAAAATCAAGAGCTAGTACAGGCCACCATGTTTATGAACATCAATGGAAGGAACAAAATTCTGGAGTCCATACTATTGTCAATAAGTAGAAACTTTTAAAAAGACATGCCAATTGTTTTCAATCACACCAAAAAGCTAGTGGAAAGATGCCAGTGTTTTCTCTTGGCCATAAGAGAAAAAATAATGAAAAAGATTCTCATTTTAAGTTTTTCCTAGCTACTATCCATTAATGGGAATAATTCACTTCTTCATGGCTCTTATTTCTTTCTACTAAATTATAAGCTCTAGGAGGAACTTGGAAGGAGATGTCTTAATTATCTGAATCTTCATGCCACACACACACAGCCTCAATGGCCCATGCCTACCACATAAGTTTTTGCTCAGAACAGGTGTTTAAATAAGTAGGTTGTTGAAATAATGAACTTCATGTCCATACTGACCATTTTCTTCTTCACTTTAGATTTCCTGTCATCCCTTGCCAACTTGTATATTTACCTTTCTGATCTTGGCGGCTCAGGCAGGAATAGGACTGAACTTAATAGAGTTCTTTCACTGGGACACTAATTCTGGGACTGTCTGCTCATTTGAAGACAATACTCAAATGGATCCACGATCACAATTTAAAAAGCACTTCCCCACGATGCAGATGTACTACAATCACGTCTGCCCTTCCTGTGCAACTCCTGCTCAGTCTTCCCATAAGGTGAGCCCCCCAATGTGACGGAGGCCTTCCTTGCTGTTTTCTGACTCTGAAAGGGTCCCAGGGGAGGATTTCGGATGCCCGTGTGTTATCCCTCTCCATCTGAACATCCCATGTTCTCTTCCTATCATATGACTGCTCAGTGACATCTTCTACTTCTGTTCTTCAGAATTTCTGGTCAGTTATATACTGCAACCCACACATACCTACCATGGGCCTTCTCTATGTGATGTTCATTAATATTTCACAGACTCCTGAATCTCACTTCTCACCAATCCATCCTCCATTCTGTCAAAGTGATCTTCATAAAGCTCAGGTGTGACTATACCATACACACACATCCCTCCCTGCATGAACTCCAACAGCTCACTACTACCTCCAGGAACAAGCATAAAATTCAGTTTCGTTTTTCAAGCCCTTTCAAATCCAGTGTTCCTTTCAGTATTCTCACATCCTACTTTCCACTCCATATACTCTGAGATCCAGTGAAACTAAACTCCTGGCTGTTCCTCAAACACAACACTCCATCTTCAGACTTAGAGCCATTTCACTGGCCATCCCTCCTGTTTGGAACTCTCTTCCTCGTCTTTTGCCTCCTGACCTGCATGACTTCCTTCAAGTCCCAGCTAAAATCCTACCTTGTGCTAGAAGCCCTTCCCAGTATCCTATAATACTAATGGCTTCCCTTTGAAATAATCTATTTGTATTCATTCATTCTCTCCCCACCCCACCACACTATATATGCCCACATATTTCATATGTACATAGCTATTTGCCTATTTTCTCCTATATTAGAATGTGGGCTCCTTGAGGGTAGGGACTGTTTTTTACTTTTCTTGTAATCTCAAGCTTAGCATAATGCCTGGCACACTGAGATAGATGTTGGCTGACTCCTTGAAGCCTTGGCTCAGATCCTGCATGCCCTGGTTATGGCCCCTTCTCTCTGAGATCATCTCATCTACATTACACATGCTTTGTACATACCTAGTTATTTACCTAAAATATGTCATTTGTGTAGATTACTCCCAGATCTATGTACCCATCTCTGGTCTCCCTCCTGATATCCATCTTGCAGTACCAACTGCCTAATGAACATCTGAAACAAGATGTTCTGTAAACATCTCAAACTCTGCATGTCTAAAGCAGAATTCAGGATCTTTTCACCCACACCCACCCATCTTCCAAATTTCCCTATTTCTGTTGAGGGAACTACTATGCTCCTAATCACCTAGTGTTTCAAACTTCACTGTCATTCCTGACAGAACCCACCAGTTGTTAAGAAGTTTTACTGCTTCAGTCTCCCCAGTCTCTCTTGAGTCTGTCACCTCCCCTGTCCTATTTCCTCCCCGCAGCATCTCTCACCTACACTATGGCAGCTGCCTTTTAGTTAATCTCCATGCCTCAAATCTCACTATTTTCCAAACCACTCTTCACAAAATAGCCAGAGTGACAGTCTAAAACCATTAATCATGTCACTCTGTCCTGCTCAATAAACCCCAGTGGCTCCCTACTATCTCTAGTATAAAAAAAAAAACCCACATCTTTATTTTCACCAAACTCTCAATGAAGTTTTGTAATTCTGTAAATTATAAGCTGTAACAGTTAAAATTAAGGCAAATTAAGGCACGAAGTCCTGAGCATGATCAATTTCTTAGCAAAGCACAAATCAATAAATAGGATCATAGCTTCCTCAGCAAAGCTAAGATCCTAAATGAGGTGGTCAGCTCCCTTAATTAGCTCTGGGGAATAAAGAACAAAGAATAAATCTTCACAGGTGGGAATAAATTATGATTAGTTGGAGCTGAAGCACCAACGATTGGTTGGAAATTGGGAATGAGGGGCTAGCAATAACAGCCCTCCTATGACTAAGAAATATTCAGAGATAGGGGATCAAACTTCTTTGGATAGCAAATCAGATATCTTTAAAGGATAGCTTGGTGGGGTAAAGATACTGGACCTGACTCAGCCATCCACACCCCTCAAAGATAGCATATTTTCTTGAGGCAAGAATAGAACAGCAATTAGTAAGAGAGTTGGATTTCTAAAGGGAACTCATTATAGGCCAGCTGAATTTCTGAACTAAGTTCAGAGACAAAGAACCATGACTTAGACAGCTGCAGGACAAAATCAATTATCTGTAAATCAGAGCAATAAAAAAAAATACAGAATCAATTTAATTTTCTCAACATATAGGCAATAAACCATCATAGTATGTACTAGTACCTATGACTCTGTTACCAATAGAAATCACAAACCGTATCAGATCACATATTTGTTATAGATCTCTCAAAATATCATTTATGCTCAAAATCACTGTAGTGATTAGACTGCTACTAGATCTTATGTGATTCCAATCCAGATGCTCATGCAAAGGAGCTGGCCAGAATACTGCTGTGCCTAGTAGTCACCAAATTCTGAAATTGCATGTTCTTACATGGTGACCCAGGCATCATTTTGCATGCTGGTATGCCCTAAGTACAACTGTTTGCCAATAAATACGTGGAAGGAGATAAGTTGTTTTTGTTTTGCAAAAGCATAAGTTCAAATTAAAAAAATTTAACTTTCCATAATGTGACATGGTCTTTTATAACATATATAGGCATATAGACTATACATGTAGACCAGGCAAGTTCAAACACATTTGATGGTTGAGATAACTGCTGAAGAGAGTTAAATTAGTTTATTACTGCTAACAGACTACACAGTGATAAGGGTTACACCCAGTGTTATAAGTTCTGTGAAGAAAGGTTCTTTATCCTACTTTACCTCTTCATTCTTCCTTTCTGTGCACTGTGTTATGAAATAAAGACATGTATATATAATATGTTGTTCAAGCGATTTTCATGCATTATCATTTTGTGAAAATGCTGCTCATTTAAAAAAATAGCTTTGTGAGAAAACTGCAAACATTACTTCTCGAATACAACTCTACACACAACAGCCAAATTCCAGGAAGGACAGAACTCCTAAGTTACTGCTGCAATCCATGTCACTATGAGAGAGTTAGCCACTAAAAAGGTTAAAGCTTTGGTTTGGTTATAAATTGTAAAACTTGTCTTATCTTACTTATCATACAAATTTCTTGAATATCTCACACAAATTACTTATTCTATGCAGATTTATCAAATCACTTAAAAATCATACAAAAATACTGAGTTTCAAAAAAAATCAACTGAATCAAATATTTTCTTTAAGCTTTATTTATATTTTTGTTAACCTAATTTAAGTGGAAATGTCAAAGAAAAGTAGAAAGACTACATTATATAGCTAATAATAATAATGACAATAGCTACTATTCATATAGGCCTACTATGTGCCAAATATTGTACCAAGCCCTTTACAAATATAATCTCATCTGATTCTCACAACAACCCTGGGAGGTAGGTGCTATTCTCTATTTTACAGTTGAGAAAGCTGAGGCAAACATAAGTGACTTATCCAGGGTGACACAGTTGGCAAGTGTCTAATAAAGGATTTGAACTCAGGTATTCCTGACTCAGACCAGCATCATCACATGAAGTAATGAACATAAAATGTGACTTTTTATAAAAGTCACTGCTATTTTCTGTGTATGTGTGCAAGCACACACGTGCACAAAAAATTCCTGTGAATGAAAAGTATGAAGTCAAGAAAACTGAAAGTATATATGCTGAAAATGCATGTAAAGATGTGAGTTCTTTCCATTCAAAGAAAGCTCAATGTGAAAAAGCCGGGACACTTTCCAAACTGGGATTTGCCATTTCACAGAAACTTTTTTCATAAAGCTGCTTTTACTAAACTGCCCAGCAAAAGAAACCCCTCACTCTTGGATTTTAGTAAAGCCATCTGTACTGGCAATGGTAAAATGGTTTGTAGTCTGCAATAGTGGAAAATCTAGAAGCAGTTCCATTGTGAAATGATACGATATATTCTAGAATCATGAACATTTTGAAGCAGGTCATCAAGGAATAGGTTGACTCACTGTTGCCCCCAGTTTGCTACTGGATGAAACAAGACATCTCTCAGTGTAACTAGCTCCTTGTTTTTGTTTGCTATGTATATACATGGTGACACCATCAAAGAATTCTGTCAACCTTTAGAAATAATAAAATATTTTTGCCAAACAAGACTTTGGAAAGCAAAGCTTCATAATCTTTGCACAGATGAGTTCCTGCAACACTCAGTAATGTATCAGCATCTGCTATTTTAGTGAAAAAAGAAGCTCCTCCCATCATCACAGATATGCAGGGTCAATAAAGACTCTTATAAAAACCCTGAAAGAAGTTTTGTCAGTAGTCATAAGTTACCAAGTTTATCAGAAGCAGGTCTTTAAATCATCACATTTTCAGAAGATTTTGTCAAGAAATGGGAACAAAAATAGAAGTGTTTATGGGCTTTCAAGAGGAAAAATCTTAAAGAGTGTCTAAGAATTAATGGCATAAGCTTCTACACTAAGAGACGGAAGGGCTTGGAATATAATATTCTGGGGGTCAAAGGAGCTAAGGATTAAAACCAAGAATCACCTACCCAGTAAAACTGAGTATAATGCTTCAGGGGAAAATGTCATTCAATGAAACAGAGGATTTTCAAGCATTCTTGATGAAAAAAACCAGAACTGAACAGAAAATCTGACTTTGAAATACAAGAAGCCAGAGAAGCCTAAGAAGGTAAACAGGGAAAAGAAATTATAAGGAACTTAATAAAGTTGAACTATTTACATGCCTACATGGAAAAATGTTAATTGTAGCTCATGAGACTTTTCTCAGTATGAGGATAGTTGAAGGAAATATATATGTATATGTATGTGTGTGTGTGTGTGTGTATACATATATATGTACAGGAAGGTGCATGTGTGTATAAATACATATGTGATATGTATACATAGAGGGCACTGGATCAGTTGAATAGGAAGGGATGATATATAAAAAATAAAATTAAGAGGTGAGAGAGGAATATAATGAGAGAAGGAGAAAGGGAGAGATAGAATAGGGTAAATTATCTCATATAAAAGAGAAAAACTCTTACAATGGAGGGGAAGAACAGGAAGGTGAAAAGGAATGGGTCAATCTTACTCTCATTGAATTTGGCTTAAGGAGGGAATAACATACACACTCATTTGGTTATCTTTCCCTACAGGAAAGTAGGGAGGAAGGGGATAAGAGGGGGGATAATAGAAGCAGAGGGAAGACTGGGGGAGAGGGTAGTTAGAAGCACATACTTTTGAAAAGGGACAGGGTCAAAGTAGAAAACAGAATTAAGTGGGGGGGAGGATAAGATGAAGGGAAATATAGTTAGTCTTTCACAATATAACTACTATGGAAATGTTTTATGTAACTACACATGTATAACCTATATTGAATTGCTTATCTTCCCAGTGGGGTTGGATGAGGAGGGAAGAAGGGAAAGAATCTGGAAATGAAAGTTTTTATCTTCCCAGTGGGGTTGGATGAGGAGGGAAGAAGGGAAAGAATCTGGAAATCAAAGTTTTAAAAACAAATGTTAAAAAATTGCTTTTTACATGCAACTGGAAAATAAGATATAAAGGCACTGGGGTATAGAAATCCATCTTGCCCTACTAGAAAGTTAGAGGGAGGATGGGGGAAGGGGCATTCAGTAGGCTTGCTATCTTGGGGTGGGAGGTAGGGGAAAGACAGTGAGAAAATTTGTAATTCAAAATCTTGTGAAAATAAATGTTGAAAACTAAAAATAAATTTGAAAATTTGAAAAAAAAAAGAATTAAGGGCACAAGTTTCATTGTTTTCTAAAATAAAAAGAAAACCCACTCTTGAAGCATTTTGAAAGAAAGAATTTATTCATTGGCTGGCTTACCTGGAAGATATGCTTAACCACATTAATGAGACAAATGTTTCAATTCAAGGTCCTGAAGTCACCAAGCTGGATGTTACTGACAAATGTCTTGGCTTTCTTGGCTAAACTGCCAGTATGAAAATTATGACAGAAGTTGACATACTCACAAACTTTCAAAAGTCCAAGGAAATGATTTTACCAAGTTTGAGTTAAGATACAAAATTATCTTTCATTTCTTTGGAAAGAGAAATCTACAAACTGGAAACATCTCACAACTCTTTCCAAAGTTACTTCTACCTAGATAACATCAAAGTGGAACCAAAAGCCTGACGATCTTTTCTTTGACACAAATTGTGCAGAAGATGATGACCTAGCCAACATGACCTCAATGATTTTAGGACCAAAAACTTAGGACAACTTATTCTATTTAATTCAAAATACCTTCACGATGCTAGTGTTCAATGAGAGAAGTCTATGTTTGTGCCTTATAAAGTGAGCGATGGAAGCTTTAATTCAATTTAATTTAATTTATAAATAACAATATATCTTTGTGAACCAAGATTTTCAATATCTGCAACCATCAAGAAAAAAAAATTAAGTTATTGCACGTCCAACATGACATGTGTGTTGCCTTATCAAAGATTACTCTACAACTTAATGGTCTTATTCAAGCTAAGAAATAGCTTTTACAATATCTTTTAAAAAATAAAATTAACTTTGTCTATATTTTAAAAATATTTAGTCATACTACTACAACACAAATACAGTAAGATACAATTAATATTTTGATAACTATTTTAAATTTATTTCCTTTATAATCCTATGTATCTTACTGTATGCATTTAAAAACATTCCTCTGAGAAAAGATTCATAGACTTCACCAAAGAGGCCACGATACAAAAAAAGTTGAAAATTCAATCTAGAATCAAATACAAACTCCTCGGTTTGAAGGTTCATCTCCTTAAAACCAGTATTTTTCTCATTAGGTATGAGTCATGAGACAATACATACTTGAAAGAAACCAAGTTGAGATCCACTCAGAGATCAACAGTAAGGAATATAGTAGATCTAAGTAGGTTACAACATGTATGAATAAGAAATTAAGTGGAGTAAAAGACATCATCAAAGAAACGCACCACTGCAAAAGATGATGTGCTGTAAGCGTGGAGAGAACACAAGTTAACTGTTAGGGAGCCCATGCACTTCCTTAGTCTCTTTGAGATGTCACAAAAACTCAAGGATATTCCCCCAGCACAATGGGTGGCCCCTCTGTGTCAACCATGAGGAAGATCCCCACAAGATGGTCCCTTGTAGATGGGTTAACACCGAACTGCTGGAGGAAGTACATCAATAAGATCACCATTTGAGTATATTGGAACAGGCCCCCATTCTGCTCATTGCTTTAACTTCCAGTAAGAAAACAAAGTATGGGGGGTGGCTAGGTGTCGCAATGAATAGAGCACAGGCTCTGGTGTCAGGAGGACCTGAGTTCAAATCCAGCCTCAAACACTTAACACAATAACTAGCCATGTGACCTTGGGCAAGTCACTTAACCCCAATTGTCCTCCAAAAAAAGAGCAGAGAAAAGTACCTTTTTTCTTTTGGCCTGGAAATGCTCAGTAGCCTAAAAGACCCTAAATCTCTAATTACCTTTAGTTACCAAACTGTCACTGGAAGAGTCCAAGTGGAACATTCAAGGCGTTACTCACCCAATGTTTACGATCTACATCCTCATCTGCATCCCACTTTCGGGTTAAGAATGGGTGCTTTTTGCTGATTATTTCCCCTTCAAAGAAGGTAGTAAGAGTTGGGTATTCCTGTAGCAAAATAAAATAGTTTTTAAACTCTTAGCAACAACTTAATCTTTTTCATTGATACTTGGATAAAAGTTAGCATTGCAATGCAGTGATCCAAATGAGAGTTAAAACCTACAGAATGGGAACATCTGCCAACAGCACAGGCTGCAGACACTTAATTTTACTTATATTATCCACAAACAAGAGGATCTCTCCTGTGTTCACAGCATTCTGAATGTCCGATTCCAGAAGAACAGAATCACTCATAACTCAAAACACTTCTGTACAGGAGTCTTTATAATACCTTGGTCAGCAGATGACAGCTTAGCACATCCTGTTTTTTCAAAGAGTAGTTCCAAACCAAACCAACCACGTAAGTGGTTCCAAATTAAATGTTTTAAGAACTAAAGCAAATGACAAGGACAGCTTTTATTTTATATACTTAAACAAAAACCAAGTAATAAATATTCATGGTTTCATATATACGTCTCATTATCTGCTCTACTTTGAATAAGAATATGCTCATTTTATTTATCTGCTGAGTTCAGAATTACTCTGATACCAAAGTAAATGAGCGTATCATATACAAAAAAGAGGAAATTATGAGTGTGGGCGTCTATATGTAAGTGTGTGTCTACACCCATACAGTCAGACCTGTAATTCCACTGGCACAGGGAATTCCCAGTGAGGAAACACCCCTTTCCAAAGTAGTAAAGTGCCTGCTCTGCCACTTACAGTCTCAGAGAGCTGCCTGGGGCCAGGGTCAGACTGCCAGAATGGAACCCAAGTCTTCCTGACTCCACTTCCCTGTCCTGCTCTACACACACACAAAAATGAAGTGCTATTGTTTTAATACTAGTGTTTTCCCATGTCACAGCACCACCCCTGTAAAAGAGTATCCCATTGTAACAAATAAAACCAGTTTTCAAATACAGCCTATTGTTTTTACCACATTCCCCCCCATCAAATGCTTCATACAATTCAGTATCTACAAAAGCACCTCTCCTTCCTCAGTTTTCAGTGCCCTATACATATTTATGCAATAGTTTCTTCCCCCTAGCAACATGAAAGTTCTAGCAGACCAGCAACAATTTTTATTTGTCTTTGTATTCCCAAGGCCTAGCATACAGTAGGTGTTTAATGTTTGTTGAATAGAATATTCTCTACCAGATCAGAATAAACCAGAAATATACAATCCTGAAAGCTTCATAAAATCAAGACTGTCTCCACTGTGTCTACAACTTATTGGAAAAGATGCATGGAAAAATTGCTGTTTATTTTCTAGACAGAAATTTTAAGATATTATGAACCTACTGATTCAACAGATTCCATTTTCTGCAAAGCCAGTGGATATCCTTTTTGTTTATATATAAAGATGCACCAATTAAGTGAGTATTCTAACTTATATTAGAATTGTTTGTGGTCGGGGCGGCTAGGTGGCGCAGAGAATAGAGCGCCGGCCCTGGAATCAGAAGGACCTGAGTTCGGAGCCGGCCTCCGACACTTAATCCGCACAAACAAAAACCTAGCCCTGTAACCTTGGGCAAGTTACTTAACCCCAATTGCCCTAAAGGGGCGGCTAGGTGGCGCAGTGAGTAAGAGCGCCGGCCTCGGAGTTGGGATGACCGGAGATCAGATCCGGCCTCAGAAAATGAGCACCCACGCATAAATAATGACTAGCCGTGTAACCTTGAGCAAGTTACTTAACCCCAATTGCTTAAAAAAAAAAAAAAAAAAAGAATTGTTTGTGGTCTTTTTATCCTCCCGACTAGAGTATAAACTCCTTGGGGCTAGAGGCTATTTTATTATCCATTTTTACCTCTTCTTCAGCAATGAACACAGGGCATGGTACACCGTTTCTCTGTTTAACAGTGAATAAATTAGATAAAAAGGGAAAATTTCCCAAGTAGAGACTTGTAGTCTTAAAACTTTTTTTCACAAGACCACAGAAGGCATTTGAGAGGATACAAAAAGGTCCACCAATAAATAGCATTGGGAAGGACTAGTAAAGTAAAATTTTAAAAACTACTACCCTTGGCTTCTAAAAGAGAATCAACCTGAAAGAGAAGGCAAGTAAGGTCAACAAGGCAGCCAAAGGTAGTAGAGAGAACAATGCATTTGTAGTGCAAAGACCTAGATTAAATCCTAGCTGTACTGACTTCACTACTCCTCTATAACCCTGATAAAGTCTTCTTCACCTCTCTGGGCCTTACTTCTAAAATACGAGGACTGCACTAGATGAACTCTAAAGACCTTTGCAACTCTAAAACCCTAGAATCATGTACTCCTAGTGGGCTAGAAGGCCAGATTCCTATAATAATCTCTTGGTACGACAAAATGCTTATTAAATTGACTTCCTCTTCCCCTCCCCCAAATAAAGGCAGTTAACTGGATTTCTATTGAAATAATGTTCATAGCTCCTACTTTAGAACTAGAAAGACCTTAGAGATCGTCAGAGCAGTAAATCCAATCCCCTCCTTTCACAGATGAGGAAACAAAGGCCCAGAAAGGGCAAAGTAACTTGCTTGAGATCACACATACTTGGAGGCAAAACAGATTTAAAACAAGTCTTCTGACAACAAAGCTAAACGTCTCCCCACTGACAGCAGTCTCCTCTTTCCCCCTCACAAGAAAAAGTATGGATGAATCAAGAACGTTAGTTAAGCTGATTTGTCATTAGGTCGCTCCGAAAATTTTCTAGTGACTCGTTTAGTTATATTCTGTTGGCCATCAGGTTGGACTAAGGTATAAAGTTCATCTTCAAAAGGTACAAAAACATTCTGAAGCCCTATTTTGCGTGTGTCTCCAATTTGTTACATCTGTAATAGCTAGCTATTTTATTTATCAACTTATATGACAAGATACTGGCAATGTCATTAGGAGGATGAATTCTTTTTAATCAAACAGGCTAAGCATGAATCTTGCAGGATTTTTTCTTCACACAATACTAAAAGGGGACAGCTAGGTGGTGCAGTGAATAGATCACTGGCCCTGGAGTCAGGAGGACCTGAGTTCAAATACTAAAAGGACAACCATCACCACCAAGAACATGTATGATTTGTCTTAAGCCTTTTCAACAAATGTAATATTTTCTTAGCAAAAATTAAAAAAAAAAAACCTTTTGAGGTTTAAATAAACATGAATGTGAATTATGTTTTTCTTTCTTAATTCTTTCACTCAACTATTTGCTGACTGCCTCCTACACTGCTGAGTGTTATGGGAGAAAAAACTACATGCCACTGTAATTGTCCTCCAGAGACTTATGATCTCAAAAGGGGAGATAAAACAGAAAATTAAGAGCTAGACAGAGGAGTGTCAATGAGTTCCCCTCACTAAAGATCTCAAATCTGAGGCTAGATGGTCATTTGTTGGCGATACTGTAGAAGGAATTCCCACTCAGGTTTAGAGGAAATTAAGTAAGATTTTACAAGTTGGAATGTTCACCTCTCTGCATTTTCCCACTCTTTATCTACTTCCTTAAACTACACCTGGAGAAAATGAAATATATCTATCAACTTCTCCACTCATGTGGTAACAACTGTCTCTTACTTGGAAAAGGTAGGCAAAGGTTGGTAGGAATCTAGGAGGCAAAAGTCAGTCATTTAGTAGTATGGGTACTGCACTATACCTTGCAAGTTATAGCATGAAAGTTTTGTTTGTACCTAAAAGGAAACTCTCCCAACACAGAGGTAATTCAATATGGAAACTCAACTATGCAGGAAACCTGGGTTCTAGCCCTAGTTCTGAACCGATACAATGGGGATCTTAGGCAAAATCATCTCTAAGGACCCCTCTGGTTTTTAACCTTATATGGTTCTGATATCTACCTCAAAAGAGAACATATACAGAAAGGAGTCATAGGATTTGGGGGATTAGGCCTGGATGTATGGTGAAATTCTGCTTCAATCAAACGATATGGGGAAAAAAAGTAGTAGCTTTTGGACGCCACTTCAAGAACGGAGAAGAGGAACCATCATTTTGTGACCAAGGGTTAACTAATCACCTAACAGGATAATCATGATGGTCATGAACTGACTGTCCATACCTTAAGCTAGTCTCTTCAGGTAATATAACCAAATATCAACCAAAGTAGTGTTTTCCAGAGACATGAAAAACTACTAAGGGGGAACAGGAGTCCAACATTCCCACTAAAGGGGTTTTAGAGATGGCACTCCCTAGTCCTTCCTACCATTTTGTTACTTTTTTCTCTCTCTCTCTCTCTCTTTATATATACACACACACACACACACACTGGTTTTAGGACCTCCTGGAGCCTGTTATATGTATATAAAACTTGCTTAATTTCGAGGATTTTTAACAACATGCTTACTTCGCTATAAAAGAGCCTTTCCAGTATTTTGTTTGTTTATTAGCTCTAAATATGAATCCTTTTAATGCCTGGTTTTGTAGTTTCGAATTTACTATTTTGCATCTCAGATTCTGTGTCTATGTATTTAAAATGTTTAAATTATTCCAGTCTCAGTTTTTGAGGTAGAATAGTATAGTGAGGGGCGACTAGGTGGCGCAGTGAGTAGAGCGCTGGCCCTGGAGTCAGAAGGACCTGAGTTCGGATCCAGCCTCAGACACTTAACGCACACAGAAACAAAACCTAGCCGTGTGACCTTGGGCAAGTTACTTAACCCCAATTGCCCTCCAAAATGCAAAAAAAAATAAAATAAAATAAATAGAATAGCATAGTGGACAGAGAAATGGCTCTGAAGCCAGGAAGACCTGAGTTCCAAATCCTGCCTATTGTACACAACCTGGGTGTGATCCTGGGCAAGTAACTTAACCTTCTCAGTGCTCTAGGCAAACGTCAGACTGGTAGTTCTCAAACTCCTTGGTCTTAGTACCTCTTTACTCTCTTTAAAATGACTGAGGGTCACCCCCCAAGAGCTTATGCTTATGTGGGTTATATCTACTGATATTTATTATATTGGAAATTTTTATGTTCTTAATATTATTATGAAAATAGTTTTGACCTGGCAGACACCATGAAAGGGTCTCTGGGAACCTCTGGCCTACCAAGTCTACACTCTGAGAAATATTACCTTAGATTTAAGGTGCCAGAGTTTCCTCACCTGGGAGTTCCTTATTTTCAATTTTATTAACAACTGTCGAACTGTCCATAATACAGTCCATATTATGTTTTACATGCTAACTCTTGTCTCTTAACAAGGACTTCAGAAGATAACATTCCTATGCCAACTTGCTAACTGGCATTCTCCAAAGGTTACATTTATCTCTTAACTGCAACATCTGATGGGCTTTTCTCAGGTCTTTCTCTTTGACTCACCTACAGCTTTTGATAGTATAAGCTATTCTGTCTTCCTGGAAATGCTCTCCTCCTTATCAATTAGACATTTTAAGCATCTACTATGTGGCAGGCACCAAGGATAAAACAAGGAAAAGGAATTCAACAATCTCTCCTTGTAAGGAGCTAACATTCTCATGAGGGAGACCTTTTCCTGCCTGACCACTCCTTTCTCAAGTCTCCTCTGCCTCCAATGTTCTGCTTCCTCTTTACTCTTCAGAAATTGTCTTCCTTCAAGGGTATGTTAGGAGTAACATTAATTACTCATTTGGCTGGAATCCAAGGCAACAAGATCAAAATTTCCTCCCACATAGAGAGTTTTTCACTAAAGAGGCAATGAAACCAACGTCAGGGCCTAATCATCTCAGGAGCCCTTCTCAGGTTTTAGGCATGTCAACAAACCCATTCAGACGCACCATCATGGCAAAGGCAGCAGCAAGGGAAGGCACACCTCACTGAATCGACTCTGATGAATATCCTTTTCATGTTATTGCTGAATATAAGCTTTTTGGTTAAATATATGTATATACTCTGTCTTGTTTCATTCTAAAACTGAGCCTGACCAGGCCAGCCTAAGAATGGCCTGGCCCAAAGCATCTGGTATAGTCTGGAATGACATCTTGGATAACCTAATGGTTGAAATGAGGAAATAGTGAGGCAGAGGAGAGGTAAGGGAGAAGATGGGAACCATGGATGCCTGGGTGGCATCATACAGGAATCTGGTAACTTGTTTGACCACACTTCTCAATGAATATGCTAAGTCCTTTCAAGGGGACAGGGAGAGTTTCCCCATAGATCTGGTGTAATGGGAATGTAAATTTATGTTGTTGCCATCTAAGACTATATTATATAAGATCTTCCCTGCCCCTAGGCTTAAGTGCACCTGGAGCCTGTGGGGGGAGGCTGGTTTTTCAGGAGATACTTTGTGATTGGGCAGTGGGTCAAGAGGGAGGTTACATTCTCTGAGCCTGAAGAAGGCTATATAATCCCTGATGTAAGGATTTGTTTTAGGGATCACTTTGAGAAGTGTTGTGTGATTTGACGAGACGAGTCTCTGGGTAGCCCTCGAGAGCCCCCCGGCTTTGAAAAGCCCAGATGTTGATGCTTCCCTCTCTGGTAACTGTGATTTGGTATGGATGTAATGGTTATTGGACAGTTAGAAGCCTGTCTGCTTGAAACGTTTCTCTGTCTTGTAACTTCTGCTTGTAACCTCTGTATACTCTGAAGTTCAAGGTGAAGACCTTTTCCCCTGAACTAGGTAAATGATCTGTTTGATTGATTAAAGCAAGGTTGTTAATCCATTTTGAGTTGCTTTCCTTTAAAAAAGCAGATCCAGGGGCAGCTAGGTGGCGCAGTGAGTAAGAGCACCGGCCTAGGAGTTGGGATGACCCGGGATCGAAACCGGCCTCAGAAAATGAGCACCCACACATAATGACTAGCCATATAACCTTAAGCAAGTTACTTAACCCCAATTGCTTTAAAAAAAAAAAAAGAAAGAAAGAAAGAAAGAAAAGCAGATCTAAGAACCTGTGTTGGCAGCCACCCTGGGGATGCTAGGGTGTTTGCTGCTACATCTGGTAGGCCTATTCCACCAGGAAGAAAAGGAGCTGCCAGGGTAGCATTTCATATCTGTTAGTGATCGCTCTAGAAAAACTAGACAGCTAGCATGAAGAAAATTATGACAACTGGGAACTTGCTCCAATGAGAGCCTCCAGTTTACCATGGGATGAAGGATGCCTTCATTCACCAGAGGGTCAGGGGTTAGTTTTTTTTTTTTTTTAAACCACTGAGGAACTTAGGGGATAGCAGGATAAATTTTGCAAAATCAGCTAAATCATTTGATGGGGATCCATCATTTTTTATATCTCTGAAAGTGGCTAAGCCAGGGAGCTGTGTCTTCGTGGTTCAGTAAAAATGAATCCCCTTTGCAGCCAGTACCCTGACAGGATTCTGCAAAGAAGGGGGACAAAATTCCCAAGAGTCATGAGGCTGTTGGATTGGCTCTATGATTGTGCACCATGGCACCACTACCATCCCTACCACCACACACAATTTATGACCAGTCAATGGCTGGAGCAATTGTAGCCTATATTGGGGGGCAGAACCCCACTACTTTGAGTTGATTTATGTTCTCTTTAATTATACTTATATATGTACATGTCTTCCTACATTAAAATATAATCCCTGTAGGAATTTTTCCACACTGCATTTATATCCTCAATTCTTGACATAGCGTCTGGAAGAGAGTTGGCATTTATTACACGTTCAATAAGTGAGGTTTTGTTCATTTCCTTCCCCACCATCATGTTGGCATGAACATAACAACTGTTGGCATTACAGCAGATCAGGATAGCTGTTGCTGAGCAAATTTAGAGAAGAGTAATAGTTCTATTCGGTGCCACACAAGTCCTTGTATGAGACTCCAGGCTTGTGGGATTTCTAGAACAAGTTACCCTGGGGTGACCAAGGCTAGGGCCATTCTAACAATTAGGCCCACAGAAGACCAGAGGCCATATATTCAAGTCATAGTGGCCTGGAAAGGTAGAGAGGGGGGCACCAAATATATTAACTTTCTAGACACCAGCAGGCCGGTTACTATCATACCAAGGAATGCCCAATAGGTACCTAAGGGGGTAGGGGTAGGAGGAAGACACATTATTGAGGTAGGGAGACATACTTGTTAGGGGAAGTGGGTGGTGAGGGGCATTCCATCTGAGTCGTAATTCTGATGACTCATTAAGGAGAGACATTGTGGGAATGGATGGCTATGAGACCTTGGAAGTTGGTACCTTCACGAACACTTAGAGCAAACTCTATAAAAAATAGTTATCGTGGGAAAGGCCAAACAGAAACATTGAGGTCATCCAAGCCATCCCATATCACCAAACGATAACAGGTCAAAGGAGCTATGAAAGTTATTTCTTCCCTAGGAACAGAGATGAGGAGATTGGTGTCTTTCACAATATCAACTTCATTTATAATTTCCTTGCCACCAGCATGGAAGGCAGGTAGCACTTAAAGGCTTACCGTGAACCACAAGGAACACCATGCAAACTGCTACAGCAATTTATGACCCTGTCAGTACGATGGACAAGCCAAGGGTGATAATGTCCCATCTTAAAGAAAGCAACACAAAACAGCAGATGTACAGTGCCAGAGTAGTAAGAGATACAGGGAGCCCAGGAAGCATGGGCAGCAAAACATGGAAGCCCACGACAAATCTTTGCATACTATAATCTGGACCTGAAAGGACCACTCTACATGAGTACCAGTGTAGTAACCAGGGTCAAACCCCTAACTGCCATCTACCCAAAGATAAGGGAATGGAAGAATGCTGGGCTTATGACGGAAAAGACAAGAGTCTACTGAAGTTGAAACAACAGCTGTGTCATCATACCTCCTGACTACCAGGTTTGGATGTCTCACCTCCCAGGAACTAAACCTGTACCCTAGGAGGTGAAGGGTTCTCTGGCCCAACCAAAGGGCAGCTCTCATTGTCTCATTTCACCTTCTCGAATTCTTCCTTATTCCATCCTTTGTCCTTCCTGTGGAGTAGCCTAAGGTCTGAAGGGCCCTACCCCTTTATGGGTGTCAAGCTTTCTTACAAAGGGGTGGAGGTGTACATAGTAGGAGAGGAGAAAAAAACTATCTTTGCATAACTATGAAAAGTGTGAATTCACACTTACTATAAGAACTGTGAATTACTATCAATGGGCAATATCTTAGGAGAGGCCATCAAAGGGGCAAATAGCCTAGAGAGTCAGGGTACACTGAGTGGGGAGTGGAATGGGGCAAGTTTTATAGACTCAACAGGTCAGAGGACAGGTAGCACACAAAAAGTTTATGACTTTCCTCTTAGCAACCTTACTATACATGATCCCATATAGTCAGGATCAGTGAATATGAAGCAGGTACCCATGCTGGAATGTTTCTGGCATTGCTCCTGCTCTTATCAACACTGCTTTACATCAGGAGATCCACTGTAAACTGTTCTGAAATGACCCTCCCCATCTCCCTCCAACTTGGACTAGACAGTTAAGCTCTGGTACATGGTCCTTCTAAGAGGGTGAAATGAAACCTGGGGTTTCTGGTCTCAGTTCCTTTGGGGAACTCTGTCTGATGTCTCCTCCTCCAAGTGTTACCTTTGTCTGACAGGCTCCCCGAGATATCAAGGTTGAGGTTGTCTAGTGATTGGCGATTAATGGCTCTAAGAGCATTAAAGAAATGGAAGGTCCCTTAGAAGGAGCTTAGGATCTTACCCCCAAGATGTGAGATATAATAGAAGCAATCTCTACTATTAATCCATTTGGGACCCATGGTAGTAAAACTGGAAGATTCCTGCCACAAAGCCTAGTTTTCCCCTAAAAAGGCAATAAAGCAAACCTTGAGATGTAACTGCTTCAGGAAACCTATGCTCAAACTGTTAATAGAGTCTCCTGTGCTTAAAGGATAAAAGCCCAACACCCAATTAGGAGGTACACCTCAGACTTTACAGAATTCCACTGCATAACAAATACAGAGGAAAGGAGAGCTGTAACCAAGTGAACTGACACTGCAACCCTGTTAAATGTCCTTCCCATGATATTGCTGAGTAAACTTCCTTCTATTAAATGTTATATAGCTTACAACAAGTGTCTCATTTCATTCTGTTTCCAAATCTGAACTGCCAGGTTGGCATGAGCAGACCTAGTCTAGAAGAAAGGCTCAGTTCAAGTGCCACATACTCTAGGAAACTTCCGCTGGTCCCCCCAGCTATTAGTGGTCACTTATTCCTCAACAAATGTGTGAACATGTTTTATTCCCCTAGTAGAATATAAATTTTTTGAGGGATTATGGGATCACAGATATAAAGCTGGAAGGAACCTCAGAGATCAACTTTTTAAATCCCCTGATATTACAGATGAGGTAAATGAGGCCCAGGGAGGTTAAATGAATTCTCTAAGGTCACACATCCAAGACAAGATTTGAACTCAGGTCCTCTGATTTCTATCACAGTCTCTTACACAGTGCAATGTTTCTTGAATTGAATGAACTAAGAAAAAAGATCACTTAATTGTCAAGTAATATGACAAACAAAATTGGTTAAGTAACTAACAAAAATCTTCATTTGCCTTTTAATGCTTATCCACAGGCTGGAAAAGAAAGATGAATTTTCTTGTTTTCAAATTCCCAAGTTCTCAATTTAGAATGAATTAATCCAAAAGAAGAAAAATCCTTCTCTGTACTTCTAGAAATAGCTACTTCTGTTAAAAAGTAGATCATCACTTTTCATCAACCTCTGATGAATACAAGTATGAAAGGAACTTGCATCAGTTGGCTATCATGACTTTAAAAATGGTCTGACCTTTTCCTCAATTTATTATAATTAGAAAACATAGGATTGTGGTACATCTATTACATCCAACTTTTCTACTTCAAAAGTTAAAGACAGACCCTGATACAAAATAAAATACTGAAAACACTGCCAAGAAACTAAAAGAGAGCCTCCTATGGCCTATTTATAAAGTTTTCTTTTAAAATTTAATAATACAATCCCAATCTGAGTTCTAAAATTTTAACATTTTTTTCCTCTTTTAAAACCATTTTTTACCAATAAACAGAAAGCTTTTAGATCCATTCTGACAGGAGCAAACTATACCAACACACTGCTAAAGAAGCTATTGAAGCAGCAGCAGCAGCAGCTGTTATACTGTCAAGAAATTTCCCTGGCAGATACTTTCACTAGTGACCCAACACAGGGGTTCTTAACCTAGGGTACTTGGACAGATTTCAGGAAACATTTGAATTTAGTTAGGGAAAAAACCAACTACATTTAAATTTCCACTAACCTCCAACTGTAATTGAGCATTTTCTTCAATATTTAAAGATATTCTGAAAAGGGATCCAGATGTTTTATGGAACTGTCAAAAGGCCACAAAAAAAGGTTAAGAACCCTTGCCTACGAGAGTGTTCCTCACACATGCAATAATATTCACACCCTACCTCATGGCCACTTAAAAATTTCTGGCAAGTCCACCTCAGCAAACCTCTCTCTTTCTCTCTCATATCCAATTTCCGACTGCCACTCACCAACTTAGTTCAAACTACCTTCCATCCTGGATAACTGTAAATACCTTCTAACTTGTCTTCCTAATTACATTTCCCTCCCCTCTCTTCACTCTAATCCATCCTTCATTCCAAAATTTTGTAATTTATGTTTTTGTGAGTTTATCTGCAAAGGGAACTCCCTGTGTGGAAACTCTCTCTACTGAAATAGGTCAGCTAGTTTTCTTCAACTTATGGTCTTATTGAGTTTCTTAGGACACAGAGGTTAAGTGACCTCCTCATGGTCAAAAAGCTAGTAGGTGTCAGAGACAGGATCTGAGACTGACATTTTTTCCTGATTCCAAGGTTCTACTGTCTACTATGCCATGCTGCTTCTCCCCTCTATTATATCTCTCACAAATTAATATTCCTTATGTATAGTTCTGGCCACATCACCCTTTTGCTTAAAAGTCATTATGGATTTCTAATGCCCAGGGAGTAAAGTTCAAGCTCTTTTTTCTTCCATGGAAGGGCCTTTATGATCTGCCACCATACCACCTTACATCCTTATCTATTATTACTGCCTCCCCTCCCCACCCTGTACCGTTTCAGCCAAACTGAACAACTGATTCCCAAATATACCCTACACTTCCTTGACATCCTCATGCTTGAAATGTCCCTCCCCTGTTGAATTCTTACTTGTCCTTTAAAAGCTCAATTCACATGCCCCCTTCCCCTACAGGAAGTCAGATATCCCATAATACTATTTTTGTACCCTCTAATTCAGGTATGTGAATTACAATTATCCTTGGTTTTATCTTGACCTTTTGTCAGACTATAAGTTCCATGAGGGCAAGGACATAGCTATCTCAGTAGGTACTTTAATAGTGTTTGTTGAATCTAAAAGTATACATGTCATGGAGCAGAATTTGTTTTTTAGAGTTAGGAAAACAATATATACAATAGTACAGCAATGTAATGGAAAGAACAATCAAAGAGGGAAATTATCAAGGACCTACTTAGTCCCAGAGAATTAATATGAGAAAATACTGATTGTGTTTCTCTTTTTCCTCTTTTTCTATTTTTAAAAATTCTCTGATACCCAGGAATGGCTTTCTGGGAAGGAGAAAGGAGAGGGAAAAAAGAGAAAACAAAAATATTAATAGAAATCTATTTTAAATATTCTAAGGCAAGCAATGTCATTAACAAACTTTAATTTAAGCTGACCTAAAGGAGGCCAAGATTCCAAGGTACACTGAGCTCCAAAATTACCACCAACATGACACCCCCTTACCTCTAGTTGCTTTGGGTGTCCCCATCTCCCCCAACCACATGATCAGAGAGCCAGATCCAAGGCTTTATTTAGCACAGTGGTACTAAAGAGTATACCACAGACATCTGGAAGTTATGTTGTTGCAAAGAAAATTTATAGATAATTTTAACATAAATTTTAAGTATAGTATTCACAAAACAGAGTCTGCCTATTACATGTACACGCCAACCTCAAAACATGTGAGACCACAAACAAAACAACTCAACAAAAACAGATTCTCTTATTGAAAGGAAACTACATACTGTCCAAGTTTCTCCAACCTTCCCATCATGTTACAAACTTAAATCTTTAATATGCTGTTATTTCTCATGGCAAAGAATACTCTGCCCTGAATAAAGGGAAATTGCTGCTTTTAGCATTTAAGAGAAGCTAAAAGACAAAGGCAAACAAGGGTGTATGGAAGAACACATAATTCCAGTTCACATCCTCTAGTCAAGTCAAAATTTGTGGTCACCCCTAGCAACCAGAAATTTCAGAAAATCATTTAACCAGTAACTTCAAAACCCTAAGTTCTTAATTAATCTTAAAATAACAAACTTTGGCTAAAAGTAGTCTTAATCTGGAATCCAGAAGCTGAAATTTCCTGCCCTTAATTATATAAAACTCATTAATGCTGATTGTTTTGCAGGTAACTTTAATAGAATGCTTACCTCGGTAAGGCCTTTAATCTTCAAGTACCCACAAAGGTAAGAGTTCTCCATATCCACATGCTAGAAAGAAATCATACAATCCTGTTAGAGAGATAGGAAGCCAATGATAACTCTCAAATAGTTAGGGACATACTTTAAAGCTATGGTGTATTCTGGAACCTATTAAATTGTATCAAGTAAGACTATACCATACAAGCACGGACAAGGTCATCATTATTCAAAAGCTTATCCAGGGGTACAAAGTTTTAAAAACATTAATTCAGCACACAGTATACATAGCTCCTGGCACGTGACACACAATTAATAAATGCTCACTAAGCATTTGGGAAATAAATAAATAAATGAATGAATGAATGAATGCTCACTGATGAATTAGGATGTTTCCCTATGCACTTTCCTTCTAATCAGGCAAACTTTTTTATGGCTCTCTGTAAACTTCCTTTAACTAAAGATCAAGCCTAAAATGATTTTCAAGAAAGACGTCCTCAAACATCATCTGAGTATTCTCAACAAAACCGCCCCCATTACCTCCTTATGTACGTACATCAACTCTCACAAGGTCAAACCTCTTTTTTTATTTGTATGCCTGGTGCCAAACTTTACTCTCAATTTATTCTTTATTCTATCTCACGTCTACTTTTCACCAACTCTAGGAACATTGTTTCATCTCATTCACTAAATCCTTTAATGTCCTGCCATCATTGTCCCTGGCTCAATATTGATAATGCCACATAGAAAACAAATACAAAACACATTAACACTTTGTTTATGTTTATTTAACCCTATGAGTATGTTTTCTAGATGCTTGAAAATGATGTGGGGTGGCTAGGTGGCACAGTGACTAGAGCACCGGCCCTGGAGTCAGGAGGATCTGAGTTCAAATCCAGCCTCAGACACTTGACACAAATACTAGCTGTGTGACTTTGGGCAAGTCACTTAATCCCAACTGCCCTCCAAAAAGCAAAAGGGAAAAAAAAGAAAGAAAACGATCCTTTAAGGATCAAAATTTTGTTTAACCATTTTGGGATGGTAATCTTTCTTAAAGAAAAGTATTACTACATTCCCTTCCTTCTTAGATAAATAAGTGAACATACTTTAACATTTTCTTGACTCAAGGTCATCATTACGAATGTCAGTTATGTACTGAAATACAGCAATAACTTGTAAAGGTTATTGAAGTTAAATAGGGCGATTTGCCCTTAAAGAGAAATGTCCCTAGGCTGTTATGCCTTCTTTAATCTATGCTCATTGGACTTTAGTTTGGGAGTTTCATGCCTCCTCCCTTTCAAAGAGGTATCTTAAGCAGACAGCTGCTATCAGCCCTTCCTTACTCCTTATAATCTACTGTTTTTGGAGAAATCAGATATGCAAGTCTGTTAGCAATGTTAAGAGTCTGTACAGCCTTTAACTGGCTGTCTCAATGGTTTCTCCCACATGAATCCGTCTGTAGCTCTGTTCTAGGAGGGCTAGACTGCTTTCAGAAATCTGACCTCAAATATAAAAAAATGTAAATAGATTCAATGACGTGCTGTGGACTTATTACAACTTATGACTTCATAAAGTCATGGAATTTTGAGCTGGATGGACTTGAGTTTACTTTTTTCAACAATTTACAGAGAAGTGATAAAGAGCTTATGACTCTCCTGATAACAGAGACAGGTCCAGGACTTCCATCTACTGGCATACAATGGGGTTGACCCAAAACACTACCTATAAGATCTTTAGTTTGGCCCAGAGCTTAACACTGCATCCTGCCTGTTGGTTTCCCAAAGAACATAGTAACTCTGTTGATACTATACTCTTTTTTTGACCAATGCCTGGGTGCTGTTAAGGTGGCAGACTTTAGTGAGCACTTTTCAATAATCATCAGGCATTAGCTTTCTCTAGCCAGTTATATATACATAGGAACTGAAGAAAAGCCTCTTAAAAGATGATCTAAAACAATATCCTATTTGTAACTCTTTCAGTTTTAGCTCTCTCTTTTCAAAATACCTTTGCACCCTTGTTTCAGTTTCTCTGTACTAAATTGTTCTCATAATTAAACAATCTATTCATATGTTCCTAGTCCCTCTATGATTTTATACTAGACATCATCTCTTATCATTTAACACGAAACTGGCAAAACATGATGTAGCAACACAGGGTTACTAGTAGATGAAATACTATTTTTATGTCTTAAAAGCAAAGTTCTAGAAACACCAAAAAAATAAAATTATAAGAAAAACTTTGAAGGAAAATAATTTTTATTATAACTTGCTATTTAAATTTTAACTGTCATAACTTTTATTCTAACAACTTAAAGATTACTTAGAAACACTTACTGGAGCATTTCTACCAGAAAGGTAAGATGTCTGTATTTCTGAGTTTGAAATTATCCATTTTCAAAATGGACACAAGACTTTTTAAGAACCATAAAACTCCCCACAACACCAAGAATCAAATGTTAAGTGGTATTTGGAACATCTTTATAGCAACTGGGAAGATAGGGAGATTAAAGAGATCTTGTGAATTAAATACAAATTATATACTCAGGAACAGAAAACCTGGTGTTCAAATCCTACCTGAGCTCCTTATCATCTATGTTACCCTCAGACAAGTCACAATCTCCCTGGGCCTCACTGCCCTCATGTCTAAAAGGAAAGGCTGGTTGGTCTCTGAGGTCTTTCAGTTCTAGATCTATGATCCTACGTATCAAAACCAGTCTTCTCCTATGGAGCTAAAGCATTTGTGCATGGTTTTATGTGACTTACTAATGCGCTGCATGCAAAAACTGTACTTTAAACGCTTTCATGTGTTGCTAACCTTAGGAATCTGGCATTACTTCATGAAACTGACCGGTTCTAAAAGGCTACAATAAAGAACTTTTAACATGACAATATATATTTGTATATTGTCACAGTTATAAAGTGCTTTCACATTGCTTGGAGTCATACACATTATTCACTGGATTGTCACAACTGTGATATTTACCATACATATTACTGTTCTCATTTTATGGATGAAGAAAGAGGTTAAATGCCTTTCTCAAGGTCACAGCTGGTTAGTGGGAGAGCTGAGTTAGGTCTTTCTAATTCTAAGACCAGCCATACTCTTTCCACTACACAGCGCTGCCTAAATTATAAATGACATATAAAGTTTTCATCTACAATCTTGTGTCTATATGCAGCACTCATTGAAACCAACATAAATGAGGGTTTATAACAAGCGGCTGACACGGATAGTGGAGAGTTGTAGTTGCTGGTTTTCTTTCTGGTTTTTGCATCTGTGACCTGGCTAATATATTTCAAGAATAACAAACACAAAAGAACCAGAATGTTCTACATTCAAACTGACACTTCATCCATTCTGTTCAAACAGACCATTATGAAGTCTGGACTTAACAAGGAGATTAACTTAGTGTATATCATAATGAGAATTGTATCTGGGGTCTGGATGAGAAAGATAAAACTACATGTTCAGCAAAAAGGAGCCACACAGCACATTTGCAAACAAAGCTACTCTTTTTATATTCCTTCCACAGGGTCCTAAGATTTCCTTTACACTTGGCTTCTTGGATAGCAAGAAGTACAGTGGAAGCAATAAAAAAAAATGGACCTAATAAAATGCATGACATCATAGAACTCTTCTCAAGACAGAATCTCAAAAGTGAATATGGTAGAAGGAAATAGGCCATAGGGACGAAAGTCCCCAGGTTTCTCATTTGAGAAGTGAGTCCTGGCTGAGGGAGCAACAAGAATGTTAGCTTCTGTGATGACCAACCACTGAACCAATCCACCTGCAGAACAACCACAGCCTTAACTTGACATGACTACAACCCACACTAAGAAAGTTCCCTTTGAGCTAATGTCTTACAGCCAACATCCACGGGCTTCTGGATTTAGCTGTCTTAAACCATTCCTCATCTTGATCGAAAACATCAAATTTAGCAGACTCATTCTTATCCTTTTCAATGAGATAGGTATCACCTGCCCAAAACTTGGGTTGTCCTCAAATGTGAAAAAGTGAATTAAGGTCAAAAGATATAACAATCAAACCAAACTGACTTCTGTACTTTACTAACATAACAATTGTTTCCATGAAAAGAGTTCCCAAATTGGAAACTGAGGTCACAAGGAACACAAAAACATTTTCATCTTTACAATTAATGGTCAACCTCTACAGCTTTCACTAAGATTTTTGTGATGGGTTGTAAAAGACATTTGCAACTTACCCTCTATAAAGGACACAAAATTTGGGAAACGAAGAGAAAGTCTATTATATACTGTTTCCAAAATTCAGGAAGAACACCACTAACCACCCTATGTTCTCCTAATATAACCAATGTGATACAGTATAACAGTTAAGTGTTCAGACCTGAGAGAAAAGCATCTACCTTCCCAAGGGGAAGAAATGAAGGAGGCCTCTGGTATACAGAGTGTAGCAGCTAAGAAAATGGCTAAGGCAAAGTGCACTGAGCCCCTTTCCTTCCAGAAAAGGACAATAGTTATTTCCACGAGACAAGGAAAACGGGTTTGTTCAGTGCCCAAGAGCAGAGGTTCCTAATCTGGGACCTATGAACTTGTTTTAAAAAATATTTTCACAACATATTTCAATATAATGTATTTAAAAACACCGTCCTGAGAAAAGAGTCATAGGTTTCACCAGGCTGAGGAAAGGGGTACATGCCACAAAAAAGGTTAACCCCTGCCCTAGAGTAAGCCAAAAGAGAAAGGCTCCCCACTTGTCTTATCTGATCTGAAGCAAGAGAAATAGGGCTAGAGGAAAGGAGTCCATCCCCTTTCCCAAAGCCAGCCCCAAATCTCACATCATCACCTTGGGCAAATCTCTCCTAAGTGACACACAGCCAGCTCAGGAAGAGGAGGTGATGTAAGGAGGAAGGAGGCTCACAGAGCTGTCTGAAGACGCTTCTTGGGGAACTAACCAGACCTCTTCTTCAGGAAAAGCGGGACTGGCTGTTGGTCGGGTGTGGGATGAGGAAATAGAGGTGAGGTCTGCAAGAACGTGGGGAGAGTTGTGAAGCTTCACTGGTTATGGCAGGGCCCCAGGTGGCCAGTCCAGCCATGGAAGCTCCCCTCCAGGGGGATCTAGGTCTTTCTAATGAATGGGTGACACTCAGGGGAGGCAGAGGAAGGTGAGGAGGGTGGGGCGGAGCAAGGCTGGGAGTGTCGGGCCAGTGCGGGGGAAAGTTTAGAATCAGATGGGCTTCAGGACTGGTCAGTGGGTGACTCAGAGCGTGAGGCCCTTCCTCCCTTCCCTACACCCTGAGCCCAGTTCACTCTGAGACTCACAGACGGGGCCACAACAGGAAGGGCCGAAGTAAGACAGGCTGGCGCGGGTAGGGAGGGAGGCTGAAGAGTAAAAAGAGCCGGGATGCAGTGACAGAGACCAGACTGCCGGAGTGCGGAGTCACAGGACGGAGGAAAAGTTGAGAAGGGAGTGGAGATGGGCGTTCTGCGAGGCAGAGGCCCTGGGGACCAAGAGGGGTGCGGCGGTCAGCAGGGGATGAGGATGAGGAAGGGCAGGAAGGTGAGGGGGCAGCGGAGCGGACCCCCGCCCGTTGGCGGGGCTCTAACAATGGGGGGTGGGCTGGAAAGGGCTCCAGGGGGCCAGGACCCGGGGGGAGGCCACGAGACCAGGGCTGGGGCCGCACAAAGTGGAGAGGGGAGGCCCGAGTACTGGCGTGGAGTGGGGGTGCGGGAGGAGGCCGGAGCGCGGGGGGCAGGGAGGAGGAGGCCCGGCCGCGCCGGCCCGGAGGAGGCCGCCCGCCCGCCGCCCGCCCGGGCCCGGTACCTGCAGCACCACCTCCACGTCGTACGAGTTCCCCTTGCTCTTCTGGTGGCCGCGGAACTTGGAGCCGCTGTACAGGAGGCTGGTAGCCACGCCGGGCTGCTGGGTGTTGATGGGGGGCGGCGGGATGAGGGACGCGGCGGAGGCGGCCGAGGCTCCGGCCGGCGGGGGACACTCGGTGCGGACCGGCATCTCGGGGTCCCCCGGAGCCAGGGCGGTGGGGTGGGGGAGGGGGGAGGGGAAGGGAGAGGAGGGGGGAAGGGAAAGCCGGGGAGGGGGGAGAAGCCGCGGCCGCCGCGCGGGAGCCGGAGGAGGGCGGGCTGACCGAGGGGGCCGGGCGCGCGCAGGCGCGCGGGACGAGAAAGGGGAGGGGAGGGAGGGAGGGAGGAGAGGGACGCCCACCCCGCTATTGGCCGACGAGCGACTCCAGCCGCCGACGGGTGCCGGAGGACTAAAGAACAGGGCCTCCCCCTCCCTAGTTGCCCCCCCCCCACCCCGCCCCTACCTACACACTCACATGCGCACGCGCACACAGATACATACCCACCCACCCACACACATACTTACACTCATACACACATACACTAATTCAGGCCAATTGGCTCTGACCCGGCGAGGGGGCGGGAGCATTTAGTCGCCGCTCCTTCTTATTGGTTGGCGTGAGCCACACGTGTCTAGAGGTCAAAGGCCCGTTGGGATTTGTAGTCTTTGCTAGAAGCGAAACGCGTTCGTGACGCTGATTGGCTGGGAGAGCGGGAAGGTTAGGTGACGGGCCGGTAGTGGCTAGGGGTCAAATGGCTGCGCCCAGAGGAAATTGAATTTACCAAGTAGTGGGAGCGCTCTGCCGGCGGGTCCGGGAGAGGGTGCGGGCTTTCTCTTCCACGCCCGGGGTCCCCTCCTCGATTGAGCCCTGTCCCCGCCCAAAGGTGACATGTGGCGAAGCTGCTTTCGGCTCCGGGCCGGCGGCGGGCGCTTCCCACGCCGTCCTTGCCTTCTCCCTGCCGCCCCCTTAGGACCGGCAGAGCAGGCCGGGCCGGTCCCGGGGCTCTCGCTCCTCCGCCGGGCTTACGCCCCGCCCGCAGGTGAGCGCAGGTAGCTGGGGTGGGCAGGAGAGGGAGGCCCGCCCGGGATCTGCTCATGTTATGCATGTATAGATAGATCTGTGTGCCTCGACCTACACCTGGGCACCTGTGACTATACCTGTAGACCTAGATATGCAGATACATCTACAGACTGCTAAGTGTAGTACTACTATTTCTGACAGCCACTTTCATAAGAGAAAACCACTTTTTTTGGTAAAAGGAAAACACATAACTCATATGCAGGTTTGATGCTTGGTTATCAGTGGCTAGCGCCACATAACTATTGAATTGCTGTGTGGCATGACAGACGGATTGCTTCCCAATCACACTGTAAACAGACATACTGTTGCTTTCTCAGTGACAACAAGCTACAGTGATTTAGTAATAGTGATCGTTGTACTTTTTTAAAAATTCCATGTGAATGTTAAGGGTATGAATTAAATATTCAGTTAATTTGAGCACTGTGGCTAGCCAAAGAGATAAGTTTTAATATTTTTCCTTCCTCCTGAAATGAAAATAGTAGATGGTAGAGCCCTCCAAGGGGCACCAAACCATCATGAGGTGATCTGGGGTTTGGGGGGTGTTGTGAGAGATGAACACCTGCTGGGATTGGTTTTAGTGATGAAGTAGAAGGGGAGAGGTTTGGGAGCTGAGGGCAAAGTGGGGGGGTATTGGGTAATAATGGTTGAAGGGGGTGGTGGGTTTGTGTTTGCGAGGTGCCTGATGATTGGGTATCTAGGCAAGGGGTAGATGTGATCTATCTTCAGATTGGCTGGTCCTACACCTATCTCCTGCTCCCAGTAGATTGTCCCATACATTTTCTGGGATTTACACATTCCACTTTGACCACGACTGTAGAGGAAAGCAGAGATCCTTACGAGTTCCTGTAGATGAAATTTGACAGCCACTTTGCCACCTATTCTCTAGGCAGCAATTCTTTATCTGTAGACTATCTTTTCTAACTTGAAATTTATGATTGATGACTCCCCCTTCCCTCTCCTCTATACTGCAGGGGAGTTAGGGCAGGGAGAGAAAGAGAGTTGGCCTGACCAGTTAGTGGCCAGAACACCATACTCTTTACCCCAATATAGTTGCTATGAGAAAGATTTCTGACCTGTCACCGCTACCTAGAAAATAATTTAGGTTGACTCATTTGGAACTTGGTAGGAAATTTATTCCGTGCTAATTCATCATGTGGCACACCTTTCTGAATGAATGGATGAATGAATGAAGCATTTATTATGTGTAAAGCACTGTGGATATAAACAGAAAAGTAAACCTTTCCCTTCTCCCAAGGAGCTCACATTCTGCTGGGGAAACTCCTTGTGGAAGGCTTCAGGCACAAGTCAAATTGAAAGGTCTGGTCCTTAGGTTCAACAGCAAAGTGGGTGCTGATGATTCATCTCTAATGCCATTTCCACTGACAAAATCATAGCAGTTTATGGTGTTCAGCCATTTGACACTGGATTGAAAGCACTGCAGTTCAAAAGAGAGATGGCGGCTGATCCATGATGCCTCTTGGTTCTCCCTCAGGCTGTCCTACAGCTTCTGCTGGGGCGGGGGTGGGGTGCTTGCCCTGTGGCCTCTTCTATCCAATAGCTCCATATACTGGGGTCCTGTGCAGTAGATCTGGAGGAACTCAAAACAAAGGCCTGCTTACATTTCTCTGACCATAGTATTCCATCTTTGCCCAGCCTGCCCCCCGTGCTTGGACGGTTCTCTTCCCTTACTTCTTCCTCTTGGAATTTCCAGCTTCCTTCAAGGCTCAGCTCAAGGGCTACCTCCTTCAGGAGACCTTTCCTGGTGATGACTCCCTAGCTGTTAGTCTCCTGCCATACCCACCACCACCATCAGTCACCGTATTTATTTTATACACTTTAAAGCTACTAAAGATTAAAATTCACTAAGGCTTTTGGCACTATAATTTACTTATCTGAGTACATGTCCCTCCAGTGGAATGTAAATTTGAGGGCAGAGACTGTCTTATTTTTATATTTGTATCACTGATGCCTACTACACATCTTGGCACTTAAATTATCAATTGAATAGTGACTATCAGAGTCTGGCTTCATAAAGAAGTAACTTGGGTTGAAGTTTGAAAAAAGACTGATTGTGAGAGGTGAGGAAAAGGAGGAAGAAATGCATTGCAGATGTAGGAAATTACTTTTTGCCTTCAGAAATAGAAGAAACGGTTAAGTTTGGGGATCAGCAGTCTGGGGTTAGATCTGTGCTTTTAGGGAAATTAGTCAGCAGTTTGGAAAGAAGCAGGGGGATGAGTTAAGAGGGCAGAGCTAACATTAACCTATAAAGATTTTTTTCAGCCACTATAGAACACACAGTTGTCCAACAGTATTTCAGAAGTGCCCTCAGAAATAATATAGTGTGCTCTGAGGTTATTCTAAATAGTTATCAGTTATTTTAAACTACGTCTAAAGATGCTATTCTAAATTGCATTCAGTAGGGATGGCTAGGTGGCCCAATGAATAGAGCACCAGCCCTGGAGTCAGTAGGACATGAGTTCAAATCCAGCCTCAGATACACGACACTTACTAGCTGTGTGACCTTGGGCAAGTCACTTAACCCCAATTGCCCTGCCTTCTCCCCTCCAAAAAAGGGGAAAAAAGTAAATAAAAAATAAATTGCACTCACTAACTCAAACCAAAAAACATCCCAGTATCTACTAGGTGGCCCTGTTTACTTTGTGAGGTCTTATTATATATATATATATATATATATATATATATATATATATATATATATCTCCTCTTCTTGGGAATAGGCAGCCCATTTGGAGAAAACAAGTTATTAACATTTAAAGATCAAATGCGGGGCGGCTAGGTGGCGCAGTAAGTAGAGCGTCGGCCCCGGAGTCGGAAGGACTTGAGTTCGGATCTGGCCTCAGACACTTAACCCACACAAAACAAAAAAAAACCTAGCCGTGTGACCTTGGGCAAGTTACTTAACCCCAATTGCCCTCCAAAAAAAAAAAAAAAAAGCAAAAAAAAAATATGACATACGCCACATGAAAACATCAATAAAATTACTTAAAAAAAAAAAATAAAGATCAAATGCAAGAAATACCAGAAGGCATTAATTCCTAAATTAATTAGTATTATGAGTTTGGAGAAGGCAGAGCATTCTTTGGACTGAGAAAGCTCTATAGAGGGCTCTGCTGGATCAGTAAGATTCAGATAATCAAGTCGCAGCATGAAAAAGGACAGTCCAAAGCACACATATTAAGGGAGGAAGCACTGACCAGTGTTCCTGGGATAGAGGGTGATCCTGTCAGAGCAGCAGTAGATGAGTAAAAAGGTAGCTTGGGCCCATAACTTTGTGGGCCCGAATACTAGGTCAAGGGAGAGTTTTTGAAGATGTGGACAATTGTTTTTAAAGCAGGAGAGCTGTAACATGAAAGTGGTGGTTTGGAACTTTAATTTGGCAGTGCAATAAAGCAATGGTGTCAAACTCAAGTAGAAATGGGGCTGCAGGTCACATTGACTTAGTTTTAAAATGTAATGTTATCTATGTTTTATTGTATTTTTATCTATTTTGTTAATTATTTCCCAATACATTTTAACCAGAGGGAGACCAGTAAAGGGAATATTGCATCAGACCCAAAAGAGACAAGGGCCTCACTGGTGTGCTAGCAGTGGGAAAGGAAAAGAAATTGTAGGAGAGAGATTGTGGAGGAAAAATCATCAGGACTAGGAATAGCAAAATTTGGTGTGTTTTAGTCTGGGAAACATTGGGTTAAACAATGACCATTATGCTGCAATTATAGCTTGGCTTTGCCTGTAGACCAATGAACTTGGATGCAAAGTCACACCAGATGGAGCTATTTTAAAAGATAAAGGGGTGTGCTCAACTGTTCCAGGAGCATTGTGGGAGTTGTAGTTCTTCGGGTATAGAGTCTGAAAAATTAACTTCCAATAAGGAATTGAGGTGAAAGAAAGAAAAAAAAGTGTTGTAAGCATTGACTTTTTCTAAGGGAGGGAAGAAAGTGCACACTCATGAACTAATTACAGCAGATGACTGTTTCACAAGAGAAACGATGTGGCCCGATTTGGTAACTAGCTTCCTTTATATTGGAAATGTTGTTTCCATGGTTACTCCAACGTGTGTGTGTGTGTGTGTGTGTGTGTGTGTGTGTGTGTGTGTGTGTGTGTGTGTGTGTGTGTGTGTGTGTGTGTGTGTGTGTGTGTGTGTGTGTATTAGAATCAGAGTCAGAAGGGTCTTCTGATGTTTCTCCCAACAAGACTGTAAGACTCCCCGCTGAGAAGACACTGTGCCTTATACAGTTACACCTCATTTATCCTTCATCATTAAGAAATGTGCTGTTCAGATGCATGAATTTTCCAGATAACTAAGCCTATCAAAATTTCATTTTAACTATTTTAAATGGAAATCTAACGTGTTGTTTGTGACCCTGTCTTCTTAAAAGGATCATACCTTTTCTTGATGACTCAACTGCATTATGTATATTAACACATTTATTGTGTGTTATTAACACATCCTTGCTCCTTTTCTCAGTCTTTCAGCTATAATTTCTCTGCTGTCCATGTGCAGCCTTATAATACTCTATCCTTCCCCACTTCAGTTCACAGGGTGTATTCTGTGTGCCTTGTTAGCAGTTTTTAACCTGTTGTATCCTACAAAGGAGTAAATCCATTTTGTTAGAATTATGTATTAATTAAGAATAAGTAGACTTAAACTGATTAATTTTGAATGCAAATTGAAGCATATTTTTTCACTTTGTGTTTTTTGTTTTGGGGGTGAGGGAACATGGCTAATATGGAAATGTTTTGTATGACTTCATATATATAAAGGGGATCATATTGTTTGTCTTCTTGATGAGTGGGGAAAGGGCTGGGGAGAGGGAGATAATTTTTAGAACTAAAAATTAAAAACTTAATGCTAAATAAATACTAAAAAGGCAAATAGATTTAGCATGAATTAAAAAATGAATGTTAAATAAATAAATACCCCCCAAAAGTAAGTAGGTTTAGCATGAGATTTCATGGTCCTATAGTCTCAGTAAAATACATAGTTTTTGCGCTCTGGCTTTTTGGATTTCAGGAAATCTGACCTCCAAAGAAGTGGGAAATTAACTGTACTGCCTACACATCCCCCACAGTAAGTGCCTAGCACAATTTTAGGTATTTAATAGGTTTCTATTATTTATGATCTATATTATAGATCATTTGAGGTCACTTTCTTTAGACCTGGTGTCAAGGTAAGCAATTCCTGAGCCATTCTTCTATTTTTAAATGGCTCCTAGAAGGAAGATTCTGTAACCCTTTGTAATATGTTCCAGAAGAAATCACCTTTATAGATGAAATATTCTTCTTCGTGTCCCCAAATACTGTTATTGCAACTTAAACTTAGTATTCCAGAATATTTCATTCTATTCATATACCACAGTTTGGTTAGCCAGTCCCTGTATTCTTCTCCTCCCACTTTAATTCCAGTTTTCTACTACCAAATGGATATCTGTTCTGAATATATCGCTGTGTCGTTGGTGGGGTATATACCTAGAAGTAGCGTGGACACTTCCTCACACCATTCCAAATTGGTTTCCAAAATGGTCAGGCTATTCACGGATTCACCAACAGCATCCTGACATCCCTGTCTTTAGTGTGCAGCCACTCCCAACAGTCCAAAAGACTGTTCCCATCTTCAACCCTCTCTGCCAATTTGTTAGGTGAGATGAAACCTCAGATTTCTTTAAATTTGCATTTCCGTTATTACTGATTTGCAACGGACTTTCATGTGATGGCTAATGGTTCTCAAAAGAATTACAAATTGTTCTTATTCTTTGACCATTTCTCTATTCGAGACTGGCCCTACCTTTTACTTAAATTTTAGCTTTTCTCATAGGACCAATTTCTGCCACTCCCACTCAACTGGTTCTGTCCCATGACTCTACCAACATATATGGGTCTCCTGAATTCAAAACAAAGCAAAAAGCCGTACATCTTTCCCCTGCAGCGTTTAGCTGATCCAGGTTCTATCCCAGTAGGCATTGTGGTTGCCTGTATTTTATGGGCCTTGGTTCCTCTAGAGTTCTGTTTGGAGCACTCCAGCTCAGTATCCTTTCCAGTTTTTTCTATTCCTTATGAGATACAAAGATGAGAATTAGTCCAGTACAGAAGGCCTGACCGGCACCAAGCGGAGTAGATGGACATCTTTGTATACATGTCTGAGTCAGCTTGTGGCATTAATCTGTTTTGTTCATTCATTCTCCAAGGATCCATTTGCTTTTCAGATAGAAGCTTTGCCTTCTTGTTCTCCGTTTGGTTTCTGGCCCACTCACGCCCCCCACCCCGAGTAGTTGTTGTTCTACTTGTATTTGTTTGGTTTGGGGTGTCCTCTGGAGCTGCTTTCCTTGGTCCTAATGGACCGTTCTTGTTTTTGTTTTGTCTAACTTAGGTCACTTTTAATTTTACTCCCACCTCTTCTTGTCTTTCAGAGTGTTTAGCTACCAGATCCAGTTTAGTTATCTGCATGTTTAATGTTCTGTATTCCTTGGTATAGTCATTAGTGATGTCATTTTGGTCTTCGACATTTAGGGACAGGATTTCTTAGTACAGGTGCAAATTTAACGCTTGCTGACTGGGCATATGGAGAATCCATAGGGTGCTGTTACACTTGTTGGGCCTCCTAAGCAACTTTACTCTGATGCCTGAGTCTACTGTATAAGCAAATCAGAAAATATATGCTTGGAAATAAGATCAAAGCAAGTGATTCCAAAGAGCAGGTCTCTTGGCAGCTGGTCCTGTAGGGGATTGTTTTGAAGTACCTGTGATTTCAGTAGTGTGTGGGACTCCCCATGTGGAAACTCCCTCCACTAATGCCCATAGTCACAGCCGTGTCAGAGGCAGGACTTTAACTCAGGTGAATGACTACAAGGCTGGCTCCCTATCCATTATACCATGCACTTTCTTATAGGTGTTCATAGTTACTGACAAAAAAGAAAAATCCCATCTCCCTTACTCCAATCTTGCCCCCCACCTAGTAAAAGAAATCACTCTTTTCCTTAGATTTCTCATAGCACTTTATGCACCTCTCTTGCAATTATCTCATTTCCCTTTATATTGAAATTATTTCTGTTTATAGTTTTAGCCCTCATCTAGTACACTTCTTGAAGGCAAGGTTTGTCATTGATAACCCTGTTACATTATAGGATCGCTGTACACACAGCCAGCACTTGAGAAATGCTTATGGAATATTGAGTTTCTCTGATCAATGCACTTTTTAAGTCAAAGACTATGATGCATGCCTTCCTCCTCTTAGTACTTAAGAGAGGTGGTAGGTTCTAGCAAAGGGGCCCATCAAGGCCAGCAGGGCAGGGAAACCAGATTAAAATGGAACTGGAACATATTTAACCAAGCAAAAATACAATAGAACATAGATAATGTGAATATGTGGTTCTCTAAGTCCGTATGCAGCCCTCAGAGATCCTGGTGTATGGTTTAGTGGTCCTGTTTTCATTTGAATTTGACATCATTGGGCTATAGGACAGTCATATGTTATCAGACATGGCCAGTGTTACAAAATGAATAAGCAAGAATCATTGAGAAGTCACAGCAATGGAAAAAAAATCAATCAAATTTTTAAAAAAAGAATAAGTTATATTTGAGTTCTTAAGAAAACTATTGTGTCTAAGGAAATAAGTTCAAATGCAAGCTCTGAGCTACCTGCTGTGTGATCTTGGGCAAGTCATTTCACTCTCTGGACCTCATTCCCTCCTCTTTATTTTTATTTATTTTGGGGGATGGCAGTCTGGGTTAAGTGATTTACCCAGGGTCACATAGCTAGTGAGTATCTAAGGCCAAATTTGAACTCAGGTCTTCCAGACTTCAGGGCCAGTGCTCCATCCACTGTGCCACTAAGCTGCCCCTTCTCCCCTCATCTTTGAACCAGGAATCACAGTCCTTGTACTTTCTACCTCAGAGGTGTGGGAACAGTGCTCTCTAACTTTAAAGGACAATATAAGAACGATCTAGCAAATATTATATGAAAACTGTGGCAAAATCATCATCCAGACTACACATTTATCTAGCCCTTTACAAGCCCTGGTGTCTCTGAAGTAAATAACTCAAGTATTGTCCCTTTATCCAGATGAAGACACTGAAGATAAAAGAGGTAAAGTCTGGTGTCACGCAGCTAGTTAAGTGGCGAAGCTGGGCCTGAGTCCACATAGCAAAATGCCAGATTCCGTGTCCTTCCCTCTGTTAATGGCCCCTAATAAGGCCATGACACCATCAATTCTCTTCCCTCCTTTGTTCTTGGAAGTTTTTCATAGTCTGTCTTGATTAACTTTTAACATAAGCTTGATTACTAATGAAAGAAGCTTAAATAGGGGGTGGCTAGGTGGTGCAGGTGGCCAGAGAACTGGCCCTGGAGTCTGGAGAACCTGAGTTCCAATATGGCCTCAGACACTTAACACAGAACTAACTGTGTGACCTGGAGCTTAACCCCAACTCGGGCTTAATCAACACTTAACCCCAATTGCCCTACCTTACCCCCTCCAAAAAGAGGGGAAAAAGAAGCTTAAATACAAGCTATTTACTCATTCTCCTTTATTTTCACATACTATATTATTATTTCAACAGGCAAATGTCAAAGACCCCAGATGCTCTTAAATCTAAACAAATAACTTCTTTTTCTATGTATTACCTATCCCAGAGGTTGTGTGGTGGTTGGCTGGTAAATCTCAAGATTCTACCTACTTATTTTTCCTTATTAGTTAAGAAAGTCTCTGCAAATTATTACGAGCTTCCTTTTTCATCTTCCTCCAGGGTGACTGGTATGACTGTTTCCATGCTAGGATTTTTATTCAAATTATCTTCAAAAGGAAGCACAGGACACAGATTTTTCCTTCTTGACAGAGAATTTTGTAGTTCCTGTTAAGTACACAAGAAAGCTAAAGTTAATTAGGTTCATTAATTGGATAGTGAGAAATACAAAATGCTCTTGGGATCTCTACTTACTGTCTAGCATATGCATTCATAAGAGGAAATAAAGAATGTATGTCCTTGTCACATTCAGATGCTACCTTTATGTTTGGATAAAAGATGAAATGGTTGGTGGGAACAGAATGGAATTCATGCTTTTTCTTAAATAAATCATTAAATCCAATCTAACCTAAAAGTTACACATGATAGAGACCATAAGACTGATCGGCACTTTATACAACCAAGAAATGTACAATACACCTTTACTAAAATAGGCTGATTGAATGTAAATTTAAAAAAAAAATCAAGTCTATTACTACATCAGCATTAATCATAGTTGCTCCATAAGTCATCCTTGACCATATTTTAAACTATCTCTTTGAAAATTCTTTTTTAATAGAAAGGAAGAAGTTTTATCAGAATGTCAGCATTACACAAGGTGAAGGTGAGTATCTGAAAGCTCTTTCTGCCTTTTTAATGTATGATTTGAAATGCTTTTGTTTATGACTAGCCCAGTTGACAGATTGATCTTTCTCATTGTTGTGTTTTTTCTGGAAGCAGAATTCACTGTTGTCCTTAAGCCTTGTCAGTTCAAGTACATAAAAATAGTCATTTGCTTTTACTTCATAATTCCTAAGAGTTTTAAACTTTGACCTTTCAAGGTGGATATGAGATAAACCTGGACCACCGAAAACTGAAAACTCCCAATGCCAAGCTCTTTACTGTTCCCAGCGAAGCACTGGCTGTTGCTGTGGCTACTGAGTGGGATTCCCAGCAAGACACTATCAAGTTCTACACGATGCATTTGGTGAGAAGTTAAAAGTGAGGGAGAGAGAAAAAAAAGATGGCAGCAGTCCCACTGACTTATTTATCTTTTTTTTTTTTTTTTAAAGCAATTGGGGTTAAGTAACTTGCTCAAGGTTACATGGCTAGTCATTATTTATGCGTGGGTGCTCATTTTCTGAGGCTGGATCTGATCTCGGGTCATCCCAACTCCGAGGCCGGCGCTCTTACTCACTGTGCCACCTAGCCGCCCCTTTAGGGCAGTTGGGGTTAAGTAACTTGCCCAAGATCACACAGCTAGGTTTTTGTTTAGCGGATTAAGTGTCGGAGGTCGGCTCCGAACTCAGGTCCTTCTGACTCCAGGGCCGGCGCTCTATTCACTGCGCCACCTAGCCTCCCCACTATCTTCTAATAGATTATTCACTTTATCAATCATCCTTGGCCAGTTTTTAAACCCTCAGTCAATTTCCCCTGGCCATTCTGACACACTCCTGACTATCTTCCACACTAGTCCAGTTGACATAAGTTCAGAGAATACAAACTATTTGAATATATGTAATCAGATAAATATGAAGAAAAACACATCTGGATTATCTGTGCTACATCCATTAGCTTGGATAGCACTAAGTACTTCTTAAGTCCAGCTTTGTGGGTGATAAAAGAGAAATATTAAACATACCTTAGTTGCCCTCAAGGAGCCTAAAATAATGGGGGGAGGGTGGGGTTTGTTAGTGCCTTTATTTCCTGGTAGCCTAGAACACAATATAAACATCTCAGTGATCTTTACAAGATCTGAGTGAGTTAGACTTTTTTTTTATAAATAAGGAAAACAGATGTAGACAATTAAGTTAGAAAGTTAGGCTTTGAGTTGGGTGATGTGGGCTAAGTACCATTGCCACCCCCATTTCATCACATGATTCTGAACTTTAAAATAGGGGAATTTCAGAGATCAACTTTAACTATCATGATTGTTCGCTTTACTCATAAATATATTTGGGGAAGTTTTCAGGTGAACCAAAGTTTCTGCTCCTCTTGCCCATATGAACTTGTAACTATAACAGGAGCCAAATACCTCGTAGCATGAATAGGGATGAATATGCGTGGGAGAAAATACAAATGATTTTGGGGGTGTTTTTTAAAAAAACTAATCAGGTATTTTCAAAAACTCAGAATCCTAGTCTGTTTGTTACAGTGGCTTAGCATGCTGCGTCATGGTATTAATAGTCAGTTACATCAGGGGGACTCACTTTGGGCCATCAGGCTCTTGCCAGCATGGACTGACATCAGTCTCTTACATTTAGCCTCTCTTCTTGGATAGTAATGACTTTGTGAAAGGATAAATGCTTTTACCCTGGGGCCAATGAACTATATAATAGCTGCTCTCTCTGCCTTTTGATTCAGACCACACTGTGTAACACATCTTTAGACAACCCAACTCAACGAAACAAAGATCAGCTTATCCAAGCTTCTATGAAGTTTCTGGACACAGACACAATCTGGTAACAGACACTTGGACTAAATTCACATTGTTATGATGGTGAGCTTTAGGTCGTCCTACAGCACTTGCCTAAGGAGTTATCAGGAGCTATTTCCTTATTTTGTTGTGGAGTTTTTTTTCTTTTAGTTGGAGTCACCTAAGCAGTGACAATTAAGACAAGGATCTATTAAATTCATAGAACACAAACGCCAAATGGAAGAGTTTGTATTTTTAGCAGTCTCTCCCTCAGTTTACTTGCCTTGTGTCCCCTAGTAGAACATAAGCTCCTCAAGGGCAAAGCTGTTTGTGTGTTTTCCTCATATTTTCACCCCTAGCAAATGTAAGACTTTAGACACCTCACTAGCTTGGCAGTCAAAGGTTTGAGTCTGAGTCTCAGTTTTACCACTTAGTAATTCTATGATACTGGGCCAGTCTTTTAACCTCTCTCAGCTCTGGGTTTCTCATTTCTAAAATTGGGTATGATAATACTTGTACTATCTATTTCATAGGTTGTGAGAAAAAAGACTTTGTAAATGATAAAAAGTTATATATATATATATATATATATATATATATATATATATATATATATATATATATATATGTATACATATAAGTTAGTATTATTCCTTTTAATTTAACAGATCAGCCTTTAAATGTTATACTTTATAAAATGAAAACTTTCATAGTCACTAAGAAAAAACTTGGGTAGACTGAGCAGACCAAAGAATTAATTGGTAACAAAACTTCAGTTATTAGATTGAGGCTGACTTATGGTAGAATGAGAGGTTTTTACTGTCCAAATCCCTAGTAAGCGCTCTGAATCCTTTATATTTAACTGCCTCCCTCCATTAGCATCTGGGGTGAGAAATATTAAGGACTGATTGATGGACAGAGGCTACATCCAAGATATGGTTAACATACTTTGGGAAAAAAAGATTTTTCAGGTTGTTATTTGTGTTTTTATTTTATTGGATTACTAATAATGAATAGAAAAATTGAACTTTTTGTCAATAAAAATGTTTTTTTAATTAATTAGTTACAGAGTGGAAGAGCCACAAACATTAGTGGAACTTCAAAAGAATGAGTGGGATCCAATTATAGAGTGGGCAGAAAAAAGGTAAGAGACCAATTCCCCATGAGTTCACATCTTCATTCACCTGCCCTGTGCATCTCTTTGTGTTAAGGCCTTGTCATTTTTATTGTATTGGCTTGGCCTACCCTTGAGCAGCTGATTAAGTTTTCCATTTGTTTAGATCTGACCTTATTTGTGTGAAAAGCGTTTTGTAAATGTGTTCATGTAGTTCCTGGGTTTGTCTTGGCAGGTAGACACCCAAGCACTGTGTTGCTGTCTTCAGAACTTACATGGGAACTAGTCAGTGTTTAGAATGGGAGCTATGGAGACACTGGTAGGACAGGGTTCTCAAAGAAGGTTTGGATAGCTCTACATCATGTGTAATGATCATTGTAAATTAATTGTGGTTTTAGATAGCTGCAAATAGCTGTACTGCTTTGTTATCCAGAGCCAAGGGTGGGGAACCCGTGGTCTCGTGGCCACATGTGGCCTTCTAGGTCCTCAAGTGCAGTCATGAATTCAAAAGGCCACATGTGGCCTTGAGGCTACAGGTTCCCACCCCTGATCCAGACTTTGCTTTTCATCCAGGGGAAATCCTTGGCAATATTCTTCAATGCATTTGGCTCTGGGAAAAGAAAAACTAATTAAAGAGGCTACCATTGGTCCTCTACAAAGCACTGGTTATCTGTAACTGCTCCCCAGAATCTTTCTTGACAGACCAATTTGACCAAATCTTTGTAATGAATGAGTATACTCTTAAAAGACTCAAAAGCAGCCTAAGACCATTTGGCTGAGCATTATTTCATACTTTAACCAATGCATACATGCTAAAGTTCAATATATACCATTGCAGATATGATGTTAAGATTGGATCTTCCACAAACATCATGGGACCTGATATGCCGGCTAAGACTAAAGAGACTTTCATCAGCCTTTTAGCATCTTATAATATGTGGGCCTTGCAAGGTAATAAAGGTATTTTTTCTGAGGTTAAGAAGGGAAGATGATGTAAGGTTTTCAGATTTTACCTTATACCCCTCCTTTCAGCATAACATCTTATAGTGCTACAACAGTACCATTCATAGGATGATGGGATTTAGAACTGGAAGGAACATTTGAGATTAGCTAGTCCAGACTCCCCATTTTACAGATGAAAAAACAGAGAGGTGATGTAACTGGTTACACCAGTAAACAGCAGCCCAGGTCCTCTCATTCAAAGGGTTCTTGCATTATATCATAGAGGCCCTGTGAGAAGGAAAGGGCCAGAAGGTCAAGTCACTTGCCCAAGGTAAAAACAAATCAATGGGGTTATTGTAATGAAAACCCTGGTCCCCAGACATCTAGTCCTCGGTTTAACTACACCTTTTACAAAATGTTCTATTAAAATGCTTTAGAGACGTTCCTTCCTTGCAGAAGGGATGCAGTTGAGCACTGTTCTACTACAGAAGAGTCCTGGGCTAGGCTGACTGTTTTAAACAGAAACCCCAGATCACTGTAGAATAGTACATGTGAAGGTAAACAGGTCAGTGTTGACAAGTGTTGGCTTTATATGTTTTTCATGTTTAATGTATACATAATTCATAGAATTGATAGTATATGGGAATGAAAGGAAGAATTGCAAGGCTCGTCTTTTATGGAAGTAGAAGCAGAGTGTTAGGATCCCCTTCCTGGTTTACAGGATGAACTAGTAATGTTGCTGTGCCTCTGACCTGCTGGTCATAGCCCATGCCATAAGCAGTTTCACCCTTGCCAAGCCCTACCTCCTTCCAGGAGGTCTGGAAACCTACACAGCTTCACAGCAGAACTCAGCAAATGCTTTTGATGATGATAAAAGTTGTTTGATACAAGAATAATCTCTCTCCCAATCTGCAGTCATATCAGTGCAGCATTCTGCTCCATTTTGTTTAATGGGCAGAATCGTCTGTTTTCCTTTCCAAACGTATTCATGGTATCCTGAACTGGGATTACGGGTACTAATGCCGAAGACAAGAACAGAAGTATCATCGCTATGATGGCTTTGGCCTTGGAATATGTTTTTCCGTTTTATTCACCAGGTATAGAATTTGTGGTCACCCAGTTGAAGTCCATGGTTTTGGCCTTGGGGTTGATTGACAGGCACCTTACAGTAGAAAAGGCAGTCCTGCTATCTCGTCTGGAAGAAGAGTACCAGGTATGCAAATTTGTAGACCTGCCAGCTTCAGTACAGATAATCTCTGTTCAGTTCTGAAACCACCGTAGGGCCTCCGTTCCCATGGTGTAGATGTATGGCTGCCATCCAGAGCCTACGTCAGGCTGAGCACCTTGATCCATCTTAGAACAGCTCTAGAACCCATCGAATCTTCATGTATTCTCTATCCAAAAGTGACACGGGGTCAGGCTTACTGAACCTGTGGGATTAGACCTGAAGTATACTAGCCTTTAAAGAAAGAGGGAAAGTCTATGCTGAACCATTCACCAGCTCTAATACCACTTCCATGGGTGAACTTGCCTAATTAAACTTAGGGTATCTCTCTGATATCCTCTGGATTCTGTTCATCTGTTTGCTATTTCTAACACTTCTGAGAAATTTTCTTTCATGCTTTCCTTTAGTATGGTGTACATGATTTTTTCCATTGGATTTTCATTGGAGATCAGTCATTCTCAGATTGTCTGAGTTCTGTATTTAGAATCAGATACTCTGGTCTGTATTTAAAATGTTTTTTCCCCCAAACATTTCTGCCTTTTGACTTTTCTGGAATTTTTATTGTTATATCACTACGTTTTTGCATTCGGTCTCTTCCATGCCCTTTTTAGAATGTCTACCACTTTATTAATAGTCTCTACCTTCTGTTCTAAGTCATCAGTTCTTTTCAAAACCTTTAAAAGCTCTAATTTCATTCCTCATCTCTTCCTTTAATCCTCTTCTTAGGCTTTTCCATCAATCTTAGAGCTTATCATTATTCTAATATCATTTCTGAAGATCTACTGGTAGTTATTTGGAGCATTATTCCCTGGAGAGTTCTTGAATTCTTTATCACATAGTACTTCATTACCACTTTTGGAGATCTCTTTTGGTTTGCTCATTTGTTCAGTCACTATCGCTTTTTCTGTGGGAGTTATTATTATTTTATTTTACTTGGTATATATTGTAAACATGACCATTTTAAAAAGCAGCTGTAGGGGCAGGGGGTCAAGAGCCAGGCTTGGAGTTAGTTCAAATCCTGCCTCAGACCTTTATTTGTGGTGTGACTCGGGGCCAGTCACTAAGCCTCTGCCTGCCTCGGTTTTCTCATGTATAAAATGGGAATCATAACAGTACATCCCTCCAAGGGTTGCTATAAGGATCAGATAATCGCCATAAAATGCTTAACACAGGACCTGGCACATAGTAGGTGCTACATAAATGTTAGCTATTATTAACTCCCCATAAATGAATCTGACCAACTCATAAAACTTCTGAGCTGTGCCAAGCCTTGCTACTTCTCCCTCCACAACGCCTTTAGTATCCATCCCCTTCTCTGCTCACATAGCCACTAGCTTTGCTTGGGCCCACCATCTCTTGTACTGGTAGTGCGAGCTTGTTCATCTGGGAGTTCCCTCTGTTAGAAACACAAATCTGGGTTTCAAAAGAAGTTTATTGAGGAGAAGTTCAGAGGAACTGAATACCTCTGGCCAGAAGAAGACTCTGCCCTTCTTGGGGGGAGAGGAATCCTGAATACAAAAACGAGAACTTTGTATTACTAGTTAGCACAGAAACCTCCCTTCATCATAGTCCTTATCCTGGTCTGAAGGTCCCTCAAGGCCTTTGTCTGCCTTCGGATTGGCCGGGTCAAACTGCTGTCTGCTTACTCCCTTTATCTTACTTCAGTAATGTCTAGCAATTCTATGGAAACTTAACTCCTGTTTCTCACAATTTATTATCAGTAGTTTTTACTTCAGTAATTTTTAGCAGTTCTGTGGAAACTTAATTCTTTGCTGTCTCTCACACCTCTGTCCACAAAATCACTGATAAGTCCAGTCCTCAGCCCATAGAGTTGCTTTAAATAAGTTGGTTTGAGCTGGACATTGGAAATTTTTCATTATCTGTCAATATTTAACAGAAATTAACTTCTTATGTCAACCTCACCAAACTGTTAAGAGGACTAGCAAACATTGATTGTAAAGTACTCTGTAAACTTAAATGTGAGAAATGTAAATGATATTAGAACACAAATTTTATTTAACCCCACTAATTCAAAACTTGTGTGGCAACTAATATATGCCAGGCTTAAGTTTAGAAGATAGTTTACTGAGGAGAGGTGCAAATTGGATTTCTATGTAGTGACACAATCTATCTGGATTAATAAAAGATAGAATGGTATACAGTTGATAGAAAGCTGGAATCAGAGTCCAGAAAACTTGGATACAAGTCCCACTTCTAACATACTGGCTTTTTGACAGTGGGTAAGTCCCTTAACCTTTCCGGTGCTCTAGGCCAGAGGTGTCAAACACACAGGGAACAAGGTTAAAATGTAATTGGGAAATGTTTAACAAAATAAATAAAAACACAGTGTAAACCTACATAATGTTAATGTATGGTTTTCTAAGTCACTATGTGTTTCACAGGAATCTTCTTTCTAATTGAGCTCACCTTAGTGGTCCAAGGACTTTCCTCGCTGGGAGTTTCCTACACCAAAGAAATCACAGGGTCCAGACCAAAACAGAGAGTCAGTGAGAATTGCTTGCCAGGCCTTTGATGCCCAGCTCCTTCCCCTAGGTTCTACTTGTGCATTTCCATCTGCCTACAAGACATCTCCACATAGATGTCCTGCTAACAACGCCAACTCAACACAAATCCAATCTCTCTTCACTTTCCCCTTGACTATTACAACAGTTTCCAAACTAATTTCCCTACCAGAAGCTTTTCCTTTTAACAATTCATGCTTCACACAGCTGCCAAATTAATTTTATTGATGCACAACTTTGACCATGTCAATCCTCTATTCAGAAAATTTTAGCAGCTTTTGTCAGCAAGATCAAAGACAGAATCCGTAGCTGGTTCCAAACTGTCTTTCTGGCCATATTTCACATGACATGCTATACTCCATTCCTCTTGTACAATGACTTCTCCCATCTTTTGTTCCCTGGATGAACTGTCCCTATGCTCATCTCTAAGGCACACACTTCAGGGGTTGGCACAAAAGGTGCTCCTCTGGAGCTGCTTCTCTTGTTTCTGATGGAACACCATTTCTAATTTAGTTAGGTCACTTCCAGTGCCACCTGGTACCTGTGTGCCCTTTGGGCAAGTCACCCAAGCTCTCCTCATCTATGAAAGGGGGAGACCGAACTAGATGACCTCTGAGGTTCCTTCCAGCTTGAAATCTATCACCCTGTAATCTTTCAGTTCTTCTGATGAGTGAGGTTTTGTCATTTGAGTGCTGTTGTCCTCAGTGCCATTCCTGCACAGTCCAGCAGCTTTTGGCAGAAACATTGAGGGACATAGACGGTATTTCACAGGCTGCTACTGGCTTACATTCTGCAGAAATGACATGAGAAGAAGGGAGTGCCTTGGATCAAATATCCATCATAATAACCCACTTGTGAGGAAGAACAGAATCCAGAGGCACAGTATGATACTGCTTTCTTTTGCCATTGCCTGATTTATGTTATAGATAGCCCCACTGAGGCAGCTAAATGGTTCAGTAGATAGAGCACTGGGCCTGGAGTCAGGAAGACCTGAGTTCAAACCCAGCCTTCAACAGCTCCTAGCAGTGTGACCCTGGGCAAGTCATCTAACCTCTGTTTGCCTTAATCTACCAGAGAAGGAAATGGCAAACCACTCTAGTATCCTTACCAAGAAAACCCCACCCTAGGCATTAAGAGTCAGATACGATTAAACAACTAAATAACAACAGATTAAACAACTAAATAACAACAAGCACGTGTTGTTGCCGGCTACTGACATTGTTCTGTTTACTACTCCACCCCGGTAGTAGCCATGAGAGCAGATCCCTAGAAATGGGTCCCTGTACGTTCCTATTTATGATCTGATTCCTGGAATCAAATTTGGAGCAAATGCTGTTCATGGAAAGTCTTTAACGATCTGTAACTCGTGTGTTTTCCCAAGAGTGCTTGATACTAACGAACTGCACACATCGCTCTCTCAGATCCAGAAATGGGGCAACGTGGAATGGGCCCACGACTACGAACTGCAGGAACTGCGGGCTCGAACGGCCGCTGGGACACTTTTCGTTCACCTTTGCTCTGAAAGTTCCACAGTCAAACACAAACTGCTGCAGGAATGACGTTCTCTTCACGACCTCCGTAATCATACAGGAGCGAGGAGAGCATCCTGGGTGAGCGGAGAGTGGACGAGCTGCCAGCCGCTGGACTGATCTCCCAGGTCCTGCCAAAAGCTCATCCTGTCCTCGGTAAGCAAGAGGCATCCAGGAGAACCCCTCTAGCAAGGAGGAAAACGAGCTACGGCTCTGCTTAGCACACAGGACTTCCTCCCTAGCTTTATTCCTAATATTAAAGATTTCATCCAGTTCAAAACTTACATCAAGCCTTGTGATTATTTATGGCTCCAGAATTCTTCGCTTTATTCGTTGTGACTAGGTTTCCCTAAGGTTAAACATTTTACCTTTTGTGAGTGTATTTTGCTTCTGCTGGTCTAGATCTGAAATAAGAGACTCAGCACCTGTCACCAACCAGGAAACCAACTTGTATTCTTGATCTTTCAACCTATTTTCTCTCAACTATGTTTGACTTTTATCAGAGGATCTCTTGAAAGTAAGTTAATCTTGTTCTTTTTTTTTTGTATTTTTTAAAGTCATAGAAAGTCTGTTCTTTAAAACAGAAGATGAAATATTTAATATAATGAAAATTCTAGAAAGTAAATTGATTTAAAAGACACATCTAAGGAAAATTCAGGATTTCTTCATTTTTTGTATTTAAGGTCTCCTTGCATTGTGTTCAATGTGGCAATCTGCCATTTCTTAGCATCACTGTTATATAACACAGCAGAAGGAGCAAATGGTTCTCCAAATATGTATACAGTGAAGACTTTTCAAGCATCCTGTCCTTATTAGCACACTTTAAAAATAAACTATAGGAACTTATAATAACCTGCATTCAAAAATAAATAAAAGAAAGCTATCGTCTTGGAGTTTTAAGAGCTTTCTTTCCTGTATTCCACAGCAGTCAGTAACAGAAATCACATTTCCATTATGCTGGGGCTTTTAAAAGTCATTTTCTGACAGGTTGTAAATATGTAGCTCGGTACAGTCTGTTCTTACTTTACATGAATTCACATTACAAAATTCAACTGTAAGTAAAGACTTCTGAAAGAAATCTGCATTCCCCAAAAAATCTGTCAACTTTACTGTGTAGTACTGTGCTTTCTACTTCTGCCCCTAGGCTCAATGCTCTGAGGTCTCCCACCTCTCCACCCCAAAATACTCCCCAAACCCTTCAGGTCAAAGCAGAACCGATGCAGATGGGGCTTGGCTTGAGACCTCTGGTTCTGAGAGAGTAGATCTTTGCCTTGCTCTGTTCACATGTCTGGCCCCCATGTGTCTGTCTTCCATATGTCCATACTTGGGAACTGCATGTCTGGCCCCAGCCTCATGTGTCACCCATCCTCTCCTGACTGTGTCTGGCCCCCATGTATCAGCCCCCTGCATATTCTTCCTCTGGGTTTTGGCCAGGCCCTTATGTGGCCGGCCCCAGCCCTCACATGTTCCTCCCCCTGGTCTCATTTCTCTGTTCCTAGTACCAGCTTTTCCTTGAACTGTGTGCCAGCCCCTTCCTTCCATGGGCATGGGGTCCACTTCCTGACTCCCTCTAGCCTTCTTTTCCCTATGTCCATGGGAAAATTCGTATTACATAAAAATGGCTTTCCATAGAGGTCTACAGCACACTTCACTTACATAAAGCAAGAACCGTGTGTACTAAGAAATGGCTGGTTGCCATTCTGATGGCTCTTCAGTCTTTTCATCTAGAAGGAGAAAGTCCCCTCTTAACATCAAGCTTGTAACTTGTATGGCCAACAGAGGGCTCCAGTGTGAATGGAGCCACCAACCCCTACATGGTCTCTATGGACCTGCCTGATACAATGATCCACACTTTGGCTTGATCTTTGTCTTTATTTTTCACAAATCTAAATACATTTTAATGTAATAAAATAAGCCTTCTATCCTTTGGAACTTCTCATGGGGAAAATATCGAAAAACTTAGGTAACTATATCTTTATAATAGTTGTCAGCCAGTTGTCACTCAAGTACATTACCAGAGTTGGGCCCTAGTCAATATTCCTTTCTGAAAAGAAAAGGGGACCCTCTTTTGTGTGAAGACTCACCTAATCTATAAGGTCACCAAAATCCAAGTTGTCCAGTTCATTCTGCAAATGATCAACATACTGATTGATTTCCTTCACTCGTTTTCGGTTCCTATTCAGTTCATCATTATGAACCTAAGGATTTGAAACCAAAGAATGATTTCCTTTTAAAATTCCTTTTTAAAAGCCTCTATGTATGTGTGTCCAGTTTAGGAATAAAGAAGTGATTGATCCAGTGTGTGATGACTGATTTTGATAGACTTAGCCCTTTCTCAGCAGTGCAAAGACCTAAAACAATTCCAAAGAACTCATGATAGAAAATGCCGTCCACATCAGAGAAAGAACTATGGAGTCTGAACGCAGAGTGAAGCAGACTATTTTCTTTTGTTTGTTTTTGTTTTTTTTCTTTCTCATGGTTTCTCCCATTCATTATAATTCTTCTATACAACATGACTAATGTGAAAATAGGACTGTTTAATAGGAATGTATGTATAGAATCTATACCAGATTGCATGCCATCTTGGGGAGGAGGGAAGGGAGGGAGGGGAAGAAAATTTAAAACTTATGGAAGTGAATGTTAAAAATGAAAAATAAACAAACTTTAAAAAGAAAAAAACTACAAAATTATTCTCGACAAAAAAGTGATAAAAATTTACATAATTAATATTTTTCTATATTTTGATGAAAAAGCATTAGAGGATGAGTGACCCTTTTCTTAACAATGTTCTAATCTGTTCAATTCTGTAGAATTTGAATGAGTTAGAAACACTGTATCACTGGTAAGCTAGAAATCAGTGTCTTTATGTTTTTATTTATGAGGGCAAGGGGTGACGTGGAAGATATTAAATCAATATGACTTTCTAGGTAAACTTCCAGTTCCTCTTTCTAGTCTGTAGCTGAGAAATAAAGTTTTCCCTGCCATTATTTTCTTACCTTATCTACTGTAGTTGAGCACCAATTGGTGACATTGGTTATTAAATCATCTTCTCTATTGTCTATCTTCAGAAGGTGGATGTCATGCGATGCTCCAACTGCATTAACAACTGTATCTTTGTCAGAAAAAAGCTAGTGAATAAAATTGATTAAATATGGAGTACATTTTGATTTGAAGCATAAGCAAGGTGAAAATCAGAGCTTGATACCAAGTGAATGTAAAAGAAATTCATTGAGTGTTGACAGAACCAGCTCTGTGGTAAGCCAGTTTGACAGCTTCCAGTTAGAAAAAGCTGCTTCTATCTTTGCAGAAAAGACCCGAGTTCAGATCTTGCATCACACACTTCCTAGCTGTGTGATCCTGGGCAAGTCACTTAACCTCTGTATGCCTCAGTTTCTTCACATGTAAAATGAGTCATGATAGCACCTGTGTCTGTTATTGTGAAGATGAAATGAGATCATAGTTGTAAAGTGCTCAGCACATAGGAAACACTATATAAATGTTAGCTGTTATTATGAACATTATTGTTGGGTTCCAGCATGTTTTGCCACTAGATTATCAGAGAGTAAGAAAGGGGATCAAAAGATTGAAGGGTAACATATTGCAGATGACGGGGAAAGTGATGGCCAAGTGGAAAGAACACTGAACTTGCAGACTCAATAGTTCAGATCCCGGCTCTACAACTTGCTGGCTGGTAGGACTGAGCCAGTCACTTCAGTTTTTTTGGTTTCTTTGCTTTCTGTAAAGTGAAGGAATTGGACAAGGTAACGTGATGCAATGAATAAAGTCTAAGTTTCAGAGCCAGATGACCTGGGCTTTCCTTTTGGCCTCAGGGCCTAGTCTCTGCATGATTCTAGATAAAGCTTTTCATCTTTCTGGAGCTCAGTGTTGTTCTCTGTAAAGTGAGGCAGTTAAACAGGTGTTCTCTGAGGTTCCCTTCCAGATCTAGACCATATGGTGGTAAACAGGTATCAGCTGGTAGTAGACATTTCTCCCTTCAGTGATAAAAGTACTAATCAAACTGAGTGACCCCAACCCAGAGGGCTGTTTCATGTTGGTCCTTGGGTCCCTGGTGATAAGGACAGTACATGAAATACAGAGGTGTTTTGTAAATACCTTGCTGTCTTGTTGACTGATTTTTTGTTCAGTTGCTGGTAGATAGATAATTCAATTCAGGTAAGCAAATTATACTCAAGAAATGTGTATTTTATATATGTGTGTGTGTGTGTGTGTGTGTGTGTTTGTGTGTACATTTTTGTCTGAGCAGGCTGATACATGGTCCCTGAGAACATGATGTCATTTGGCAGCTTTTGTCTGCAGGATAATACTCCTGTGTGTCTGTGATCTCATCAGTCTGGATCTTTTCTCTAGTGATGCAGATTTCTCTCTACTCCAGCCTACAGCTCTTGTACAAGTCTTCCCATAAGTCTGGACTGGAGCAGGGAAGAGGTTAGGGACAAAGGTCCGCCCAACATGTGAAGGGGCCTTCCATGGCTCTTGACTTAGTAAGGAACCCAATGGAATTCTTAGATTGTCCCCATTCTTCCTCGCTCTCACCACATGATGAGTGCCTCACCTTTTCTGTTTATCTTTTGCTTCATGATATCCTTTACTCCAGTTTTGTACCCATCGTGCTCCTTTCTAATAATAATAATTTTAAATTCTTGTTCAGCTAGTGTTCTGTGATGCATGGCCACACATCAGTAGAATATTTATATTAAAAAGACAGGCATCCCCGCCACTTCACAGAACCCTAATCTTAGTTCTTGGGCCTGGACCTAAGGAGAAGCTGGCACCAGGCCCTGACTTCCAAGCACCAGATTCCTGTCTCCCCCATTGCCGACCACTCCCCGGGCAGAAACAAAGTAGCTCAGCTCTAGATGCTCATGATTCTCCCAACCTTACAACATCTAGACCCAGACCTCATACTAATAATGTAGAAAAACCCAGGTCTCCCACATACCCTTGATGAACTACAACAAAGCAGAAGTCTCTCCATCTAATCCAAAACTACAAAAAAAAAAAAAAAACCCAGCCAGATGAAGAAAGGGTACATTAGTATACTGCTGGTGGAACTGTGGTTTGGTCTATTTGTCCAAAATGCAATTTGGAACGACGACCCAAAGCCACTTTGACTTTCCTTTGACTAAATGACAGTACCACTAACTGTACTCATGCTCCAAAGAGATCAAAGAAAAAAAAATACACATCCATAAATATTTACAGAAACTATTTTGTTGTAGCAAAAAACTGGACATAAAGGGGATGTCCATCAAATGGGGAATGACTAAACAAATTGTGGCATATGTATGAAATGGTTTATTATTGCACCATACAAACTACAAAAGGGACAGGTTCAGATAAACTTGGAAAAAACTTATATGAACTGAAGCTGAATGAAGCAAGCAGAAGCAGAACAATTTCTACAATAACAATATTGTGAAAAAGAAACTTTGGATCACAGGGCAAATACGGTGAAATAGGAGGAAAGAGTACACACTATTCTCTCCCATAACTATTTCAACAGAGTTCAAAGAAGAGTGTCAGACGGAGGAACCACAGTGGGTCATTTTTTTCCATCCCAGATCGGCACAGGAAAATAGGTATCTATGGATGTTGGGAAGGGGCCCGCCCAAGAAGGCCTGTGCAAAGCTTTCTAGCACATGGATAGAAGCTGGGACCTGGGGCTATGTAAGGAAGGGGTCAGAGAGTGTGTAAAAGGGATTCACTCTGACCCTGGAATGGGGTTTCAGAGCTTTCCAGTGAAGGCTAAACAAATTAGGATGGATGAATATAGTAGACTATTAATGGCCTCTAAGAAATGATGGAAGAGAGGGCTTCAGAGAAGCCTGGTATGACATGTACGAACTAATGAAGAATGAACTGAGTAGAACCAAGCCAGTGATAACAGTGACAACAGCACTGGAAAGAAAGAGAGCTCTGAGCTTTTTTAGAGAATTACACAGACACATAATAGACAAGACCAAAATGTGGATTTGTTTTGCTTGACCGTGCTTATTTGTTATAAGAGAAAGGGGATTTTTGTGTCTGTTTTGGTACACATGGGTCCCTTTCCTTTTTATTTTTTATCTCTTTGGGATGCAGACCTCACAGTGGTATTGCCTGGTCATAGGGCATGCATGGTTTTATAGCCCTTTGGGCATGGTTCCAAAGTGCTCTCCAGAATGGATGAGTCAGTACACAACTTCACCAAGAGTACATTAGTATTTAATTTTTCTGCTTCCCCTCCAGTATTTGTTTTTTTTTCCTTTTCTGTCATAGTAGCCGACCTGACAAGTATGAGGTAGTAGCTCAGAATTGTTTTAATTTGCATTTCTCTCAATCAATAGTGATTTAGAGCATTTTTTCATATGACTATAGATAGCTTTGATTTCTTTTTCTGAAAACTGCCTATTCATATCCTTTGACCATTTATCAATTGAGGAGTGGCTCTTATTTCTACAAATTTAACTCAGTTTTCTATATGTTTGAGAAATGCAGTCTTTATCAGAGAAACTCACTATAAAAATATTTTTTCACAGTAATGATTTTGTATTGCCCTCCATCCTATTTTTCCCTTGTTTATCCTACTCTTCTCTCCTCACCCTGTCCATTCTCAAAAGTGTTTTGCTTCTGACTTTTACCTCCTCTAAACTGCCCTCCCATGTATCAACTCCACCTCTCACCCCCGTGTGTTTGTTTTTAATGTGGGAAGGGAATGGGAGGACATCATGGGCTAGGATGCAAAGGAAAAGAGAAGAAAGTAGGTCACTGAAGCATTTTTTAAATGCTCAGGAGAGAACAAAAGGGAGTTGAGAGGTGGTCCAAGAAAAGCAGGACAGCTCTGAAACTAACATTGAGTTTATTATATGCTTTAAAAGGAAGCTGTTCAGAACGAAAAAATAAAAACTTTTTAAAAATTCAGATGGGGGCTCTTGACTTAAGAACTGATTTATTAGCCATTAGATACACATGGCCATTGGGAGTCCCAGTTCATAGAGACAAATATCCTTTGTTCCTCAATGGAGAACACTTGGGAAAGTAACCAAGCATAACTGATCAATCCACCCTGACCCCCAGTCAAAGTCTCTTTCTGGTGAGGGGGCAAGGGAAGAGTGAGGAAGGAACTGCTGTTGCTAAGGGAGAGTTGTCTCTGATTTGCCTAATTAGAGCTTGAAATGCATGTTCAGATATTGTGTAATAAGGATGGTCAAATGTAACTAAAATAGTGTTACTTAGTCTTATATTTCAGATCTAAGTTAAATAGACCTTGGGGTGGGGCAGGAGCAGTGCCCTTGGAACCTGCCATCTAGCATTCTTTTGGGCAAAATAAGATGCAAATAGAAACTTAAAGCTGGAAGGAATATTAGCGATCATCCAGTCTAGTGTCCCACGAACTGTATTCCACAGAGCTTTGGTGTGCCAAGCATGAGGTTTTCATGTGAAAATATTGATGTGAACATTTTCCCTCGAATACTAGCTATAATAAACCTATATTGTGCAGGGACTGAGCCTATGATTTCACTGGTATAGGACAGAAATTTCTGTAAGAAAACTATGCCAACAGAGTTGCCTTGAAGGTGAGTTTCATGGCCAAAGTCAGTGTGTGTAAGAGGCAGTATTTGAAACCAGGCATCCTTAAGTCGAGGCAGAGTCTCAATATACCACATTTTCATATGAGTGTGTGGATGCACAATCAAAATACTACTATGTAAAGCACGTATTTCTGTGTAAATATGAATATATATATATCATATATATATATATGATATATATATATATATCATCTTATGGCAGTTTTGGACTGTAAAATGGGCCTAATTTCTCTATTCCAAAATTTTCGTGATCTTCTTTATCCTAGATGGATATCCTATGGCCTAAGACTAACATTTATAGGTTCCAGCATTATATTTCCAGCCCAAAAGTATTCTATAGACAACTGAATTTGGGAAATGCTCATCCATTCTGGCTGAATAGTTTATAAGACAAGAAAACACACTCAAGAAATGTAAGTGATGTGCCCAAGGTCACAATACATGTTAACAGAGGAACCGGGACTAGAAACAAAGTCTTCTGATGCCCAGTTCAGTGCTTCTAAATTATACTCTCCTTTGTTCTCTTAAGTAATTTACAGCCCACTTTTTGACACATACACTTACTTTGCTTTGTCATCAGAGTCAAAAGACCATTATTTCACATAGATGGTAAAATGTGATTTTTTACATTATCTATAATACCGTAATCTCTTTATGAAACTGGAAATCTCACCGCTCGGACATCATCTGGCAGGTCCTCATCAAATTCACTCTTGACTATTTTCTCCAGGGTGTTTATGGAGATCTCCAGAAGTTTCTCATGGTGATGGTTTTCTAGGTCCCGGCACTGGGCCATCGTAGGAGCGTAAGTTAAGCAAATAAGACCAGTTATCATAATATGAAGGCTAATATGACTATACCTGACAATGATGAGAGAAGCAAGAGGTTACTTGAGAGGGACATTTTTGTCCCTAAAAAGGAGATTCACTCACTTCAGCCAGCTAGGTATTCATTTAAAACTCTTTGAACTTGAAATATTGTTCTTTAAAGGAAAATCATAGAACTACAGAGTTCAACAAACATTTAATAAAAGAGGCACTTTGTGCCTCACTGGAGATAGAAAGACAAAGCAATCCATGCCCTCAAGGAGTTTGGAGAAGAAAGCTAACAAGCACACAGATAAGAATAATATGAGGTAATCTGGGTTGGGATTACATAATAACAAATAGAATATGAGGGAAAGCTTCATGGAGGAAGTAGTCCCAGAGATGAGTACTAGAAGAACACAAGGCTACTGGAGAGAGAGGGATGTGAAGAAAATCCATTTCAGGAATGGGGGAACAGCTCCTGTAAATGCATGAAGGCAAGAGATGGAACACTGAATTCAGGGAATCACTAGTAGGTCAGTTTGCCCAAAATACATGAGTTCCTGACGAAGAGTAACATGAAATAAGGCTACAAAGGGAGGTTGGGGGCAGATTTTGAAGAGGTTTAATTGTTAAGCCAGAGAGTGTATTTTATGGAGGCATTTGGTCAGGGGAGTGCACGTCATGAACAGTCCTGTTACATAGGAAGATATTTTGGCAGCAGTTGGACGGATTGGAGAGGGAAGAAACTGGAAGCAGAGAGACTTATTGAGGGGAGTAATACAATAGTTTGGGAGAGAAGTGATGAGGAACTGGAAAAGGGTAATAGCCCTTTAAGACTAGTGGGCCTACTGGGAGAGATTATGGGGCGGAGGAGGGAGAAGGGAAAGAAGAGTGATTACCTAGTGGATATGAGCCTATATGAACAGGAAATGATGGCATTCTTAATTTGGAAAAAGGGTGGGTTTAGGGAAAAGATAAACAAATTTTCTTTTAGATAGGGTGAACTTGAAATGCTTGACAGTACATCCCAGAGATATCCAGCAGGGAGTTAGACAGTGATGCAGGAATAAAATTCAGGAGAAAGAGCAGGGCTGGATATATAGATTTTTGAATCATTTGCACAGAGGTGATGGTTGTATAGAAAGCAACAGATGAGATCCTCAAGGGAGAGGCCTAACTGGGTTCCATTTTTCTGGTCTTGCCTCCCTCCAATCCATCCTTCATAAACTTGCCAAAATAATCCAGTACTAAAGCACAGGTCTGATCTTGTCACATCTCTGTGCTCAAGGAGTTTCACTGGGAACTGAAACTATCTATTCCATCTCTAGGAATAAATAGTAATTCTTCAGTGTAGCACAGAAAGCCATGTAGTAACCAAACATGTCTCCAGAGGACCTATGATGAAGCATGTTCCCCACCTCCTAACCAAGACGGGATGAACTCAAAGTAGAAAGACACATACATTTCTGCCTATGGCCACTGTGTGCCTGACTATGCTTGGTTAGGTTGGGTTTTTTCCTTCTCTCGGTTTTTAATTGGAAGGAGGGATGGGGGTAGGATAATAAAACGATGTTAGCAACAGTGATGCCAAAAAAGAAAGAGCATTGAAACATTTTTTCAAATTGCACAGAAGAAAACAGAAGGAAGTTCAGAAGAAAGCACAGAGAATCAGGACAGTTTTAAAAGTAACATATGTAATTCATCATATATTTTTTTTAAAGGCAAGTGGTATGAAATAGAGACTCTTAATATAGGTCCACTCTTTGTGTTTTGCTATTTGGAAATGCTTTTTTTGGATGTTTAAGTTCATAATTTTAAAATTAAATTTTAAAAAGAAAGAAAGCTATTTCTAGTCTGATTCCAGTTTGCCTTGCCAGAACTATTTCACTTTACTCCCCTCTATGCACGTTGTTCTACCCAATTATGCTCCTGACCAGGCTGTGCTCTCTACCAGGAATGTGCACCATCCTCATATCTGCCTCTCTGAATCCTGAGCTTCCTCCAATTCTCAACTCACGTGACACCTCTTATAGGAAACCCCTGCACATCCCCCAAAGTACTAGTGCTTTCTCCTTCCTCAAATTACCTTGTATTTACTAATCTCTGTAAATGTGTATCCAACTCCCAAACCACCTCCAGCAGGATGTAAGCTCCTCCAAGGAAGGAACTATTAGTCATTTTATCTTTGAATAACCAGGCTTTGAGGCAGATCAGTCCCTACGCTGGTGGAGAAGGGAGGCATTTAGAGTGTGGTTGAATGGACTTCTGCGAATGATCCAGGGAGGTCATGTAAATCTTCCTCCCCTGGAAGAGAAGGTGCCTGGGAGCTTAGAGAACTCAGCACACAAATGAGGGATTTTTGGAGTGGCATATTTGAAATGGAGAGGCTACGTAGTAGCAGCAACCCTGTAGCACACAGGGACTGATGGTAGGGGATGGAGAGGTCCTCCAATGAGCCCTTTGAATAAGAACCTGGGTGGTGATGCAGTTAGACCCTCATTCAAACACACTAGACAGACATGTGACCAGAAAGGCCAATTGAGACTTGACTCTACTCCTTCAGGCATTTTCTAAACGATTTCTATATTTCCTTAAGCTTTTTCTGACTCCTGATTTTCTTTCATATAAAACACTTTGTGATTTGTATGTCTTTAGTTGCAAATATAGGGATATAATAGATTGGGCCATGAGATTGGTACAGAGAGGAAAACAAAGAAGTCTATCACCTCTGTCTAAAATGTTAGGATCTTTCCTAACTGGGGGCTCCAAACAAAATTGAGAGAGAATCTCAATGACTGTTTTAGTCATAATTTTTTTATAAACTCCCTAAAAGGAAGAACTAAATTGGATCTGCCTCTCTCCCTACAACCAGCTCTCCAGGAGGAAAAACAAAAATGTATGCATGACATTACTTTTAAGTTTAATCTGCATAATTGATATTTTCTCCCTAACTTTCTTAAATCTGGGCAATCAGCAAAACAATAAGTCAAGTCATGATTTATAGTGTTTCCCAATTCTAAGGTGCAAATGCTCATACTAAAAATTCAACAACTGACTTCAGTACAAACTGGGTCCAATATACCCCTGAATTCCAATATATTCTGGAATTTAGGGCAGTGACTGAAGAGTGGGAACCAGTTCGTGGGAGGAAAAAAGCACAGTTTGTAAAGAGTAATCAAATGAAAAATTCCAAAGGTGAGGACTACTCCCCTCATCTATACAGAAAACCCTATCAGACATCATCACACTGATAGCTACATTTATATCACAATGCCTCCCACAGTGCCTTCTTGCACATAACAGGCACTCAGTAAATGTTTGTTGACTTAGTGATGAATGAGAGAAAAGGATCCAGAACTGAGCCCTTGAGGGACAGCTGGGATAGACCTTGTAGGTTTAGACTATATCATTTCTTCATGCTCTGAAGTGAAAATAATATTTTTAAAATTATAAACAAAACCACCCTATCTTCAAGTTTAAATGCCCTTTCTATTGGAGGTCTCTAGTTCTAGTACAAAAAACAAGTCTGAGGGAAATGTTTTTCTTTTTTTTCTCATTACTGTCTTTCAAAATCCAAACCACTGACTGCAATGTAGCAATAATATCCAAATATCAACAAATAACATGGTACCTTGAGGCCCAATTAAATTTATATTGAAGACCTTCTGCAATAATGTTGCCTCAGAATGTGTTGACTGATAGTATTTAGCATTCTAGTTCTTCAGTCAAACAACCATTTCTCATACAAAGAAATTCCTGTCTCTGTTCTCTATAAAATGTTTAAGTATAAACATTTGTCTTCCTTAAATAAGTAAGATAAAGAAAATATTTCCCTAGGAAAAAGTATCTCTGGACCAGTCTCAAAAGGTAGAATTTACTTCTATCTACTGAGGAGATAGTCACTTTTAGAGCAGAATACAAAATGGGCCTTTTATAGCAGCGTGGCAGTATACCAAATATAACCAGATGAGATAAACATAAAAAGTTACATTTAAACTTCAGAGACTGATTGTACTTTGCCTTATACACTAGTTTTGGACTATCCATCTTTAACCAATAAGCTGACTTCTAAATTCTTCTCAAATGGATCTGAGTCCTCATCAACTTGAGAGTTATTTCCAGTGTCACAGATCACAATTGTAAGTGACCATCCTATGCCAGTCTTGCCCATGTTCTAAAAGTCCACCAAGGGGAGTCCATCTGGCACTTTAAAATGGAAAGGTTAATTTTGACAAATCTTTGGCCTGTGAGGTGGATTTGATTTTTGGAAACAGTCCAGAGTCACTTGGAGCTACAGTGGTGAGCAAATTACGTGGGACAAGCAATCATTTTGGTATAGTTTCATTTGGTAGCAGCAGAGGCCATGCTTGTGTGTGCCTACTGCTGTTAGGCTGACTAAGAACATCTGATCTTGACCTGATGAAACCATATTGAGCTAGTCTTCCAGCTTTAGCTCATTTTCTGTTGGCTGAATGCTGGAATTTGCACCATACAAATGGGCTTCATTGCCCTCTTTTGTGATTTTAATTTTGTGGTTTTTAAGAATAGACATTATTTCAAGGAAATGTGCAAAACTTGTAGGTCTTAGGAGTATGCTTCACCCACAGATGTATCACAGAAGCTACTGGTGAGTGAAAGTCTCCAGCTTTCCCTATTACTAGCGAGGGCAGCACCACTGAGGTTTGCAACCTCAGCATCTCTTTCACTCACCCCATACAACCAATCAGCTGTCAAATCTTGTATTTTCTTTCTCTGCATGTCTTTCATATGTCTCTCCATTCAAATAATAACCCATTTTAGGCCTTTATCACCTTGACTAGACCTTGGCAATAGCCTTCCGATTGGTCTCCCTGCCTTGGTTTTCTCCCACTGAAATCTGTGCCCCACACAGCTGCCAAAGTGATTTTCTTAAAAATCACTTTGATGTAGGTATGACTATGTACTGGGGGGGGGGGGGGGACAAGGGAATGGGGGTTCAAACTGGTATAAGGAAACCATCATTGCCTCTCCACAGGGCACTTCTAGAGCCCTGTGGTAATATGGATGTGTGATATAGATGCCTTCTGGGGACCAAACTTTCTAATGTGAGTGAGAGTTGGGATAAGGATCCCAGCAAAGTCTATTAGGGTTAAATAAAGAATCATCTTGACCTCAAAGAAGAACTTTGAGAAGACATCTCCCTTCCCCCACTCCTCTGTGCAAACTGGGGACTAGGACTGTGGAACACTGCATATAACACCAGAGTTTTTTATGTGCTGATTGGTTCGTGGAATATTTCCTATTCTTTTAAAAACAGATTTTTATTGCTATCTTTTGTTTTTACATTGTCCAGATATCCCTTTATATCTTTCTCCTTCTCCTTTCCAGAGAACCATTACCTAGAATTTTCCAAAAAAGAATAAAAGAAAAAATTCAGGGGTGGCTAGGTGGCACAGTGAATAGAGCACCAGCCCTGGAGTCAGGAGGACCTGAGTTCAAATCCAGCCTCAGATACTTAACACAAAAACTAGCTGTGTGACCTTGGGCAAGTCACTTAACCCCAACTGCCCTACCTTGCCCCCTCCAAAAAGAAAAAAAAAATCAGAAAAAACTGACATCATATGCAATGTTTCAACACTCCCAGACTCTGCCACACTCAGCACTTCAAAGATGTCTCCAGACATCTCTTTGGTGCCAAGCTTTTCTTTAGAATTTCATAACATTCATTTTCAACTGCTTTGTGAAGGTTGTTCTTCCAGTTTCCATTGTTGTAGTCATTTTATCGGTTGCTTCCCCTGCTCAGATCACTTCACTTTGCATCAGTTCACGATGTCTTCCCCTCCTTCCTAGCATTCATCATATTCATCATTTCTTACAGCATCATAATACTCCATTCCATGCACGTATCACAATTTGTTTAGCCACTCCTCAATCAACAGGCAGCTACTCTGTTTTTAATTCTTTGCTATCACCTGTTTATGGCAGGTCTTTTAGTGGTGACCAAGAATTGGGAATTGAGGGAATTTCCATCCAATGGAGAATGGCTTAACAATTGTTATATATGGTTATAATGATATACTATTACACTGTGACAAGCAGGATGTTCTCAGAAAGACTTACATGACTTACATGAACTGATGCAAAGTGAAATGAGCAGACCCAGGTGAACACTGTACAGAGTAACAGCAATATCATATGATGAGCTACTGTGAATAACTTCGCTATTCTTAGCAATACAATGATCCAAGACATTCAGAAGGAGTTATGATGAAAGGTGCCGCCCATCTCCAGAGAAAGAACTGGTGGAGCCTGAAGGCAGACCAAAGATCATTTTTTTTACTTTCTTTATTTTTCTTGGTTTTTTCTTTTTTTTTTCTTTCACAGAATGATTTACGTGGAAATGTGTTTTGCATGACTACATATGTATAACCTATGTCAAACTGCTTGTCTTCTCAAAGAGGGGAGGGTAGAGAAAAGAGAATTTCGAACTCAAAATTTGCAAAAAGAATGAACATTGTTTTTACATGTAATCGGGGAAAAATAATAATTTTTTTTTTGCTTTTTTGGAGGGCAATTGGGGTTAAGTAACTTGCCCAAGGTCACATGGCTAGGTTTTTGTTTGTGTGCATTAAGTGTCTGAGGGGGGATCCGAACGCATGTCCTTCTGACTGCAGGGCCGATGCTCTACTCACTGCGCCACCTAGCTGCCCCCAAAATATTAAATTTTTAAAAGGCTGTGATAAATATTTTTATACAGATGGGGACATGGCAGACTGCTTCCAATGGAATTTCTGCACAGGGCATGGATACTGTAGCAAGTTTGCATAATTCCAGATTGCTTTCCAGAACAGTTATACAAAGTCATAGTTCCATCAAAAATGCATTGGCGTTCTTTTAAAAAGAAACTTGGTATGAGGTCTGGGTCTCTAGGACAAGGGGAAAGAAGAGATAGAGGCAGAAACTGAGGCAATTTAAGAACAAAATATATCAACAGAAATCTCTTTTTAAACAGAATGCAAGAACAGACCGTTTTTGTCTTTTTCTTTGTATCTCCAGAACTTAGCAGAGTGTTTGGAACATCCTCAATAAATGTTTGTTGATTGAGAGAAGCCCACAGTAATTAGCTAAAGAGCAAAGGAAAGTCTGGTCAAAAATGAACAACAATTCTAAGGACTTACAAAGTATTGTTACTAAACAGCCTAATTCACCCTTGGAGAAAAAGTAAAGCCCCTCAGAGGTTTCTGGCAGCTGGAGGGGCGGTCACTTATTCCTCTAAAATGTGACAGAGGTTTCTTTAAGTTGGAAGAACAGCTAGAAGACTAGTTTAGAAAAATGGGATGAAGAAAAACCACTTGTAATGGGACAGACAGTGAAAGAACAGGGCACTGTAACTAGGTGGCCCAGGGGACAGAATGTTAGGCATAGGTCAAAGCCTGCCTGAGCAGCTCTCTGACTATGGTAAGTCAGTTTACTTTTCATAATTTCAATGTCTTTATCTGTAAAGTAGAGGTAACAATATCAACTACCTTATGGGTTATTTTTTTTTTCAAGGACCAATGGCATAACATGTGCAAAGCACTATGAAGACCTTAAGAAGTAATACATAAATGCCAGCTATTACTACTGAAGAATGGGAAAAAGCCATTTATACTCATGAAATTCACTTTTTTTTTCACTCAAGGCTATATGAAAACTATAGACAAAAGTCTAGGTGAGTCTGTAAGATCTAGATATCTTCATCAGGCTGTAAAACATCCACCTTCAAAAGTGTTTTGGAAATGTTTTATGTCCAGTGGGCTTGGATGTCTTATCCCCATTGAATGGACTCTGATATACTATACTGAGTACTGACATACTCAGGAACAGAATTATTACGGATATATACAAGTTCCCAAATGAAGATGGGATATTACAATACAACTTTGTACCACGCTACACATGTATTTCAAAAGACTAAGAAATTTAGCCAAGAGATAGAGATAAACATACTTCAATAGCCTGGGAATGTGCCTGATTTGATTTAAACCTCATTGAAAACCTCTGGTCTACAAAGCTAGACTCAGAGTAACTGAATGTTTACTAAAGTTATGCTTGCTCTCCAGTGTAATATAAGTGTGGTTTCATGATGAAGAATTTAAAAATGTGTCAGAATCTTGTGAACTTAATGCCAAAGCATGTAAGAAAGAAAAGAATGAGGCCAAAGAAGAGCTATTACACATAAAGATGTAAAAAGTTGGGTGGCTAGGTGGTGCAGTGAATAGCGCACCGGCCCTCGAGTCAGGAGGACCTGAGTTCAAATCTGGCCTCAGACACTTGGCACACTTACTAGCCGTGTGACTTTGGGCAAGTCACTTAACCCCAATTGCCCTCCAAAAAGAAAAAAAAAGATGTAAAAAAGTTGTGAGGCTTATTTTATGTCAGTGAAAATTATTTTACTTCTTTATTTTACTGTATTCCATTTAATTTGTGCACAGCTGTAAGTTTGGTGAATAATATCCATTATGAGTCTAGTAATGTTGGTTTTGGTAAGATAAAAAAAAATAATGAAGAATGCCTATAAAAGTAATGAAATTAGTTTCTCCTATGGAATGCCAACTTGCTCTATAGACAGTTCCCAGAGAAAAATTTTAAATATGTTCTGAACAGAGGCTATTTTTACAACAAATATAACTCCTTTGAAGAAGACTGTAATCATTTGAACATGTAAGTTCCAATAATGTTTTTAAAAATTTCATACCCCACACAATGGTAGTATCCCCACCAAAAACCAATCTTTAAATAACTTAATGCTCATACCTGTAGGAGTAATCTTAGGGATTCCAGAAACATATTATCATTTCATCTATAAACAACGGAAGGGACACCACTGAAAGGATATAGGCCTTGTACATTTTCAACAAATACTCCCACCATGTCTATGATGTTCCTTTCAAAGCTATTTATGGATTCCTGTAAAGGACAAAGAGCAAAGCTGACTTGAATTGTTAGATACCAAATCAATTAACCCCTGAAGAAGGGGAAACAGATTCGACATGTTTGATAGCTTGATTTGAACCTTTACAAGTTCACCCAAAATATTTTTCTTTATATCAAAAATTGCATTTTCTAAAGTGTTACATATGCTTTTCTGCATAGCAGGAAATGATCAACTGCTATTCAAGTGACAGGGAAATTCATATATTGTTTTTTAAATATAAAGAATTGATTGAATAGTAGCTTACCTGACCTGTGTTCAGTCATGTCTGACTCTTCATGACCACATTTGGGGTTTTCTTGGCAAAGATACTAGAGTGGTTTTGCCATTGGAAACTAAGCAAATAGAGTTAAATAACTTTCCCAAGGTCACACAGCTAGTAAGTGGCCGAGGCTGGATTTGAACTTGGGAAGAGGGATCTTCCTGACTCTAGGCTGTCACTAAACCTAGCTGCTCACTCTATCAATTTCCTTCAATCTACTGCACCTATATTTATCTAGTGAAATTATAAGTCTCTAGGGTCTCTAATAGATTTTAAATATTGTTAAGTTTTCATTTAACCATTTGCTTTTTAATCGTAACCTTCTTACATTTTTCATTTTAGATTTTCTAACTTTTAGCTGTAATTATAAAGTGGCTTTGTTTAGATCCTCAAAGTTAAGTTCTACTTTTTATTGATCTTACTCAAGGTTAGTAGTTGAGCATTTTTCAGATCTTTTTTTTTTTTCAATCAAATTAACCAAAGGTTTATCTATTTTATTGTTTGTTGTTTTTTTTTTTCATAAAACCAGCTTTTGGTTTTATTTATTAGTTCAAGTTTTCCTAATTTCAGTTTTATTAATCTCTCCTTTGGTTTTCCGTATTTCTCATTTGGCATTTAATTGAGGATTTTTAATTTGTTCTTTTTCTAGTTTTTTTTTTAGTTGTATGCCCGATTCATTGATCTCCTCTCTCTATTTTATTCATTAAGCTTTTAGAGATATAAAACTTCCCCTAAGAACTGCTTTTGCTACATCCCTTAAGTTTTGGTATGCTGTCTCATTATTATCATTCTCTTGGATAAAGTTACTGATTGTTTCTGTGATTTGCTGTTTGACCCACTCATTCTTTAGGATTATATTATTTAGTTTCCAACTAATTTTTAGTCTATCTTTCCATGGCCCTTTATTACATATAACTTACTGCATCATGATCTAATAAGAATACATTTAATATTTCTGCCTTTCTGCACTGGATTGTGAGGGGTTGGTGTTTTGTTTTGTTTTGGGTTTTTTTTTGCTGCTTTTTGAAGGGGGGAAGGCAGGGCCATTGGGGTTTAGTGACTTGCCCAAGGTCACATGGCTAGTTTTTTGTGTTAAGTGTCTAAGGCCGGATTTGAACTCAGGTCCTCCAGACACCAGGGTGCTCTATTCACTGCGCCACCTAGCCACCCCGGATTGTGAGGTTTTTATGCCCTAGTACATGGTCAAGTTTTTTGTAGGTACCATGTACTGCTGAGAAAAAGGTATATTCCTTTCTATCCCCATTCAGTTTTCTCCAGATGTCTACCATACCTAACTTTTCCAAAATTCTATTTACCTCCTTCACCTTTTTCTTGTTTATTTTGTGGTTAGATTTATCTAGTTCAGAGACGGGAAGGTTGAGATCCCCTACTATTTATAGTTTTGCTGTCTGTTTCTTCCTGTAACTCTCTTAACTTCTCCTATAAGAATTTGGACATTATTCCATTGGATGCATATATGTTTAGTAAGTGTCTAAGGTGCTTTTTTAGCAGGCGTTTCCTTCCTTATCTCTTTTAATTAGATCTTTTTTTGTTTTTGCTCTGTCTGAGATCAGGATTACTACTCCTGCTTTTTTTTACTTCAGCTGAAGCATAATATATTCTGCTCCAATCTTTTACTTTTACCCTGTATGTATCCCTCGATTTCAAATGTGTTTCTTGTAAACAACGTATTGTAAGATTATGATATTTAATCCATTCTCCTATCTGCTTCCATTTTATGGAAAAGTTCATCCCATTCATATTCACAGTTATGATTACTATCTGTGCCTTTCTCTCCATCCTATTCCCTTCCCCAGACCTTTAATATTAATTTTTAAAATCTCTTTCCCACCACAAGTAAGAGCTATATTGAGGTAGTCATATGATTCTCTTTGAATATATGAAAAAGTCCAAAGAAATTAACACATCTTTATTTCCCAAAAACTGTTTCAAATACAAATTATTAAAAATATTTTCAAAGAGAGGATTAAACTGCTTTAATCAAACCATCACTGAGAATACCCTGATTTCTTCATATAATAGCAGGCCAACAAGAACACTTCAGCATTTCATATTGTTTTAGTCATATGCCCAGAATCTGACAAGACCACTGTGACTTGTGTCACTGTATTTCTATTTGAAGTTTTTTTTTTATTCTGAAATCAACACCAAATAAAATGGGTATTTCCATACACTTAGTAGAAAAGGAAAAAGAAGATTGTGTAAGAAATTGCAAATCTCTTATCATGTATAACTTGTTCTTTTTAAATACATAATAAATTAAAAACACATAATTTTCGAAGCTGTCCTATTTGTGATTCTTTCTGGCCTTCTTGGTTTCCATGTCAGAGTCCTGTGACCTCTAACACAGGAATGCCCAAGAGTACTTGGGCTCAAAAACTGTTGCCAATAATTCAGCTGTCACTGACCTTGGTGACAGAGTTCATGCCCTTCTTTGGACTATTGATAACAGCTGCTGCCTTCTACTCCACAGAGCAACTTTCTTCCCTCCCCAATTAAGGTAATATTACATAATCAAGGGTTTTGACTTACCTCTAACTGTTCAACCAACTGCATTTCTAAAGTCATGAGTACATCAAACAACTGACTGATTTCTTTAGCACATTCACCCATTTTAGTGTCTATGAACTGTAGATCACTTGCATTTTGAATGGTTTGTAAAACCTAAAAACAAAGATAGGAAAATTAAACATTATAGTTCATTTAAATTTAACAATTAGTAATTATTATGAGCCCCAAACCTACCTTGGTCATTTCTGAAAATAAGTTCAAGTTTGGGGCCATAGTATTAGATTTGCCAAAGCTACAAATCCATTACCTCCTGAGATAGCTATGCTTTTACCATGGCTTTAATTGTTGGGAAGTTTTCCTTTGCCTCCAACCTAAATTTATCTACTATCAGTTTCAGTATCTCCTATAACTCTTTTTTAAAAAATTTAATTAATTAATTAACTTTTAGTTTACAACAGTCAGTTCCACAATCCCTTGAGTTTCAAATTTTCTCCCCTTCCCTCTTCTCCTCTCCTCCCCCATTGTAGCATGCAATCAAATATAGGATCTATAAATACCTTCACATTAAACATTAGTTAAGTCATAAAGAAGGATTTTGACCGATGGAATGAACAATGGGAAAGAGGCAACAAAACAAAACAAGAAAATGAAAGAGGGCAGGTAGTTTGCCTCAATCTGCATTCAGACTCTGCAGCTCCTTCTCTGGAAGTGGACATCTCTCTCCATCTTGAGTCTTTTGGAGTTGACTTATAACCCTGCATTGCTGAGAAGAGTCCAGTCTATCAAAGTTGGCCATCACACATACGTTGTGTCTGTAATAGTGTACAATGTTCTCTTGGTTCTGCTCTTCTCACTCAGCATCAGTTTATATGAGTCTCTCCTCATTTCTTATAGCTCAACAGTATTCCATCACATTCATATATCACAGCTTGTTCAGCCATTCCCCAATGGATGGGCATCCCCTTGATTTCCAAGTCTTTGCCACCACAAAAAGAGCTGCTATCAATATGTTTGTACATATGGGGCCTCTTCCCACTTCTATGATCTCTTTGGGATACAGCCCTAGAAGTGTCTACCTATCATTCCTCATTCTCCCCTGAGGGGGCCAAAAACAGCCCTAATATCTCCTTCACATGACAGCACTTCAAATATATAAATGTGGTAGAATGTAAGTTGTTTGAGAATTGGGAACATGTTCGTGGTTGTGTATCCTTGGCATCCAGCACAATACCTGATATACTGTAGATATTTTATAAATGTTTATTGGATTGTTGAATTCAACTCTCATATGCCTGATAAGTTTTTTCTCCAGGTGGTAATGTGGATAGAACACTGAGTTCAGTCAGGAAGACCTGCCTCAGATACCTGCAAAGTTGCATAAATTAACTGGTGTGTAAATTAAATTCTTGCATTGCCTTCTCTGTGACAAGCATTTTCCCCTTCATCACAGTGGTCAGCAGATTTTTTAAAAGGTCTTCTTGCTGTTCTTACAAATTTAATAAGCCCATGCCACACTGTAGAGGAATCAATATCAACCTCTGCAAATTGCCCAGTTTCTCAAAGTCTGTCTATTTTCTGAGGATTAATTAGGCAGTTTTGCAGCAACAGTCTGTAAGTTCTTGGAGCTGTTTTTCATTTTCCATCCTACTTTTCCTTTTTCCTTTCAGTGCAAGTGATCCCTCCCCAGCAGCCACTGAGATGGCTCTAACAGTCACTAAAGTGTCATCATCTTTAATGCAACATTTACATGTTTTCTTGGAGTAATGCCCATTTAAAAAAATCACAAAATGAAAAACAGAGCAAAACAGAAAAATGGAATATGAGTATGACACCAAATCCACTGCTCAATTCACTTTATTTCCTATGATCAAGGTCAGATGTTCTGACTCTGGTGTCAGGAGAAGCACACACACACACACACACACACACACACACACACACACACAGAGCCACTGCTATCACAAAAGGAAACCACATACAAATTATTGTTGATCAATTTAGCACTAAAGGCAGAGTCAAAATGGTGGAGTAGAAACAGGACTTCTATGTGGCTCCTGCTCCCACCTCCTCCAATTCATGTAAAAAAATGACTCTAAACAAACTTTGGAGCTACAGAACCCACAAAATGACAGAAAGAAGCTAACCTCCCACTGAAGACAACCTGGCAGGCCGGCAGGAAGGGGCCAGCAGAGTATTCTAGGAGCCAAGCCCAGACCTGTGTGAGCTGGAGGTTTTTGCCTCAGGGCAGCCACAACCAGCTGCTGGCTGGAGGGACTCCAGATCACCAGAAGCTGTGGCGGTTCCCAGAATTATCAACCCATAGATGCTAAGGACAAAGTGAGAGGTCAGTGCAGTGTGGACTCTGGGAACCGGTAGTTTCAGTCTGGCCTTCGATATCTGGAGGAAGAAGTGGCTGAGGCACTGCAGCTGTGCAGATGCCTCTGTGTGGCTGCTTCAGAACTCCTGACCTTCAGATTGTAGGGGGACCAAATGACCAGTCTGAGGGGTAATCTCTTGCTATGACCTGTTTGGATCTGAATTGCTGTCTAGGGTGGAGGTCCTGGAGTGTGTGACCAATTTGACAGAGCATGTAGAGGCTTCAGAGAGAGCACCCAACTAATAGCTCCAGCAGCTGAGAAAACCCCAGTGATTGGGACAAAGCTCCCCTTTCTGGTAGCAGAGATCTACTGTGGCAAAAAGCTTAAAAGTCAAGTAATTGAGTGGCAACATGAGCAAGCAAAGGAAGGAAAGCAAGCAGAGCAATCCAACATAAGACTCGTATTCTGGGGACAAAAAGGATCAAAGCATGGAACAGTATGAAGACAGTGAAGTCAGAACTCCTGCACCAAAAGTTTCCAAGACAAATATGAGGTGGTTACAGGCCATAGAGGAGCTTAAAAAGGATGTTGAAAACCAAATGAGAGAAGTGGAGAAAAAATTGGGAAGAAGAATGAGAATGATGCAAGAAAATTATGAAATGAGAGTCAACAACCTGACTGAAGAAAATAACAGCTTAAAAAATAGACTAACTTAAATGGCAAAAGAGGCTCAAAAAGGCAATGAGGAGAAGAATGCCTTAAAAAGCCAAATTTGCCAGATGGAAAAAGAATCTTAAAAGCTCACTGAAGAGGATCATTCCTTCAGAATTAGACTGGAGCAAATGGAAGCTAGTGAAAAATCAAGATACTATTAAACAGATCCAAAGAAATGAAAAAATAGAAGGCAATGTAAAATATCTCATTGGAAAAACTACTGATCTGGAAAATGGATCCAGAAGAGATAATTTAAAAATTATTGGACTACCTGAAAGCCATGATCAAAAAAAGAACCTAGAAATCATCCTTAAAGAAATTCTCAAGGAAAATTGCCCTTATGTTTTAGAACCAGAGGGCAAAACAGAGATTGAAAGAATCCACCAATCACCTCTTGAATAAGATCCCAAAAAGAAAACTCCTAGGAATATTATAGCCAGGTTCCAGAGTTCCCAGATCAAGGAGAAAATATTACAAGCAGCCAGGAAGAAACAATTTGAATATTGTGGAAACACAATCAGGATAACACAGGATCTGGCAGCTTCTACATTGAGGGACAGAAGGGCTCAGAATATGATATTCTAGAGGTCAAAGGAGCTAGGATTAAAACCAAGAATCACCTACCCAGCAAAACTGAGTATCATGTTTCAGGGGAAAATTTGGTCATTCAATGGAATAGAGGAATTTCAAGCATTCTTGATGAAAAAACCAGAGTTTAATAGAAAGTCTGACATTCAGGTACAAGAAGCAAGAGGAGCTTGAGAAGGTAAACAGGGAAAAGAAATCATAAGGAACTTATCAAAGTTGAACTACTTACATTCCTACATGGAAAAATGATCATTGTAACTTATGAAACTTTTCTCAATATGAGAATTGTTGAAAGGAATAGAAAAAAAATATATATGTATATATATGTATACATATGTGTATATATATATGTACACATATGTATATATAGGAGGGTATATGGGCGTATGAATATATATGTGAGTGTATATATAGTCAGTATACATAGTCAGAGGGCACAGGACCAATTTAATAGGAAGGGATGATACTTAAAAGGTGAAATTAAGAGGTGAGAAAGGAATATAAGGAGAGGAGATGGCAAGAGTCAGAATGGGGTAAATTATCTCATACAGAAGAGTCAAGGGAAAATGGTTACAATAGAGGGGAAGAACCAGAAGGCAAAAGGGAATGGGTCAACCTTATTCTCATTGAATTTGGCTTAGGGAGGGAATGACATACACACTAAACAGTGTATATCACCCTCCAGGAAAATAGGGGAGAAGGGGATGAGAGTGGGGATGATGGAAGAGAGGGCATGTTGGGGGGGAGGGAAGTTGGAAGTACCCATTTTTGAAAAGGGACAGGATCAAAGTAAAGAATAGAACAAGTGGGGGGCGGGATGGAGGGAAATTTAGTCAGTACACATGTACAACATGTGTACAACACAGTACACATGTACAACCTATATTGAATTGCTTATCTTCCCAGTAAGGGTGGGTGACAAGGGCGGAAGGGAAAGAATTTGGAATTCAAAGTTTTAAAATCATATGTTTAAATATATATGTATATATATAATAATAATTGTTATTATTATTCTTTTTGTTATTATTTTACTTGTAACTGGGAAATAAGATATACCGCACTGGGGAATAGAGATCCATCTTGCCCTACTGGAAAGTCAGAGGGAGGATGGGAGATGATGTAGGAAAGAGCAGATTGGGAGAGGGGATTTTCAGTGGGATCACTGTTTTGGGGAGGTGGGTAGGGGAAAAATGGAGAGAAAATTTGTAACTCAAAATCTTGTGGAAATGAGTGATGTAAACTAAAAAATAGAAAAGAGAGAAAAAAACTTTATCACTTTAGGAGCAGCTAGGTGGCACACTGAATAGAGCACAGGCCATAGAGTCAGGAGGATCCGAATTCAAATCCAACCTCAGATACTTAACATGCTTATTAGCTGTGTGACCCTGGGACACTTAACCCCAACTGCCTTGTCTTCCCCCTTCCAAAAGAAAATTAGCACTATGATGAAAAAAATAAACTGTATACACCCTTTGACCCAGTGATACCATTATTGGGCCTGTACCTGAAACACATCAGAGTGAAAAGACTTATGTGTACAAAAATATTTATAATAGTTCTATTTGTTGCATGAAAGAGCTGAAACTAAAAGGATGACTGAACAAATGAGGGTATAATATGGTAAATCACAGTATATGATTGTAATATAAGAAATGACAAAAGAGAAAGATTCCGATAAACCTAAGAAGACTTGTATGAATTGATGCAGAATGAAGCAAGATTAAGGGAACGATTTTATACAATAATAACATAGTAAGGAAAAACAACACATGATTGTGAAGGACCAGTGCTAAAACATGGTCTCCATCTCCTGCCTAGGAGCAGCTAGGTGGCCCACTGGGTTTGGAGTCAGGAAGACTCCTCTTCATGAATTAAATGGGGCCTCTGACACTTACTAGCTGTGTGACCCTGGGCAAGTCACTTAACTCTGCCTCAGTCTCCTCATCTGTAAAATGAGCTGGAGAAGGAAATGGTAGGCCACTCAGGTATCACTACCAAGAAAATCCCGAAAGGGGTCACAAAGAGTTGGACATGACTAAAACGACTGAACAACAACAGTAACAACCTCCTGACAGATAGGTGATAGACTCCAGAACTAGATGTATGATATTGGAAATGGCTAGTGTGGACTTTTACTAGTTTATTGAGATTTGGTGCAAGCCCAGACCACCCACAATGATGCTACCCAAGTGGAAGACACAGGGGACCTTCCCCTGGGAGACAAGAAGACTGGCATATGCATGCTGACAGTATAGTCTTTCTCTTTTCTGCATTTGTTTCTAGGCATGAAGGACTCACTCACAGGAGGTGAAACCATGTGGTAAGGTGGGGATAGCCTGAGGCTTCCCTCCTCAGGCCATGGGGCCCTCACAAATGGACTGGGAGTTTTGGTCTGTTTCCTTTGCCCTTTTAATTCTATGGGCAGAGAGTGAAGTCCCCAACCTGGGAGCTCAAGCCATGAGAATCTTGGAACCCCAGATTCCAGGCTGAATGTTGCATCCAACCATATCTGAGAAGCTAGCAAGGGGACTTGGGACTTGGATTTGGTGGAACTAATGCATTAAGTGTTGAGCCTAATCCCTCATTCTTCATAGAGACCAAGGTCATATAGGGGAGATTATATCCCTGAGGTTTGGGAGGAAAATGTTCATATGTTTGTTCTTACTATATCTTTGAAGTAAAAGCTAATCAGATGTTAAACAGTTAAATGGAACTGAGGTGCTGGTTGATTATCCTTAAAAAGGGGATAATACAATCAGTGGAAGCTTCAGCCAATGGCAGAACAGAGACTCCCCCAACCCTTTAAGTATACTGGAGAACCCTGAGGGGTGAAATGTAATAAAAATGACTTTCAGAGAGAAGCTTGAGAGAAATACATGTTGTGCTTGATTCAGCATATTTATTACAAGGACTTTGTTAGGGGAGTCATACACACAGTCATACACACAAAAACGTGTGCCCCATTGGCTCAAAGTTCATCTGCAGAAGCCTTCCCTCATCAGTGGAGATCAATGTTTCACGCTTGCATGATGAAAGCTTGCGAGAGGATCTTGGCCTTCCAGCTTCTAGCTTTGAGAAGATATGGGCTTCCAGGTTCTCATCAGGGAGAAGTCCCTGAAAGGAGGGAAAGACTAGGGGAAGAAACTGATACGCACAGGAGCTGGCACCTCAATCATCCCTATCCCAAACTTGCTAAAATAGAGGGCACAGAAGAGTTGTCATTATCCAAGTGGAACATGTATTATATAAGACGTCTTGGACCATGGAGGCCTTGGGAACTAGACAATTTGTTACTCCACTGGGTATAGAACTGCCACCTTTTCTAGGATCAATGCGACTCTCACCATGCCTTCCCAAAATGCAACACAGGGAGAGGATACCAAGGGCAACAAGAATCATACCTAAATACAGTATTTATAGTGATTTTATATTAATATTTTATAATTGCTGTGTTTGAAATGTTTCCCTTTCTGGATCAAATAATGTTATAAATGTATAAGAAATATGCATAAAGCCTCTACACTGGTGTGCCAAGGTCCTGACCTGCAGTGAAGATGTCTGCACCTATTTATCAACCATTCAAGGCTAATTTCATAAGGGATGCAGACTGGACCTATGATTTCGTTGGCATAGGGTACTCATCGTCTTAGAGATTTGTCTAGACCAATGAGAGGACAGAGTCTATATACATGTCAGAGGCTAGACTTAAATCCAGGGTATTGAGGCCAGATCTCTGTCCACTAATCAAGCTTAGCTCTCCCCCATGATGGTATGCCTCTATTTTCTTGACATTCTGTCCCTTATCAGCATTAAATCTGACCCATTCCAGAAAACCACTGAAGTGGGGATAGGTAGTTGTTCTCTAACTACTTGATTTCCACTGTTCCCCCAGCTGAAAGCAAGGGTCAGCCATGTGAAGTAATAAAGCATTACTATATTAATGAAATGTAAATACATGTTAACACCAGGTGAAAAGTTTTTCCTTAAAGGAGAAGTTAGTATGCCTTTGCCTTTTATGAAATGTAAAGTTTTTCTTGAATGAACTGGATGGATAACTCTGTTGGCTGGAAGAAGCCTGGCCATCTCCCCAGCAGACCCTTAAAAAGAAGAGTTCGCCGGTTCTGCAATCATTCTAGGTCAGAAGTAGCTTTGCGGAGTGTGATGTCTGCACCAAACCACCCCCACCACTACACCCCCCACTCTAAACCCCTACCTCCCAGGCACAGAGGAAGAAAGGAGCTTGAGCTTGACCCCTGGCAGCAGAGAAGAGAGGTAGCCATGGACAACATGGAGCACTGGCTCTGGAATTCTAGAGCTGAACTATGTAGAAGAGTTCTCTGCAGAGCCCTGCTAAGCAACACCTCTAGAAGAGGCATTGGACCTGGGGCAGTAGCATGATGACTCCATGAAGACAGAAGGGATGTTAAATACCAGATGTATTGGTTCTATGAGTTCCTAACATGTATGCCTCACCACCAATATAGTCCAAGTTTGTGCCCACTCTTCCCACTCATGCTGTGGGAGAGTATGTCCCAGTTTCTGAAGGGAATGTTTGCATTGAATATTCTTACTATGTCATCTTAGTAAATGCCTTTGCTCTCAGTTAATCCTATCTACTACTTGACTGTAAAGGGAAAGCGCCCAAGTGGTTTTAGGAGAGTAGAGCCACAGAGTATCCTTAAACCAGGGAGGAGGAGTCACCCTTTGGGAACTGAACCTTCCAATGTGAGCACAAGTGTGGGGAAGGAACCCAGAAGGGATGATGTAACACCATAACCTGAAGTGCACATTCTGAAGAATTTTTCCTTTTAACCAATCTTGTAGCCTGTTTAAGGCAGCAAAGCCCATCCCTCCTCCTCCCCTATCACCTTCTACATAAAGCCCTACAATGTACTCTTTTGTGTTTGTGGTAGTTCGTTTGTATCATCATCAATGTTTGGTTTGAAATGTGTCCTGAAAGGGATGTGGCATGTTATCTAAGAATGAGAGGCAGAGCTGGAAATAAGAAAGCCAATAAATAAGCCAGAAGCTCTTAGGCACAAAAGATGGAGAGCCAAAACGATTGTTATGTATTATGTTACAACTGTGAACCAATTCCAATATTAGTGTCGACTTGAAAATTTTTGTTTAGTTGCATCTGATTCTCTGTGACCCCATTTGGGGTTTTCATGGCAAAGATACTAGAGTGGTTGGTCATTTCTTCTCTGGCTCATTTTACAGATGAAGAAACTGAGGCAAACAGCGTTAAGTGACTTGGCCAGGGTAACATGGTTAGTAAGTGTCTGAGGCCAGATTTGAACTTAGGGAAATGAATCTTCCTGACTTCAGGCCTGGCACTCTATCCACTGCACCACCCGGCTATCTATCTTTATTGTCAACAGTGAAACGTGATGTGAAGGTAGAACCTTTTAGGGATTGTAGATGTGCTTCACTTATTGCCTGTGGCCTCATTTTGATTCATGGCAAAGGTATTTATGCCAATAAATCATCAACTGAACATATGAGAGGAAAATAACTAGTAGGCCACCTCTTGGTGCTCTAAGTGGGACATTTCCATTTTGAGCCAGGTCTTGGTACATGTATTACTGTGGATACAGGCGTATGAATGTAGTCCCCAAACCCCTGACCCAATTCCTCAGAGTTTTGCCTTTCCTTTTGAATGGGAAGGGCTGTCACCTGCCGGACTCCATGCCTGGCACTTATAGCCATTGGATAATGTAAAGGTTTCAATGAATAAATTGGCATTTCCAAAATAATCTTGCCTTTCCTAGGGGCCATATAGCCCTGGGAGTTTTTATTCCAGCGTACTTGTCAGAGGCCTATCTAGAACTTTCAGACCCCAAACTTAGAGTTCCATGTTATTACTATGACGTTCAATTTCCCCTCTTATTGTAATTTTTACTAATTATTGCAGAAACTACCCCAAGTAACTTGTGAATCTTAGTGTCATAACTGAATCCATCATGATGGGCATTCAAGAACATGGAAAAAGTCTTTTTGTAAGAACTAGCCCTTTCCCTGTATTGACATTTATATGAATGCCCAGATGCTTCCTTGTGCTACGTCATCAGGTGGTAAGCAAAGAAAATGGCAGGGAACTCTGGTTCATGAAGGGACCCAGAAGGCCCTTAAATCTTGTCCCGAGGCACCAATTATGTCATTTTATCAGATATAGTACCCAAGGGTAGCTCAATTCACAACCTCCCTAGGTATTCAATAATCATTAAATCTGACAATATTTAAAGATTGCAGCAAGGTATGGCCCACAAATGCAATGTGTTCCATAAAGTCTGGTTTCTGTTGTCCTGTATCCCTGTTCTTAAAGTCTATAAAGATATGTTTACTGTTTAGGATTTTTCTAGTTCCAGCCTTCCTCCATAAGAGAAAATTGGCATTGCTGGCTAGAGAAGGGATGTATGAACATAGATGTTTGTGTTGCTATACTGAAGTCATAGAATCTCTGTGAAGCTCTTGTCCCAACTCTTCCTAGGTCAACATTTATAAGCAGAATCTAATGAAGAAAACAAACCTTTTTAAATAAAGGCTAGATAGCGCCTCCCCTCTAAGGCTGTTCCTTGGTAGTAGAAAACCCCGTTAGAGAGGAAGGAAAACTCCCTAGATGTTTTATGTGCCACTTACCTATGCAGTTCATTGCAGTTTCATTATTCTGCCTACATCTCTAAACTGCTGTGAAGGCCTATTTCCAAACCAAGCTTGGGCCAAATGAAGCACTTTTCTTTGTAGGCCCCTAGATGCCAGTGATAACAGATTTCTGCATCCTAGGAGGAGGTGAGGAGGATGAACCTTTCCATCCCACTCTTATCAACCTATCCAGTCAAGAACAGCCCTAGAATCTCTAAGAATTAGGAAATGCCTTAGAGATGGGACCTTTTTGTGTGAAATAAGGGAAAGCTTGTATAACTGGACATAGGCAAAGCTCACATTCCCAATTCTGATGAACCGTATGTGCTAGCTTAACCCAGGGATCACAAACGTCCTGGCTGCTTCCAGCCAACCCTGCACATGACTCAGTACTGAAGAGCTCTCGTACTTTGAAGAAGCAACCCCTTGCTTGCCCACTGCGCAAGAAGGACAGATGACTCAGTGTACTTGCAAATGCAATGACCGTCTCTTCTTCCTGGACTCCCCAGGGGACAAGTTGCTCTTCCCACACCAGTAGAAATAATAAATTGCTAAGCCCATGGTAGCAAGGCCATTCTTTTACATCTTCCTCACTCACCAACAGTGAGTTTTCCAAATCTCTCCACCTGTCCTCAAGCCTCCTATGGGTCCCCTCTCCCACCCTCTCAGCTGACAGCTCTGCCTCATAATTCACTGAAGAACTTGAGGCCATCTGCACACGGCTCCCTCTTCTCTCCTCCTCTTCCTCTCACATTCTCAGCTGCCTTCTGCCACATTTCCCCCACCTTCACCTTTGTTTCACACGAAGAGGCGGCCTTTCCCTTTGCCAAGGCAAACCCCTCCTCATAAATAAGCAACCCCATTCCATCCGTCTTCTCCAGCAGACTGTTCCTCTATCCATCTTCTCTCTCACTTACCTTCAGTCTCTCCGTGTCTACTTGCTCATTTCCTGCTGCCCACAAACTCACCCATATCTTCTCCATTCTTCCAAACCCTTCACTGGATTCATCTACCTCCTGTATCTGTTCTCCCTTCTTTAGGGGCAGCTAGGTGGCACAGGAAATAGCGCCAGCTTGGAACTGCTACACTATTATCTGTATCTTGAGCAATTTGTCTGTTTTCTCATCTGTAAAAGGCAAAATAATAGCACCTAACTCCCAGGGTTACTGTAAGGATCAAATGATTGTGAAGCACCTGGCACAGTTCCCTGGTACCAGAAGGTGTGATATAAGTGTTATTTATTAATATTTTCACACTAAATTCCTTGAGAAGGCGGTCTACACTCAACTCTTCTGCTTTTCTTTCCTCTCACTCCTTTTTAATTTTCTGCATCCTGGCTTCAGACCTCATCATCCAACTGAAACCTCTCTCCAATGTTACTGTTTTCTTAATTGTCAAATCCACTGTTTTTTCTCAATTCTCTCAATTCCTTCTTGAGTTCTCTGAGTCTTTGACAATGTCGACTGCTTGCTTCTCCTCCTTCCCATTCTCTTCTCTCTAGGCTTTCATGGCCCCGCTCTTTCCTGGTCTCCTTCTATCTGTCTAACCATTCCTCTGTCTCCTTCACTGGCTTTTCATCTCATCCCTGTCACCTCTGGTCACCATGAATTTCCCCTAAGGCTCTGTTCTGACCCCTTTTTTCTTTTATACTATTGTGTCTGGTGACTTCATTATCTCTCATGGATTTAACTGTCATCTCTCTGCAGGCCACTCTCAGATTTATTTGTCGATCCATGACCTCTCCTGACCTGCGTCTCAAGTTGCTAACCACCCATCTGACATTTTGAACTTGATGTTGTTACATTTTTAAAAAATAGCATTAGTGACTCCCTTTTGCCCTTATCCACTATTTTGTGAAATTAGGTTTCAGCTTCTTATAAGTCACCCGATTTTGGAAAAGTGACAAGATTACTCCTTCTCCCAACTTGACTTGTCACTTGATTTAAGGAATGTCACAAACTACCCCTTTCTCTCTCTCTCCTCAGTGTCTCCTGATCCTCTCCACTAATAAGACATCAGATGTCTCAATCCCTATAATACTTCCCCCGCCTCCATTTTTCACTCTCTCCAAATTTATATTAATTGTATAGAAACCAATGGTCAGTATCCTTGGCAGCCGAGAACCTTGGACCCAATTTGGTTTTGCAATCATATGCTTTGCTAAATAAGCTACTTGCCTGGATGAAACCCAGTTTCTTTATTCCACTGTAACAACATCCTATAGACATCTTAAACTCATTGTGTCTAAAACTGAATTCCTCTTTTCCCTAAAAGCTTCCCCTCTCCCTAACTTCCCTAGTATTTTCGAGGGTACTACCATTTCCCCAATTAGCTAGGCTCATAACCTAGGTGCCATCCTTAATTCCTCACATTCTCACCTCCAATGCTCCCTTCTTTCCTCTGATGCTGCCATGGCCCAGTGTTGACAGTCATCACTTCAAAACCGGACTATTTAATAGCCTTCTGGTTGCTCTTCCTGCTCCAGTTCTTCCCCACTCCAGTCTATCTTTCACTCACCTATCAAACTGATCTTCCTAAAGGCACAGGTCTGACCACATGATCCCATCCCCCATTCAAAGATGGTCCTCTTCTAGAACAAAGGACAAGCCACACACACAAATTTCAATAGTTCTCTATTCCCTCCAGGATTTAAATATATATATATATATATTTGGCTTTTAAAACCCTCTCTAGGCTCATTGCACTTTACACCCAACTCCCCATACTCTGTGAACCAGTGACTGGCCTCCCTGACATTCTTCACACTAGACACTCCCATCTGGAGACCACCTCCAGGCATTTTCACCCTCCCCTCATCCTTGTCCCCCACCCCTCACCCCAGCTTCCTTGACTTCCTTCAAGTCTCAGCTAAAGTACTACCTTCTGCAAGAAGCCCTTTTATTTCCTCATTATTAGTGCTTTCGCTCTGATTACCTCCAATTTATCCTCTCTCTGTTCTGTTTATTCATCACTGTTTGCACGTTGTCTCACCTATGAGACTCTATATTCCTTGAGAGCAGGGACTGCCTTTTTCCCTTTCTTTGTCTCCCCCAGAGCTAAACCCAGTGCCAGGCACATGGAAAGTGCTTAATCAATGACTGGCTGGCAAGCCTGAATCTGGTTTTGTACTGACTGGTTCTTCTGTTTGTCCTCTCCTGGTCTTAGAAGAACAAGCATTGATTCCTTAGATGGATGTATCCAGGCTTGGAGGTTGCCTTGTGAGTTCAAAAGGTTCGGTAGTTCTGGGGTCACTATTTTAGCACTCCTGGAATGGGTTAGCCCGAACATTGGCTTTGTCCTGCCAAAAGTCATCTACTGTGAAGTGGGCAGCCAAGGTGAAATGTAAAATGCCTATACAGTAGACCTATAAAATGCCTTATATTTAGATGAGGTTTAAGTACCAACATCCTGGGGAAATATATTGGAAGTTATTACTGCTGATTGTTTAAGTTTGCTTCTGTCAAATGGGTACTTCTGAGTGTTCTATGTTTACCATGTTTATGTGTAGGAAAGAAATGCTTTCCCAATACATGATTCAGATAGTTCATTGACTATCTTTCTACTCCCCTTTTTGGGGGAAATCTAAGCATGAGCTAAAAACTAAGTTTTAAATAAATCATTTCCTGCAGGGCCATGGTAAGAGTTTTTTTTATAAGCCAGAGTGTATGAAAAGGGAGCCTAAACTCTCTCCCTTAGGATTGAATCTGGTCCAGAATGTACTTAGGAACCTTTTACTCTGTATCTGAAGTAGGTTAATTGATTGGTCCAGGGTCACACAGCTAATACTCAGGTCCTCCTGGCTCCAACTCCAACACTACCTGGTCCTTTGCAAATTGCAATGGTAACCCTGACTCATTTGGGAAAAGGAATGGAACCCTAAAGCAAAGAGTTCCCTCTGAATCCAGATTCAGATAACTGAAAGGAGAGCAGTTTTAACACTGAGCTAAAAGTTGTATCGGCCAGGCCATTCAGACAAGGTAGGTCCCAAGAAAAGGAGAATGAGTCTGCCTGGTGAGGTAACGTTACCTCCAGGAACAGAGAAGGTGAGAAGAAACAAGGAAGGAGCAAAGCAGGACAGACTCCAGTCGTGGTTCTTCACCTGAGATCAACGTATAACACAGGAGAAAGGACAATGAATATAAAATTCCAAGAAAGGAATAGGTGAAGAGCAACAATCAGCGAGCCAAAGGAGGTGCAGATTAGGGTTGGAATGAATTCAGTGAACCACAAACAGCAAAGTGCTACTCTGTATGCCCCAACTGTTAAGAACCATCTACTTTGAGGGCAGAGCCAAGATGGAGGAGTAGAAACAGGATTTCTGTGTGGCTCCGGCTTCCACATCCTCCAATACATGTAAAAGATGACTCTAAACAAACTTTAGAGCTACAGAACCCACAAAGTGACAGAGAGAAACAAATCTCCTGCTGAAGGAAGCCCAGCAGGCCAGCAGGAAGGGTCCACTGCAGTGTACTGGGAGCCGAGAGCAGTCCTGACTGAGCCGGGTTTTAGCCCCAGGGTGGCCCAACCAGAGGCGGCTGGAGTGGACTTCAGGAGAATGGATCACCAGAAGCTGCAGCGGTTTCCAGACTTCTCAGTCCACAAATGCCAAAGACAAAGTAAAAGATCAGTGTGGAACTTTGTTCAAACAGGGGGAGTGTGGTCTGGCTGCTACCCCCGGAGTGAGAAGCAGAGGAGACACAAATTGGAATAACACCTTATCCTTGCCTGCCTCACAGGATTGTTATGAGGATCAATAATCACTAGCTGTACAAATGCAGGCTACTACCATGGGCAGAATGGGAGGTGCCAGAAATATGGCAAGTAAGACTGCCCAGAGAGATGGTGTTGGGAGAAGTGTTCCCAAGAGAAGGCAGTGAGAATAAGTCTGTGAGCATCCTGTTTAAACAGAGACCCTGGAACGGACCTGGTTAGGATAAGAGCTTGGTGAGGCTTAAAAGCTGTGCCCCATGCAATATATGGCTTGTTTCTCTCACTAGAATGTGAGCTCCTTGAGAGTGGGGACAAGCTTCCTCTCCTACTTCATCCCCATTACTTAGCACAGTACTTTCCACATAGTAAGAACTTTTAAAATGCTATCTATATTCATTCATTCATTTACAAGGTCTGAGCATTCACTATAACACATTGGACTTGACTTCTCACAAAACAAATACCTACATGTCATTGAGAAGATAACCTCTGGCATTAAAAATAGGGCTATTTGCTTTAAAAAGAAAAATAACGTTCAAAAGTCCTCTGTCTCTCATGTACCATCCTCCTTCCTCCTGGGACACACAGGATTTTACCTATCTATCCCCAGGCCCAGTTCTCTCTGAGGATGGCCACTGGACCATGATGAGTGGCTATCTATCAGTAATAACTGCTCACATTTACATAGATCTCGGAGATTTAAAAACTTTCCTCGCAGCAACACTCTGAATTAAAACAAGTATTAGTGTAATTATCCCCATTTTTACAGATTAAAAAAAAAAAACCCAAGACTCATAGAGACTGTCACTTGTCAGTGGTTCTGTGGCTATTAAGTATCTTGGCTAAACACCAACCCAGGTCATCTAGTCTCAGGTCCAATGTTCTCTCCATGATATCAGGCTAACTTCACCTACATAAATAACTCACAAAGTGTCAGATTTATCACTTCACTACATAAGAGTCAGTAATTAATTACCGCAAAATGATTCTTTTCGAAATCATTGATCATTTTCAACCCCAGAGCTCGATTATCTTGAAGGGCCTCTTCAAGACATTCATAGAAGATGGCAACTTCTGCTTTCCTCTTTTCTTCCTGTATCAAGCCATAGTCAAATATGTTCTGGCAAACTGCAACAAACTTGGTTTTGTATGTGAATGTAGAGTTAAGGAACCTCGCCTTAGCCTCAGAATCCTCTTTAAAGAGCTATCGTCAGGTATTCTATGATTTCAGTTCCAGTATCTTAAAATGATTTTATGTGGCTTTATTTTAAGGGGAGGGACAGGATGTGGAGGCCTAGAAGTATTGTAAGAAGTTATTTCATTGGCAAGTATGTAATTTCATAAGTCTTTTTCTATTGCTGATTAATTTGATTTCACTATCTTTCTGTGAATACATCAAGGAATACACTATGTTAAGCTTACACTGGACTAAAATTTACATGGCTATCGGTGATAGAAATGCAGAAACAACAAAGCATCTTATTGCTTTCCCTGACATACAAACTGGGGACCAGAGAAATGGGGACCAGGGAGCTGTTTATGCATTTCCCATCATTACCTTTCTGAGGAATACTGATCTGATCCAACCTTCCACCTCTTGCAGATATCCCTTCTATGATATCTCCTGTGAGTGGTACTCCTAGCTCTTTTTGAACTCATCTATCAGATTCAGGTAGATAGCTAGGTATTCTCAGAGTCAGGAAGTTAAAGTTTTACATCCCACCTCTGAATTCCTTTCTTTCTTTCTTCCTTCCTTCCTTCCTTTCTTTTTTTTTGCTTTCTGGAGGGGGGAAGGTAGGGCAATTGGGGTTAAGTGACTTGCCCAAGGTCACACAGCTATGTTGTATGTTAAGTGTCTGAGGTTGGATTTGAACTCAGGTCCTCCTGACTCCAGGGCCAGTGCTCTATTCACTGTACCACCTAGCTGTCCTACCTAAAGTCCTTTCTAAGGTTATCTTTCTGCTTACAGTTAAGGAACTTGTTCGTATTTCCCCCGTGAAGAGGAAGATAATTGATTAGTCTTCTATTTGTGCTAAACTTGTCTTTTATTCATAAGTGGTAAGCACATACGTTCAAGCTGTTATTTTTCCATGACTGCATATGTAAACACACTAGTGAAAAGCTGTCTTGACCCGTCTAGTAGATACATGCAGCTTTGCACCAATATTAAATTTGGGAACCCCAAGGGTTCGCCAGAGTTCCATCCATCGAGGTTAGATAATAGAATAGCGACTCTCAGCAAAATGAAGCCTTTAAGACTTCTTTGTGTTTGTTAGTATTTTTTTTTTAAGGCAGAAAAAGGATATGTCTCCAGCAGCTCCGGAACTCCTGGTAAATAAGCTAGCTTGGCAGCTTCAACATCATCTGAATAAAGGCTGTCAAACAGATAAGGACCATTCAGGTATTCAACATAAGCAGCCTGTGAAGGAAAACACAGCCACCAAGAGTGATTCCAAGTTCCATTCTGTTACTTACCAGAGTTCATTCTAATGGGCAAGCTGATGAAACACGAAAGGAGCTAGGAACGCTCCATCAGGAGTGCTACCAGACCTCACCAATATACAGAGGCTTCTATTCTCAACTCAAAAAAGCCAATTTCATGGGTCCCACTCTTTTTTTTTTTCAATCAATGTGATCCTCTCATGAAATCATCCTACTGGAAAAAGCAGAAGTCATGCTTTTGCCTACTTTATTTTCCCCCAAAGGCTAAAACTCATCAGCAGAACTCACTAGGAAAGGGAGGGTACCTTATGCTTTTCCAGCTCTGCTATGGCTGCCTGCTCCTCTTCAAGTCTGCTCTGGATGTAATTCTCCCGGTGCTTCAGTTCATAAATACTGTACTGATATTTTGCATCACCAAGTTCTCTCTGGTAAATAAAAAGAAAGGGTTTCCATTATTGGGTATTGCCCCAGCTCTTTGGGAAAAGAACCCCTGGTGCTCCAAGAGGAGGCTTCTCAAATTGTTACTTAGTTGTAAGATTGCACAAAGAACTTCATAAAGGGAATTGCCCTTTGATGTTTCCATGAAATTACTGGGCTTTTAAAAGTACTTCAGTTTATATGCAGATATCATTTTTCGAACAAAGTCTCTTTCTCATCTTTTGTTCCTGAAATATACTCATTTTCACCCTATAAGAGGTATATTCGTTCCTGAGTGTGGTAAAGGACCTAGCCAGAAAGCGAACAGTATAAATACTGCCACTTCTCAACAGAAAATGTATTCTATTTGTTTATGACTTGGATAAAGAATAACAGTGTGTGGGGTACAGGGACCCCAAAAATCCCCTACCCAGAAAAATTACAAGTCAGAGGTATCTTGAGGAAGGGACAGGAAGTTTATTCAGTTCTCCTGGGAAGAGGGCATCCTTCCCACCAGTATGACCCAGCAGAATGAGGCGTATTACAAAAGACAGAAGAAGAATTTATACCCTAACGCAGTAAAGCCCCTATCCTTCCACTGTCCCTTCTCCCTTTGGCTGGGAGGCGGGCTCTCAGTCTTGGCACGACATCTAACCCAATGGCGGATAACAAGTCCTTATTGGTAGACACTAAAGCAAGGGAGGGGAAAAGGTCACTAGCAGGAGTAGAAGTTGAAAACCTCTGAAGGGGCCTAATGCTGATAAGGCTGTGGCATACAAGGGTGGAGGTGGAAAGACCCTTGAAGGGAGCCTAATGCTGATGTGGCAATAGCAAAGAGGGGGGAAGGGTGAAACCGAAATTCTGGCTTGCTCCCACAAAACTTAGGGGCTGAGAAGTTTTCATCTTTCTCATTCAACAGGAAAAGGTAAGAGGTAAATTACAAACTATAAAAACTATATTATATCATATATCATATTATATTATACTATATCATGTTATATTACTACAATTATAAACTAGACTTACAAACGATATTTTCTAGTATACCAAGTTTAGTTCTACCTCATCCCAATAAATCACAGACGTCTGCAGCCGAGATTGAATCAGTCACAAGAATAAATGAACAAATGCATAATCAGTTTGAGAAGACAAACGTACTTTAATCTGAAGATTAATGACGCTACACAGGAAATATTTTGTGATCGGCTATGAGAATCAGACGCACTTCTGGGCTGGCATATAAAAATAAATCAATCCAGCAGCAAGCTCAAAAAGTAATTGTCTAGTCTACTGGTGGAAGAATTTTGGTTTGGAAAATTACTCTTGTATGGAGAGTTGTTCTTCTCTCTGCTTATTGTGCCCCATTGACCATATTACTGGAGAGAACAAATAAGCATAGGACCCCACATCTTGCCAGGAGTTAGAGAAAGACACATGGCGGATGCACATAGACGCAGAAAGCCAGAAGAAGCATCTTTAAGGAACACAACCCAGAGAAGAATGCAAACTTGGGACTGAAGAAAAGATTCCCAGTTCCTAAAGTACTAGGAGTTGTGGCAGTGATTGAATTCACACAGGAGTTATCTGTTTATATGCTGTACACCCCAGTAGAATGTAAACTCTTTGAGAGTAGGAACTGCTTTTCAGAAAATTCAATAACCTTAACTTTTTAAATGATATATATAGAAAATGGAAGAAAGGGAAGATAACAGATCATGAATATGAAAGCGATTATGATTATTTAGAAAGGAGAAAGCACTAATAGCAAGGAAAATTCCGTTCAACTCAAAACCCTGCTTTTCAAAGTCTGACAAAATCACATATCCTTTCCATACTTACATATTCTTGAGGATTAGATACTTAACAGTTGAGTGTTTTTATAGCAAAAATCCCACTGCTTAATAAAGAAAGGGGAAACTAACCAACAGGTTGCTGGATTTGGAATCAGAGAGAGACCCTGGGTTCAAATCCCAGTTCTGGTATTTTGTTTCCCTGGTTGACCTTGGATAAGTCATTTAACCTTTGAGGCCTCAGTTTCCTCACCAATAAAACGAGGGATTTGTACTTGATAGTCTCTGGGGTCAATCCCAAATCTAACTCTTTGATAAGTGATGGGGTTGGGGGTTGGAAGGGCAATAGGTTCCCTAAGTCTGGAAGGAATTCAGTAGACTCAAGCAAACTTGGAGTCAAGATTGTAAAAGTTTATTGTTACGCTTTACAGCGGGCAGGGGTTCTTATGGAACCTGCAAATTACAGAAGTCACAGGTATAGTTTTAAGGAGTCAAGACAGTAAATCAGGTGTCAATTATGCTAACTAGGTGAGTAAGGATGGGATTAGGGAGGAGTGAAGAAGTGGACAGTGTGCTTAAAGGAACATGCACTTTTAATGTCAACTGCACTGGTGTATTGCCCATAATTCACTGGGAAATAGCCCAAGGAGGGGCTCCCTGGAGGTGTGGTTTTAGGCCTGAAATGTCACTAAGTCAGCCAGTGGTCAGGGCTGACTGAGAAATGCCCAGTCTGCCACCCATCAATGTCAAGTTTGACAAGATAGATGTTGGGAACCAAGGCTAACTGAGACAGAGTATGGGTGTAATTGGCTAAGAAGTTAACCTATAGATAGGGTATTGAAGGATTCATGGTGCAGCTGGCCACTCTACTAAGGGAGATAATATTTGCCTAAGCTAAAATGTTTATAGATGGTTTAGTGAAGGATTCATAGGTAGTTTGTTATTGTTCCAAGCAGAGATAAACAGTTCATGAGCTGTTGCTGGGCAGAGTGCTGGCAGGGGAAGGGGCAGAGCTAATGCTCTGAGGCTGGGGAGGGGGAAACGTGATTTTACAGACATAGATCCCAAGCACCTCATCCATAAGAACTAATCATGGTCTCTGAAAGAGAAAATGAGGTGGCATTATGGGAAAGAAATGAAGAAGAAGGTGGCTAGTCAAGCAAAACAGCCTTTTGTTTTTGTAGCAATAGACTCTAGGGTTACTCTCCCAAGCCCCACTAACACTGGCAGGTGGAGTCCTGAATGGGGGACTGACAAGTAACCCTGGCTACTTGTCCCTCCACTCTCCTAGGGAACCTGCAGGAGCTGGAGTTTTATGAACCCCCACTAGGGGTTCCCCTCAATGATTATCAGTTGAGTTCATTTAGTCAATCAGATTTAATTAGCTCTTAGAAAAGGGGCATTTACAAAGATGATAAGGTACGAACAATCAGTATGAAACATCCCCCAAAAGTCCGGGACACACTGTCCCACAAATACATATAGAGCCCAGAAGAAAGTGGGCTAAAGCTTAGAGCACATATTACAAAGGAGTAACGTGTCCAGGGGGAGCTGGATAGAGTGCAGACCTGGAGGCAACAAGACTCATCTTCCTGAGTTCAAATCTGGCCTCAGACCCTGAGCAAGTCGCTTAACCCCATTTGCCTCAGTTTCCTCTTCTGTAAAATGAACTAGAGAAGGAAATGGCAAAGTACTCCAGTATCTTTGCCAAGAAAACCCCAAATGGGATCACAAAAAGTCAGTAATGCCTAAAAGGACTGAACAATAACACCAAAAACTACAGGTTCTGGAAGTCCTCTTCTCTCCTTTGTGCAGCCCTCATTCAGTTTTCCTTAGGTACAATAAAACTTTTGGTAGATTCCTTGTAGAGTCATAAAGCTGCCTATCTTCAGGGTATTTAGAAATTTCCTCTGTGCCCAATACAGACAGACGTAGCGTAGTCACTGCTGTTCCTAGGATACTGCTACTATATCAGCAAGAAGCCTACACCCTCTGGTTTTCCACAGTTCACAAAGCTGTCTTCTTGTTAAGGCAGTGAGGGTGAGTGGGGTGGGGAGAGTGGGTTTACTCCTTTCCCCCACCTTTCAGGGATGCTTAGTTGGAATTACTCTCTCCTCTAAACTGTAAGACACTCAAATGGCTGGGTTCTGCAGTAGCTTCCATTTTATACAAAAGACACAGGGCATGACTGAGTGCACATTAATATAATTCAACTGATTGATTCGACAAAAGTGTTTTCACCTGATATAAGTAGTTGCTTTAAGCAATCACCCTCCACCCTTATACTCTGCTTTGTTTGGTTTTCTTCATACACGATGTGCAGACTGGGAAAGATGACCTCAAAGCTACCTCTTTCTTGAGGACTGATGAATGGTCACAGTCTCTTTCTCTGACAGAGAGAACAATGAAAGGAAAAGGCACTTGCCGTGTGTGCATCAATGAGCCTGAAGTCCAGGTATACTAGATCAGGAAGGTAGGCTGTGACAAACAACTTATAATCTTCTTCCTCACAGATGGGATTCCCAGCAAGGTTGAGTGAACGTAAAAACGTGAATCTCCTCAGATAGATGATCTGTTTCAAATGTTAAAAGAATCCATTTCAGTGGATTACAGGGTGGAGAATAAACTCTCAAATAAAATTTTCAATTTTTTCCTTTCTTATTATTAATTTCATGCAAGATCTTGACATTTATATCCATACAGTATTAGAATTTCTTTTTTTTATTACTTAAGACATTACTTTATTGGAGGCAGCCAATCTGTGGCTTATCACTGACCTTTTCTAGGAAGCTTACACAGCAGGTGTTCGGTAATGGTGTTGACTTGAACTGAATTGAATGGCAATTTCTGCCAGTCACTCAGATTCTGATTTTAAAGTTTGTGAATAACCAAAACAACACATACTATGTGGAACTCTATAATAAAACTTTGATACCTAGAACCAAAATGACTGGAACACTTAGAGTCACAGATTTTGAGAGGTGAAAGGGCCGTCCAGTTTGTGGTTGGATTTTGCACAAAGGCCCCAATAAGAGATCATCCAACCTACACTTGACCTCTAGTGAGGGGAAGCCACTACCTGAGGAAGCCAGTTCCACTTCAGGCCAATACTGATTGTCAGGAAGTCTTTCTTTACATTAAAGTTTTCTAGACCTAGTTTTTAAGACCTAGAGAAGCCCAGATCCCTCTTATAAACACTTAAAATTAAACCTAAAATACACAATTAACCAGCAAAATAGGAAGCACCAAGTATAGACACCTTCACTCAGACCAGGGATGCATAGAAGGAGCTCTAGAACCCTGCTAGTACAAAGCAGCCTCAAAACATCAAGAAGCCTTAGGATGGAATCAAAAGCAATGTTAAAAACAGAGTGAAAGGAAGCATTTTTGTCTAGTTCAATCAATACAAGTCCTTCTTCAGAATCTAGAGAATGCACCAGATCAAATTCTGATCAAAAAGCCATTAAAAAGTCACAGTGAGTCATTTTTCCAACCCAGAGCAGCGTAGGAGGCCAGAGAGGTCTGCAGATACTGGGGTTGGAATTGGCCAGGAATATAGATAGAAGCAGCAAATAGGTGAAGCATTCTCATACTCAGGGACGGAGCACAAGCTCTGGAGTAGAAAGAGATTCCAGAGAAACTAGCATTGGGAGTGGAACAGGTGCCATCTGGTACCTTTGTTACCCATTATCCAGTTCCAAGTCACAGGTACAGGCAGAAAGGAGTGGTCATCAGTGAGTGGGGACCCCAGTTGTGTACTAAGCACAGAACAAACTGCAGAGACATAGTTGTGTGGCTCTCAGTCCAGGAGCAGAGTAGTGACCCAGTTCTAACTTTTAGCCCAGCACATAAGCCTTCCAGGGAATAACTAGGGCATGAATGTCCCCGACCAAAAGAGAACCAGCAGTTCAATCACTCTGTACTTGAAGAACCTCCTGCGGACTAACAGTAAGTGCCTCCAGCATCAATCTACTGAAACTCAACCGTACATAAGGCAACAGGCCCAAACCTGGATCAGGAACTTTCAGAGCTCAGACCAGAAGGGCAGTGAACAGGCTTTTCCCTACATTATACCACTCTACAGCAATGAAAACTTATAGGCCTCAAGACTAAGCTGAGAAAGCAGCAGCAGGACATAAAAAGAGAAAAGCTCAGAACTCCAGCATTAACATAAAGTCCAAAGGGGAAAAAAAAGATTGCAAGAATGAGCAAACAAAAAAAGCATGACCATAAGAAGTTACCATGTTAATAGGAGGCACAGGATAGAAACGCAGAAGAAAACAATGACTTAAAAACATATACAAGTAAAACCTGAAAACCTGAGGGAAAAAACTGTAGACTGGACACAAGTACATAAAGATTCCTAGGAGAGTTAAAGAAATAAATGAAATAAAATCATTTTTATAAGCAAATAAGAGGTAGAGGAAAACATGGGAAAAGAAAGAGCTATGCAAGAAAATTATGCAAAAGAAAAGCCTGATGAAAAGGGCAGAAAGCATCACTGAAGAAAGTAAGTCCTTGACAATTTAAACTGACCAATGGAAGCTAATGACACCACGAGATGTAAAGAAATCAGGAACAAAGTCAGGGGACTGAAGGGGGAAAAAACAAGAAAATGTGAACTATCTCATTGAAAAACAACTGATCTAGAAGAGACTGAAGAGAGATAATTTAAGAATCACTGTATTACTTGAAAGAGAGGGCAAAGAGGGTGGAGCCAAGATGGAGGAGTAGAAACAGGACTTCCGTGTGGCTCCGGCTTCCACCTCCTCAAATACATGTAGAAAAGGACTCTGAACAAACTTCAGAGCTACAGAACCCACAAAGTGACAGAGAGAAACAAATCTCCGGCTAGAGGAAGCCTGGCAGGCTGGCAGCAGGGGTCCATCTCAGCATGCTGGGAGCTGAGAACAGTCCTGACTGAGTCGGGGTTTTAGCCTCAGGGTGGCCCCGACCAGCAGCAGGGGCTAGAGCAGACTTCGTGAGAGTAAATCACCAGCAGCTATAGTGGTTTCCAGACTTCTCAATCCACAAATGCCAAAGACAAAGTAAAAGGTCAGTGTGGAACTTTATTGGAAACAGGGGGAGTGTGGTCCGGCTGCTGCCCCCAGAGCAAGAAGCAGAGGAGGTGGGGTGGCTGCAGCCACTGCCGCTTGGCTGCTTCCAGTGCTCTTGGCCTGCAGGTGATAGGGGAACCAAGCAACCCTTCAGAGGGTAATTACTCTTGCTTTGACCAGCTTGGATCCAGATCATGGTCTTGGGTGGTGGTCCTAGGGTGTGTGGCCAGTGAGCCAGAGCATGTGGGGGATGTAAAGAGGGTGCCCATCTAATAGCTCTGGCAGCTGCAAAAACCCCGGCAATTTGGGACATAGCTTTCTCCATTCTGGAAGGAGAGTTCTACTGTGGCAAAGAGTTTAAAAGTCAAGTAATTGGCTGGCAATATAAGCAAGGAGAGGAAGCACAAACAGAACATAGAATCCTTTTTGGGGGGACAAAAAGGATCAAGGCATGGAGTGGGAGGAAGACATTGAAGTCAGAATTCCTGCATCAAAGTCTCCAAGAAAAATATGAATTGGTGACAGGCCATGGAGGAGCTCAAGAAGGATTTTGAAAATCAAGTAGAAGTGGAGGAAAAATTGGGAAAAAAAATGAGAATGACGTAAGAAAATCATGAAAAGTGACTCAGCCTGCTGAAAGAGACACAAAAATACACTGAAGAAAATAACACCATAAAAAATAGACTAACTCAAATGGTAAAAGAGGCCCGAAAAGCCAATGAGGAGAAGAATGCTTTAAAAAGCCAAATTTGCCAGATGGAAAAAGAATTTCAAAAGCTCACTGAAGAGAATAACTCCTTCAAAATTAGATTGGAGCAATGGGAAGCTAATGACTTTGTGAGAAATCAAGATACTATAAAACAAATCCAAACAAATGAAAAAATAGAAGGCAAAATGAATTATCTCAATGTGAAAAACCACTGGCCTGGAAAATAGATCCAAGAGAGATAATATAAACATTACTGATCTACCTGAAAGCCATGATCAAAAAAAGAGTCTAGATACCATCTTTTCAAGAAATTATCAGCAAAATTGCCCTGATATTCTAGAACCAGAGGGCAAAATAGAAATTGAAAGAATTCACTGATCACCTCTTGAAAAAGATCCCCAAAAGAAAACTCTTAGGAATATTATAGCTAAATTCCAGAATTCCCAGATCAAGGAGAAAATACTGCTAGCAGTCAGGAAGATACAATTTGAATATTGTGGAAACACAATCAGGACCTAGCAGCTTCTACATTAAGGGATCAAAGGGCTTGGAATATGATATTCTAGAGGTCAAAGGAGCTAGGACTAAAACCAAGAATCACCTACCCAGCAAAACTGAGTATAATGCTATAGAGAAAATATGGTCATTCAGTGAAACAGAGGACTTTCAAGCATTCTTGATGAAAAAAACCTTAGCTGAACAGAAAATCTGACTTTCAAATACAAGAAGCAAGAGAAACATGAGATGGTAAACAGGAAAAAGAAATCACAAGAAACTTATTAAAGTTGAACTATTTACATCCCAACATGGAAAAATGATAATTGTAACTCTTAGGACTTTTCTCAGAATGAGGATAGCTGAAGGGAATATATATGTGTGTGTGTATACATACACACACACATATGTATGTATATATACATAAATGTATGTATGTATACCTACATGTGTATGTATAGGAGGGTATATGTGTATATAAATATATATATGTGAGTGTGTGTGTGTATATATATGTATATATATACACACACATATATATGTATGTATATATACATAAATGTATGTGTATGTATACATACATGTGTGTGTATAGGAGGGTATATGTGTATATAAATATATATATGTGAGTGTGGGCATTTGTATGTTCGTGTATACATAGACAGGGGGCACAGGATGAATTGAATGTGAAGGGATGACATCTAAAAAAACACTAAGAGGTGAGAGATGAGTTTATTGGGAGAAGAAGAAAGGAAGAGATAGAATAGGGTAAATTATCTCATATAAAAGAGGCAAGAGAAAACTGTTACAATGGAGGGGAAGAGCAGGAAGGTGAAAGGGAATGGGACAACCTTATTCTCATCCAATTTGGCCTAAGGTGGGAATAACATACACACTCAACTGGGTATCTTACACTACAGGAAAATTTGGGGGTAGGGGATGAGAGGGGGGAAGATGGAAGGGAGGGAAGACTGGGGGAGACGGTAGTTAGAAGCAAACATTTTTGAAAAGGGATAGGGGTCTCAGACACTTAACACAAAAACTAGCTGTGTGACCTTGGGCAAGTCACTTAACCCCAATTGCCCTCCAAAAAAAAAAGAAAGAAAGAAAAGGGATAGGGTCAAAGGAGAAAATAGATTAAGAGGGGGCAGGATGGGATGGAGAGAAATATAGTTAGTCTTTCACAATATAACTACTATGGAAATGATTTGGGTAACTATACATGTATAACCTATATTGAATTGCTTATCTTCCCAGTTGGGGTGTGTGAGGATGGAAGAAGGGGAAAAAATCTGGAACTCAAAGTTTTAAAAACAAATGTTTAAAAATTGGTTTTTTACGTGCAACTGGGAAATAAGGTATACAGGTACTGGGGTATAGAATCCCATCTTGCCCTATTAGAAAGTTAGGGGGACCAAGGGGGAGGATATGAGAGAACAGATTGGGGGAAGGGGTATTCAGTAGGCTTGCTACTTTGGGGTGGGGGTAGGGGAAAGATGGGGAGAGAAAAATTGTATCTCAAAATCTTGTGGAAATGAATGTTGAAAACTAAAAATAAATAATTAAAAAAATAAAATATTGTCCAAAAAAAAAGAAATAGGGGGTAAAGTAGACACTGAAAAATCCCATGGTCACCTCCTTAAGAAATTCCCAAATGAAAACTCCCAGAAATATTATAGTCAAAATCCAGAACTCTCAGGTCAAGGAAAAAATATTCAAAGCAGACTGAAAGAATTTAAGTACTACAGAGTCACAGTCAGGATCACAAAAGATTTAGCAGTCACTACTATGAAGAACTTGGAATACTACCATTCTGAAATGCAAAAGATTTAAGATTACAACTAGGAATGACCTACCCAACAATACTGAGTATAATCCTACAGGTGAAAAAAAATATGTATATTTGATGAAATAGTATTTCAAGTATTCCTGAAGAATATGACCATGAATAAGAGACCATGGTTAAATAGAAAATCTGACATTCAAACTAGGACTCAAGATAATCATAAAAAGGAGGAAATAATTAAAAGAAATAAGGAACTAAATAAGGTTAAGTTGTTTATGGGAAGATTATATATATATAAAACTCCTCAGAATTTTATCATTACCAGATCCTATTATTTTTGGATGATCTCAAAAGAAAAATGGAAGAGTGGGGAACAGGAATGTCTTGGCAGAATAGGGAAGGAAGAGGAAGAATGGGGGAAAGTATCTTACATAAATGGGGCATTCAAAGAAGAGTTTTATACAATGTAGTGAACAATGGGGGAAGGGGAAAGCCACACTTGCACCTTGCTCTATCTAAACTGATTCAAGAAGGGATGAATGCACATACACACAGAGTTGGGCACAGGAATTCATCTGATTCAACAGAGAAGGAGGGAAAGAGGTTAAGAAGAGGGATGGGAAGAATAAGAAGGAGAGAAGATGAAGGGAGGCAGTTGTCAGAACAAAAAAGACTCAAAGAAAAGTATAAAAAAAGAGAAAGATAAGTATAATAGGATGGAGGGAAAGACACGGTTAGTCATCATAATTGTGAATACGAATGGTATGAACTCACAATGATCTTCCATAAAAATAAAAAGCGTATCAGAATGGAGTACAGACCAAAATCCAACAATATGATGTTTATAAGAAATTCTCTTGAAACAGAAAAATATACATAGAATTAAAATAAGGAACAGGAGCAAAATCTATTCTGTTCATCTGATGTATAAAGGGCAGGGGTGGCAATTACAATCTCTGACAAAGCAAAAGCAAAAATATACTTAATAAAGAGAGAAAGAGGAAAATTATATTTTACTAAAAGGTACCATAAACAATTAATTAATAGTAATACTGAATATATGTGCACCAAATGGCACAGCATCTTAAATTCTTAAATGAAAAGTTAAATGAGTTATGTCACTCCTCTCAAGACTAGATAAAGCTAAACACAAAATAAACAAGAAAGAAGTTAAGGGGATGACTAAAATATTTAAAAAGTTAGATATGACAGACCTTTGGAGAATACTGAATGGGAATAGATAAAAGTATACCTAGATCTCTGCTGTGCATGGAAATTTCACAAAAATGGACCTTGAAGGGATAAATTAAAATAACTGTAGACAATATAAAAATCTTGGGAGTCTACTTGATAAGACAAACCCAGGAACTGTATGAACACAATTACAAAACACTTTGCACACAAATAAAATTAGATCTAAACAATTGGGAAAATATCAATTGTTCATGGGTTGGCTAAGCCAATATAACAAAAATGACAATTCTACCAAAATTAATTTACTTATTCAGTCCCATACCAAACTACCAAAAATATTTTTAGAACTAAAAAAATAATATCAAAATTCATCTAGAAAAACAAGAGGTCCAGAATATCAAGGAAATTAAAAAAAGAAATGCTAGGGAAAGTGGCCTAGCCATACCAGATCTTAAATTGTATTATAAAGTAGCAATCATCAAAACCACTTAGTACTGGCTAAGAAATAGAGGGGTAGATCAGTGGAATAGGTTAGGTACACAAGTCACAATAGTCAATCTACTGTTTGATAAACTCAAGACCCCAGCTTCTGGGATAAGAACTCACTGTTTGATAAAATCTGCTGCGAAAACTAGAAAATTGGGGTGGCTAGGTGGCGCAGCGAGTAAGAGCTCCTGGCCCAGAGTTGGGAGGACCCAGATCGGTTCTGGCCTCAGATACTTAACACCCACACAAAAATAACTGGCCATATAACCTTGGGCAAGTTACTTAATCCCAATTGCTTTAAAAAAAACAAACTGGAAAAGGCATAGCAGAAACTGGGCACAGACCAACATCTGACACTGTATACTAGAATAAAGTCCAAATGGGTACACAATCTAAGTATAAAGGCTGATACTATAAACAAAATAAGGGAGCAAGGAATAGTTTATCTGTCAGATTATGGAGATGGAGGAATTTATGACCAAAAAAGAGATGGAATAAACATTGTGAAATGCAAACTATAATTAGTAATTGTAAAAATTATAAAAATAATTTTGATTACATTAAATTGAAAAGTTTTTGTACAAACAAAGCCAATATAACCAAGATAAGGAGGAAAGCAGAAAACTGGGAAAGAATTTTTACAACCAGTGTCTCTGATAAAGGACTCACTTCTAAAATACAGAGAGAACTGAGTCAAATTTACAAGAATACAAATCATTTCCCAATTGATAAATGGTCAAAGGATATGAACAGGGAGTTTTCAGAGGAAGAAATTAAAGTTATCTATAGTCATATGAAAAAATGCTCTGAATAACTACTGATTAGAGAGATGCAAATCAAAACAACTCTGAGGTACCATATCACACCCATCAGATTGGCTAACATAACAAAACAGGAAAATGATAAATGCTGGAGAGGATGTAGGAATTTTGGAACACTAATTTATTGTTGGTGGAGCTGTGGGCTGATCCAACCACTCTGGAGAGCAATTTTAAACTATACCCAAAGGATTATAAATATGTGTATATCCTTTGACCCAGCAATACTACTTCTAGGTCTGTATCCCAAAGAGATCATAAAAATGAGAAAAGGACCCACATGTGCAAAAATATTTATAGCAGCTCTTTTTGTGGTGGCCAAGAACTGGAAATCAAGAGGATGCCCATCAATTGAGGAATGCCTAAACAAGATGTGATATATGAATGTAATGGGATATTATTGTGCTATAAGAAATGATAAACAGGAGAACTTTAGAGAAACCTGGAAAGACTTATATGAACTGATGCTGAGTGAGGGAGCAGAATCAAGAGAAAATTGTACACAGTAACAGCCACAGTGTGTGAGGACTGATTTTGATAGAATTAACCCTTCTCAGCAATGCAGGGACCTAAAACAATTCCAAATGACAGATGATGGAAAATGCCACCTACAGCTAGAGAAAGAATTATGAAGTTGGAATGCAGTATGAAGCAGACTATTTTCTTTATTGTTTTTTCTTTCTCTTGGTTTTTCCCATTTGTTATAACTCTTCTATAGAATGTGGAGGCCAAAAATAAAAAAAAAACAAATATTATAAACTATAACCAATGTGAAAATATATTTAATAGGAATGTATGTATAGAGCCCATACCAGATTTCAAGCTGTCTTAGGGAGGAAGGGGGAAGGAAGGGGAAGAAAATTTTAAATGTACAGAATTGAATGTTGAAAATTAAAAATATATAATATAATAAATTGGGGGGGGAGAATTGAACCTTGAAGATATAGAGAAATTCCGTTTTAAATAACTGTAGACAATATAAAAATCTTGAAAGTCTACCTGTTAAGACAAACCCAGGAACTATTTGAACACAATTACAAAACACTTTGCACACAAATAAAGTAAGATCTAAACAACTGGGGAAATATCAATTGTTCATGAGTTGGCTGAGCTAATATTAAAAAAAATGAAAATTCTACAAATATTAATATACGTATTCAGCCCCATACCAATTAAACTACCAAAAATTATTTTATAGAGCAAGGGAAAAAAATAACAAAATCCATCTGGAAGAACAAATGTCAAGTATTTCAAGGGAATTAATGAAAAAAAAAAGTGTGGAGGAAGGGACCTAGATGTACCAGAGGTCAAACTGTATCATACAGAAGTAATCATCAAAACAATTTGCTACTGGCTAAGACAAGAGTAGTGGATCAGTGAAATAGATGAGGTACATGATACACAGTAGTAAATGACTATAGTAATCCAGTGTTTGATAACCCAAAGACCCAAACTTTGGAGACAAGAACTCATCATCTGACAAAACCTGCTTGGGAAACTGGAAAACAGTATGGCAGAAAATATGATACAGACCAAGATCTTATACTGTATACCAAGATAAGGTTAAAATGGGTACATGATATAAACATAAAGGGTGATACCATAAACAAATTAGGAAAGCAAGAAATAGTTTACTGTTAGATTTATGGAGAAGGAAAAATTTAGATATGGAGAGTATTACAAGATATGAAATGAACAATTTTGATTGTGTTAAAATTTTAAATACATATTTTATTTTCCCCCAATTACATGTTAAAACAATTTTTCTAATATTTGTTGTTGTTTTTGTGGAGGGGGGAAGGCAGAGTAACTGGGGTCAAGTGACTTGCCCAAGGTTACATGGCTAGTAAGTGTTAAGTGTCTGAATCTGAATTTGAACTCAGGTCCTCCTAACTCCTGAGCCAGTGCTTTATTCACTGCACCACCTAGCTGCCCCTATTCATTGTTAAAACTGGTAGCAGAAGAATGTCATATATGCCAACTGGAAAAGGAATGAACTGTTCTTTGGGTAGTAAATGGAGAGATAGCAAGGGGGAAAGTTCCAGAACAAAATCTGGCAAAAAGATTATATTGGTCCCCTACCCCAAGATAAAGCATGCAAATTTATATGTACTTGTGTTGACACCTATTCAGGTTTATGAGTGGCTTGTCCTTATAAGAATGTGACACAGAAAACACCTTTAAAACTCTAGATATCATATGTCTATATTATGGAATCCCAATGCAGATTCAAAGTGATAATGGGTCACATTTCAAAGGTAATGAAATGAAGAGATATTGCATATTGAACAATACAGAATGGATATATCATATTACATATAATCCACAAGCATCAGGGCTAGTTAAAAGAATGAATGGATTATTGAAAGAACAGTTAAGGAAGTTAAGTTCTAATAATTTGTATCAACATTGGAAGGATAAATTGTTCAATGCTTTACATAATTTGAATAAGAGGCCACTGGGAGGAGGTACACTTCTAGCCAGAATGATGACCCCAAACCTGCAAATTAGAAAACTATGAACAAATAATATTCTAAATATTGAGTATTGGACTGTGAGGCCAGATGTCCCATCCCGGTATCCAGGAACACCTAATTCAGCAAGACAATGAATGCATTATTTAGAGGATTTGGGGTTGGATAGAAAAGAAATAAGAAAAATATCTACTAAGATAATATAATAAGAAAATAAGAAAAATCTCTACTAAGAATCCCTAAAAATCATTTTGGATAGATATTACCTAAGTCAGGATTAGCGGTTTAAGGAATACATGTATTGATTGGTATAATAGTATTAACAAGGAGAAATTATTGTGACATTCTAAAATTTAGGTGAAGAAACTATACAGCTTTGTAAAAATGATAAGAGTAGTTCAATGATCATTATTTCTTGTAAAACAACACACCTTATGAAAACTGACCCTCCTCTCAAAATAACTATCAGAGGAACTAAGGGTTTGGTTCTATGGATAGAATAAAATTGGGAGCTAAAGTATGAGTAAAGCAGAAGCCAGGAAATGCTCCAAAGACCATGGAAATTATAGCACACATGAAAGATAATACTGAAATTCAAGAGATGATTACAAAATTGTACTCTTAACTCATATTCTACCGTGAATGAGGCTATGATAGTGAATTCATGGACACCAGAAGCATGACTGATCCTCTATCTTTTTCTTTTTTGGCTTTTGTCTGTTAAACTTGTTTGCTAGATTTGTTTCCTGAAGGCTTAGTACCCTCTATCTGCAGATGCCTGATTGCATAAGCCAGATGTCACCCCTAGACCAGGCATTAAACAAGCTTTGGATGCCAGCTAAAGAACTGACCTCTCAAATGGGACGTCTAGGGGCAAGGAGTTCTATGTCCAATTTCAGCAGGAAGTAGCTATTGGGAGAAGAGACCCCAAGATTTTTAGCGCCATTAATTCTAGGGGGGAATGATGGGGTGCTTGTGCTCAAGTCCCACCTTAATATATTGTTTTATGTGCTTATTTTCTGTTATCCCTATTATACTGTTGTAAAGTTCGGTTGACACCAGTTACCCCTAAAGTCCCACTGACCTATGTAAGGGACTTGAAAGATCTTGGGGCTGAATGCAATGGTAATGAGAATTTGAAGATCTTCCCTGCCCCCTAATAGGCGGAATGTAATCACATGGAGCCTGTGATGGGAGGAGTTTGCTGAAAGGGTGGTGCAGAGCCCAGAAGAAGCTGGGAGTCAGAGCAGCTAGCATGGTGGGAGAGAGAGGATGCAGGCAAGGAGACAGCTAGGCTTGGAGTGTTTGTGAGAAGACTAACGATACGATGTTGCTCTCAGTGGTGATGAGGTGTATTATCTTTTTTTTTTTGGATGGGGAGAAGGCAGGGCAATTGGGGTTAAGTGACTTGCTCAAGGTCACACAACTAGTAAATATTAAGTGTCTGAGGTCAGATTTGAACTCATGTCCTACTGTCTACAGGGCTGTTGCTCTATTCACTGCACCACCTAGCCACCCCTATTAACTTCTTTGTTGCTATAATGGATTTGACTTTGTGGTGTTGGGATTTGGCTTTCCAGTTTTGGAATCTGGTTTTCTGGCGTCAGAATGTTTTAACCTTCTTGGATCTGGATTGCAGTCTAGGGTGGAGGTCCTGGGGTGTGTGACCAGCTTGCCAGAGCATGTGGAGGCTTCAGAGAGGACGCCCAACTAATACCTTCAGCAGCTGAGAAAACCCCAATGTTTGGGACGGAAGCTCCCCTGTCTGGTGGCAGAGTCCTACTGTGGCAACAAGCCCAAAAGTTAAGTAATTGAGTGGCAACATGCCTAGGCAAAGGAAACAAAATAAACAGAAAAATTCAACATTAGATTCCTATTTTGCAGGCAAAGAGGATCAAAGCATGGAACAGGAGGAGGACTGTGAGGTCAGAACTCCTGCACCAAAAGCCCCAAATGAAAATATAAGCTGGTTACAGGCCATAGAGGACCTTAAGAAGCAGATAAGAGAAGTGGGGGGAAAATTGGGAAGAGAAATGAGAAGGATGCAGGAAAAGTATGAAATGAGGGTCAACAGCCTGACTGAGGAAAACAACACCCTAAAAAACAGACTAACTCAAATGGCAAAAGAGGCTCAGAAAGGCAATGAGGAGAAGAATGCCTTAAAAAGTCGAATTTGCCAGATGGAAAAAGAATCTCAAAAGCTCACTGAGGAGATTCATTCCTTCAGAGTTAGACTGGAGCAAATGGAAGCTAATGACTTTATGAGAAATCAAGATGCTGTTAAGCAGATCCAAACAAATGAAAGATTAGAAGGCAATGTGAAATATCTCCTGGGAAAAACCACTGACCTGGAAAATATATCCAGGAGAGATAATTTAAAAATTATTGGACTACCTGAAAGCCATGATCAAAAAAAGAACCTAGAAATCACCCTTCAAGAAATTCTCAAGGAAAATTACCCTGATGTTTTAGAACCAGAGGGCAAAATAGAGTTTGAAAGAATCCACAGATCACCTCCTGAAAAAGATCCCAAAAAGAAAACTCCCAGGAATATTATAGCCAGGTTCCAGAATCCCCAGATCAAGGAAAAAATATTACAAACAGCCAGGAAGAAACAATTTGAATGTTGTGGAAACACAAAGAGGATAGCACAGGATGTGGCAGCTTCTATACTGAGGGACTGAAGAGCTTGGAATATGATATTCCAGAGGTCAAAGGAGCTCAGATTAAAACCAAGAATCACCTACCCAGCAAAACTGAGTATCAGGGGAAAATATGGTCATTCAGTGGAATAGAGGACTTTCAAGCATTCTTGATGAAAAGACCAGAGTTAAATAGAAAATTTGACATTCAGATACAAGAAACAAGAGAAGCTTGAGAAGGTAAACAGGGAAAAGAAATCATAAGGAACTTATCAAAGTTGAACTATTTATATTCCTACATGGAAAAACGATAATTGTAACTGATGAAACTTTTCTCAGTATGAAAATAGTTGAAGAAGGGTACGTGGGCATATGAATACATATGTGAATGTGTGTATATATGTTTACAGGTATACATAGATAGAGGGCACAGGTTGAATTTAATAGGGAGGGATGATACTTAAAAGGTGAAATTAAAAGGTGAGAGAGGAATATAAGGAGAGGAGATGGGGAGAGACAGAATGGCATAAACTATCTCATATAGAAGAGGCAAGGGAAAATGTTTACAATAGAGGGAAGAGGGGTGGCTAGGTGGCGCAGTGAGTAAGAGCACTGGCCTTGGAGTTGGGATGACCTGGGATTGAATCCGGCCTCAGAAAATGAGCATCCACACATAAATAATGACTGGCCGTGTAACCTTGAGCAAGTTACTTAACCCCAATTGCTTTGAAAAAATAAAAATAAAAATAAACAAAAAACAATAGAGGGTAAGAACAGGAAGGCAAAAAGGCAAAACCTTATTCTCATTGAATATGGATCAGGGAGAAAATGACATACATACTAAATAGGATATCTCACCCTACAGGAGAGTAGGGGGGAAGGGGATGAGAGGGGGAATGATGGAAGGGAGGGCAGGCTGAGGGGGAAGTTAGAAGCACCCACTTTTGAAAAGGGACAGGATCAAAGTAGGGAATAGACCAAGTGGGAGGTGGCATAGGAGGGAGGGAAATATAGTCAGTCTTTTACAATATATCTACTATGATAATGTTTTGCATAGCTACACATGTACAATATATACTGAATTGCTTATCTTCCCAGTAAGGGTGGGTGACAAGGGAGGAAGGCAATGAATCTGGAATTTGAAGTTTTAAAATCAAATGTTTAAAAATATATAAATACTGTTATTAATACTATTTTACATACAATTGGGAAATAAGATATACAGGCATTGGGGCATAGAGATTCACCATGCCCTACTGGAAAAGTCAAAAGGGGTATGGGAGAAGATATGGGAGAGAGCAGATGGGATGAGGGGATATCCTGTGGGACTGCTATTCTGGGGTGGGCAGAAGGGAAAAAATGGAGAAAATTTGTAACTCAAAATCTGGTGGAAATGAATGATGTAAACCAGAGTTAATAAAGCATTTCGAATAAAGTAAAATAAAATTTTAAAAAGTGTTAAGTGTCTGAGGCCAGATCTGAACTCAGGTCCTCCCAACTCCAGGGCTAGTGCTCTATTCACTGCGCCACACAGCTGCACCTGGAAGCAGTTGTTTTTTTTTAATAGACCAATGAAACAGATAACCCATTAGCTCATTTAATTTATAAAAAGAAAGAAGAAAACCGAATTACTAGTATCAAAAACTAAAAACGTGAATTCACAACCAAAGAAGAAATAAAAGCAATTAGGAGGTTTTTTTTTTTTTGTCCAACTATATGCCCATAAAACTGCAACCTAAATGAAATGGATGAATATTTATCAAATTATAAATTTCCCAAATTAACTGAACAGGAAATAAAATACTTAAGTAACCCTATCTTAGTAAAAGAAATTGAGCATGCCATAAACGGACTCCTAAAGATAAAAAGTCCAAGATCCACTGCATTTACAAGTGAATTCTATCCAACATTTAAAGAATAATTAGTTCCAACACTACATAAATTGTTGGAAAAAAATAGGTAAAGAAGTTCTGTCAAATCCCTTCTATGTCACAAGTATGTTCTGAATACTTAAACCACGGAGAACCATAACAGTGAAAGAAAAATATAGACCAATTTCCCTAATGAATATTGAGGTGAATATTTTAAATAAAATACTAACAAAGAGATTGCAGCAATACATCATAAAGAACATATACTATAACTATGTTGGATTTATACTAGGTATGCAGGGTTAGTTTAATATGAGAAAAACTGTAAGTATAATTGACATCAATAACAAAAACAACAAAAATCATATGATTATTTCAATAGCTGCAGGAAAAGCTTTTGATAGATACAACATTCATTCCTGTTAAAAACACATAAGAATAAGTGGGGCTTGGGGCGTCTAGGTGGTGCAGTGAATAGAGCACTGGTCCTGGAGCCAGGAGGACCTGAGTTCACATCTGACCTCAGCCACTTAACACTTATTAGCCATGTGACCTTGGGCAAGCTGCTTAACCCCAATTGCCCTCCAAAAAAACAAATTAAAAAAGTGACTGATGTAAAATCAAAAGGCATCAATAAAACATTAAAAAAAAAGAATAAATGGGGCTTTCTTTTAAATTATAAACAGCATCTATCTAAAACAAGAGCCAACATTATCTATAGGGAGATAAGTTTCCC
>WOXC01008521.1:0-87706 GCA_011680675.1 Gymnobelideus leadbeateri
AAAAGTTGCTGTTTTAATTAATTTTTAGTTGTCTTTAAAACTCTTTTAGTATACTATTATATCATCTGAAAATTGTGATACTTCTCTTTCTTCTTCACCTATGCTTATTTCCTGAGTTACTTTTTCTTTTTTTATTGCTAAAACCTGAGTTTCTAGTATGATGTTGTCAATGGACTATGATTATGTCTATGCATATCCTGTTTTATCCCCAGTTTTATTGGAAAAAATTCTAGTTTATCTCCATTATATATTATATTGCTCTTAGTTTTAGACATATACTATTTGACATTTTAAAGAAAGGTTCATTCTTTTTTTTGGTAGTTCTTAAAAATAGAAATGGGTACTGTATTCTGTCAAAAGTGTTTTCAGAATCTGTTGACATAATCACAGTGTTTTTGTTGGTTTTGTTATTAACATGGTTAATAAAGTTTATAATTTTCCTAACTTTAAACAATGTATAGATTTCTGCTATGTACCCAACCTGACCACAGTATATAGTTTTATGATATGTTTTAGCCTCTTAGTCAAAATTTTACTGTTAAAATTTTATATAAATATTCTCGTAAGGTTGTTGGTTTCATCATACAAAATTTTATATGTTGTCTCATTATTGTCATTATCTTTAATGAAATGACCTATCATTTCTATAATTTGTCCATTGAACAACCAATTCTTTAGAGTTAATTAATTTCTAGTTGAGTTTTAGTGCTTTACTTTTAGTGGAACTTTATTTAATATATTTTTTTATTGCACAGTGGTAAGACATGTGTATAACATTTCTAAGTTTATGCATTTGTTTACAGGGTTTATATATTCTAAGACATGACAAGTTTATATAAATGTAATGCACAGCTGAGTTATATGTATACTCTTTTGTCTCCCTATTCAATAATCCTCAGTAATCTATAATAGCTAATTTTTCTAAAATTTTATTCAGCTCCTTAACTTCTTTCTTGTTTATTTTTTAGTTATGTTAATCTAGGGCTGTGGGGTAAATTGAGATCCCTTATTATTACAGTTTTGTTGCCTATTTCTCCTTGTAATTCACTTAGTTTTCCCTTTTAGCATCACATATTATGCTTTTCAGCACATGTATGACTAAGTATTGAAATCACTGAAAGGTAACATAAACCTTTCAGCAAAATGCAATTTCCCTCTTTATCTCTTTTAATTAAATCTATTTTTTTACATAGTAGGTGATTAATAAGTACTTATTGTATTGCATTGGAGTATAATTGGTAGCATATATTAAGCCATTTGGATCAAGTACTATTTTGGAAGAAATTCCTAAAAATATTAAAATACTTCTCCCCTTTTCTTCAATCACTGTTCTACATTGTCCAAAAGTGCTTTTTCTTTCTTTTATGAAATCATGATGATGATGTTAATGATGATGATGATGACTGAATCTGTTCTTTCACTGATATACGAAACTCCCAGGTAAGGAAACTTCCACTATCAAATGCAATTTCTCTATACCTCATGATCCTAGAGAATTGTTCAGAATGCTAAGTGGTTTACTGATTCATCCATGATCACAGAGACACATAATTGCTTTATATAACCCCTTTCCCACAAAAAATCCTTTGCAGAAGGAAAGAGATAAATATTATCAATATTTCCTTTTCCACTTATATGAAGATTAGGATAGAAGCTATGAAAGTCATACTGCGGGGGGGGGGTGCAGAGACAAGATGGCAAGAAAACTTCATGTGCTCCCCCTGTAACTACCTCAGATACTTAGAAAAATGACTCTAAACAAACTTTAGGGCTACAGAACCCACAAAGTGACAGAGAGAAACAAATCTCCTGCTGAAGGCAGCCTGGCAGGCAGGCAGGAAGGGTTCATCACAGTGCACTGGGAGCAGAGCCCAGTCCCATGTGAGCTGGTGGTTTTAGCCTCAGGGTGCCGCAACCAGCTGTGGCTGGAGGGATTTCAGGAGAGTGGATCACCAGCAGCTGTGGTGCTTGCCAGAATTATCAACCCATAAATGCCAAAGACAAAGTGAGAGGTCAGTGTGGACTTTGGGAACAGGGGGTCAGGGAATGCAGTCCGGCCTCTGCCCCCAGAGGGAGAAGCAGCTGAGGTGTGGTGGCTGCTGCCATGTAGCTGCTTCAGAGCTCCTGGCCTGCAGATCATAGGGATACCAAGTGACCATTCTGGCGGTTAATCACTCTTGCTTTAATCTGCTTGGATTTGGATTGCAGTCTATGGTAGAGGTCCTGGGGTGTGTGACCAGGTGCCAGAATGAGTGGAGGCTTCAGAGAGGGCACCCAACTAATAGTTCTGGCAGTTGCAAAAACCCCAGCAATTTGGGACAAAGCTCTGCTCTCTGGAAACAGAGTTCTACCATGGCAAAAGGCTCAAAAGTCAAGTAATTGAGTGGCAACATGAGCAAGCAAAGGAAGCAAAGCAAGCACAGCAATCCAATTTTACATTCTTATTTTGGGGACAAACAGGATCAAAGCATTGAACAGGAGGAAGGCAATGAAGTCAGAACTCATCTTCTAAACACTTCAAAGAAATGTATGAATTGGTTACAGGCCATAAAGGAGCATAAGAAGGATTTTGAAAACCAAATAAGAGAAGTGGAGGAGAAATTAGGAAGAGAAATTAGAATGATGCAAGAAAATCATGAAAAGTGAGTCAACAACTTGACTGAAGAAAATAACACCTTAAAAAATAGACTAACTCATATGGCAAAAGAGGCTCAAAAAGTCAATGAGGAGAAGAATGCCTTAAAAGGTCAAATTTGCCAGATGGAAAAAAATCTCAAAAGCTCACTGAAGAGACTTATTCCTTCAGAATTAGACTGGAGCAAATGGAAGCCAGTGACTTTATGATAAGTCAAGATACTATGAAACAGATCCAAACAAATGAAAAAAAAATAGAAGGCAATGTGAAATATCTCACCACTGACCTGGAAAATAGATCCAGGAGAGACAATTTAAAAATTATTGGACTACCTGAAAGCCATGATAAAAAAGAACCTAGAAATCATCCTACAAGAAAATTCCCAAGGAAAATTGCCTTGATATTTTAGAACCAGAGGGCAAAATAGAGGTTGAAAGAATCTACCAATCACCTCTTGAAAAAGATCCCAAAAAGAAAACTCCTAGGAATATTATAGCCAGGTTATGGAGTTCCCACAACAAGGAGAAAATATTACAAGCAGCCAAGAAGAAACAATCTGAATATTGTGGAAACACAATTAGGGTAACACAGGACATGGCAGCTTCTACATTGAGGGATTGAAGGGCTTGGAATATGATATTCCGGAGGTCAAATGAGCTGAGATTAAAACCAAGAACCACCTACCCAGCAAAACTGAGTATCATGTTTCAGGGGAAGATATGGTCATTCAATGGAATAGAGGACTTTCAAGCATTCTTGATGAAAAAAACAGAGTTGAATAGAAAATTTGACATTCAGATACAAGAAGCAAAAGAAGGATGAGAAGGTAAACAGGGAAAAGAGATCATAAGGAACTTATCAAAGTTGAACTATTTACATTCCTAAATGATAATTGTAACTTATGAAACTTTTTTCAGTATGAGAATAGTTGAAGAGAACATAAATGTGTGTGTATAGGTATACATACATATATATGTCTATTTAGGAGGGTATATGGGCATATGAATACATATGTGAGTGTGTGTATATATGTGTACAGGTATACATAGACAGAGGGCACAGGATTAATTGAATAGGAAGGGATGATATTTAAAAGGTGAAATTGAGAGGTGAGAGAGGAATATAATGAGAGGAGATGGGGAGAGACAAAATGGGGTAAATTATTTCATATAGAAGAGGCAAGGGAAAATGGTTATGATAGAGGGGAAGAACAGGAAGGCAAAAGGGAATGGGTCAACCTTACTCTCATTGAATTTGGCTTAAGGAGGGAATGACATACACACTAAATATGGTATCCTGCCCTACAGGAGAGTGGGGGGAAGGGGATTAGAGGCGGGGATGATGGGGGGGATAGCAGGTTGGTGGGTAGGGAAGTTCAAAGCACACACTTTTGAAAAGGGTCAAAGGTAGAGAATAAACCAAGTGGGGGGTGGGATAGGATGGAGAGAAATATAGTCAGTCTTTCACAATATACTCACTATTGAAATGTTTTACGTAGCAACACACATACAACCTATATTGAATTGCTTATCTTCCCAGTAAGGGTGGGTGATGCAGGAGGAAGGGAATTTAAAGTTTTGAAATCAAATGTTTAAATATATATATATGTATATATATACACATATGTATATATATGTATATATGTATGTATATAGGTGTGTGTATATATGTATATATACACATATGTATATATATGTATAATGTATGTATATATATATACATATATGTATATATATGTGTATACATATATATATACATATATATGTATATTTTGCTTGCAACCTGGAAATAAGATATATAGGCACTGGGGTATAGAGAGATCCATCTTGCCCTACTGGAAAGTCAGAGAGGGGATGAGGGAGGATATAGGAGAGAGAAGATTGGGGGAGGGGGTATACAGTGGGATCAATGCTTTGGGATGGTGAGTAGGGTAAAGATGGGGAGAAAATTTGTAACTCAAAATCTTGTGTAAATGAATGATGTAAACTTAAAATAAACATAAAATTTAATTTAAAAAAAAGCCATACCGAGGAAGGGATGGTGATTAGGCAGGGTAATCCAAAGCATAGACATGCTCAGTGATTCAGGGGAGTTATTTTGTAATATTTAGCTCTCAGTGATCATTTTTCTGTACTAGAAAATACTTTCTGATCTATTTATTCATGCTAACCAAGCAGGGGATGGGAGCAGATGGAAGTGCTATTAATGGTATAACGGAGAGAACAGATTAAAGATACAGTGGAATAATATTGAATATCAGAAAGCTATAATCATGTTAAGCTCTTTTGACACACACACACACAATCAATGATGTAGAACTCAAAGTACTATCATCTCTAGTTTACAAATGACAAATGACAAAACTAATATTTTTGAAAGGTAAAATACTTGGAGGACCACAATTTCATAGTGAGTTTCAGAGTTGGAACTTGAATGTGGATTTTCTATATCTAAATGAGGCCCAGAAAGAGTATTATTTGTCGTAAAATGACTGGATTCAAATTGAAGTCCTGTCACTTTTCAGATAGTGGGAGTTACTTCCCTTCTCAGAGTGGAAATTTCCCCATCAATAAAATGGGGAGGCTAGACCAAGAGATCACTTAAGTCCCTTATAGCTTTAAAATCCCAAGACCTTCTCACTATACTATAATTCTTTAAGAACTACCTTATATCATCTACCTAGAATACCCTAATTTCATCTCTCCTAGTCCTTAAGCCCAATTGTTCAATCCATCAAGGGACAGACCAACTGCCATTCCATCCATGAGGTTCTATTTTCTTCATTGTACTAACATAACACTCCGTCTATACTTCTCATTTTATTTTTAACTTCTGCCAGCTACCATAGGTCCTGTCAATGTATGTAATGGAAATGCAGATTTAAAAGATCTTCCCTGCCCCTAGGCCCTTTGATTGGCTTTAAGAGACTCTGAAAACCTTCCTTGATTTGAAAATATGCTCTGCCTCCTAATAGGCTGAATGTGCTCACATGGAGCCTGTGGTGGGAGGCTTGGTTTTCAGGAATGACCACACCTTGATGCTGTGTGATTGGGCAGTGGATCAAAAGGGTGGTTACATTCTTTGAGCCAGGAGAAGGCTATATAAACTCTGATGAGGGGCTTTGCTTTGGGGCTCACTTTGAGAAGTGTTGTGTGACTTGACCAGGTGAGACTCTGGGAAGCCGTTGTTGAGAGCCCCCCGGCTTTGAAAACCCAGATGTTGATGCTTCCCTCTCTGGTAACTGTGATTTGGTATCGATATAATGGTGGGACAGTTTGGAAGCCTGTCTGTTTGATCTGTAAGTTCTGTAACTCTGAAGTTCGGGGTGCTGACCTTTTTCCCCTGAACTAGGTAATGTGTGTTTGTTTGATTAAAGTAAGCTTGATAACCCATTTTGAGTTGCTTTCCTTCTGAAAAGCAGATCTAAGAACCTGTGTTGGCAGTCACCCTAGGGATATTGGTTGCTTGCTGCTACAATGTATTATCTTCTTTGTTGTTGTTTGGTCTTTTTCAGTTGTGTCCAACTCTTCATGTCCCTTTTTGAGGTTTTCTTGATAAGATATTGGGGTAGCTTTCCCATTCCTTCTTTAACTCATTTTGCAGATGAGGCAAACAGGGTTAAATGACTTGCCCAGGGTTATACAGGTAGTAAGTGACTGGGACCATATTTGAATGCAGGGTCTCTTGATTTCAAGCCCATTCTATCCACTATGCCACCTAACTGCCTTCTCAAAAGACTATACAGTGTCCTTCAAAAATACAACTTGTTGCATTTTCTCTCCTTTGAAAGTGTCTAATTTGTGAAGTTTAATGATATGAATAATTTCAAACATGATTCCATCTGCTTTTTTTAAAAGATGTGTGTATTTCTTAATAATTTTAATGGATATAGATTCTCCATGGTTTCATATATATTTACATACACATATTTTTTTCTATTTCATAGAAAAGAACAATATAGAACATTGACACCTAAAATCAAAACATTTGGAAAGTGCCTTAGGGTCCATTGAGTTAAGTCTCTAAAAACCTATACAATACCATCTCTTAAGCATCCCTTGAGGATGCTCAGACAGCTTTGCTTGAATACTTCCAGGGGTGAGGATCCCATTTGCCCAAGACAGTTCATTTTTTTTGGTTGGTTTTAATTATTGGAAACTTTTCATTTATGCTGGGTCAAAATATACTCTTGCAGCTGCCAACTACTGTATCATAGTCTTAAGGTTACACAAAAGTAGTAGTATCCTTTTTGCTTATGACAGTCCTCTGATTATGTAAAGGTAACTATCATGTCCTAACGGAGTCTTTTTTTCACCTTAATCATCCAGCTCCAGTTCCTTGCATTTATTATCATATGGTGTGTTTTGATAGTACTCTTGTCCTATAAGGTCAGTGTGTTATAGTGTAAAGGAAATTTGATGAGGAGTAAAGTAAAACATGGGTTTTAGTACAGATTCTGTCATGTCATTTAATGTCTGTGTACTTTGGATTCCTTATCTATAAAATGAAGCAATTGGATTGAAACTTTAAAAATAATTTATTTCACCCTCTCTAAGTCAATTAATTGAGACCAAGAGATGTCAAGTGACTTGACCAAGGTCACATTTCTAGTGAGAAGCTTAGCTCTCCTGTCCCTCCTCAATTTAGGTATTCTGTCTCTAAAAGAGGTAAAAAGAACTTTATAAACTTTAAAATACTATGTAAATACTAGTTCTGATTAATATTAATTATCCCCCCCTTGATTTGGTCAATGTCCTTCTATTAAATGGAAGATTTCATTAACCTTTGGGACAGCTACAATATACTGCTAATATATATTGAGGTTATAGTTAACTAAAAACCTTAAATCTTAATTACTTTTAAGGCAAATCTCCCCTTGTGTAGTTGAGGTTCATAGGAAGACTAGATTATAGATTTAGAAGGTACCTTGGAAGTCATCTACCTCAACCTCTAGTTTTATATGTGGAAGTAAAATGTCCTTAGAAGTAAAATGATTTGTCCAGGGTCTCACAGGCAAGGTGGCAGAGGATAGATTCAAACCTAAGAACTCTGATTCTAAATCCAGGGTTCTTTCCACTGTATCACATTGAGCTTAAGTGCAGGATTCTCACTTGTCCCTGTTAAATTTCTCCTTGTTAGATTTGAGCCATTATCCCACCAGCTACTGGTAGTTTTCTTTGATTATGATTCTAGCCTGCAACATGTTAGTTATGCTTCCTAGTTTAGTGTCTTCTACAGATTTGAGAGGTACACTTTCTATGCCCTTTTGGACTAGTGTATTCCAAATTGTCTAATTCTTAACTGTTTCATAACTAGAGCTTTAGTGTTTTTTTTTCTTCTCTCCCACAAAAAAAATGTTGGTCCACCTACGTGGCATCCAAATGGTGTATCTCCTGTGTCATGACCATATGAATATGAGAAAATCTGGCTCTGCAAGAATAAAGCAAGCCATGCTTAGAGTTTTTTTCCCCATCTTGAATTGATAATGAAATATCCAGGCATGAGCTGATGTAGAGGCACAGTATTGTCAGAACCATTTTTTGGTTCATTTTTACTTATGTCTAACAATGATCCCTGCTTTTGAATAGAGACTCAGAAATGATTTGCTAACTGCAGAAACGATATGCTTTAAACATGTGTTATTCAGTATTGCTACAATTTTTCAGAGTCCAAGCTTAAATTATTTCTAAGGATGTCCTGTGGAAGGAAAATGAATCAGAAAGGATGTGGTAAGGAAACTTCATTTGCATCTCCTATGCAGCAGAGAACCTGTTGAATGACATTTAAAAGAGGATTAAAGCTGATTTCTTACAAGCTGCAGGATGATCAGATTTCTAAGCGATAGCAGAATTAAGGTCCTGCAATTCATCTGCAAAGCTGACTGAAGTTGAGTCATGGCTTGGTAATTTACATGTCATTGACAGGGGCACTCATAGTGTTTTTAATACTGTAAATATGATCCCAACAGCTTTTGATCTCCACTGTTTTCAGGAACACATTACTGTTTCTGAGATTAAAAACAAACAAACAAAAAAAGGCTGAGGTTTATACCAGATCTAGAAAGCTCTTTTAAAATGTCAAAGCCAATATGACAACCAAGGAGTACTGTGGGGCTTGTTCTCCTTAACTGAACACCATGATCCCTAGCTTCAATGAGAGTTTGTCAAAGAATTAGCATTTCATAGAAGCAAGCAGATTGTTGTGAGCTATTCATTATATGGAAAGAACACTTTTTTGGCCGGGGGCAGGGCAGGGAGTGATAAGAGTTCAGTAAAATGTATAGGAGGGAGATGAGACAATCTTTACTTTGGTTTTTGTTGATCATAGTGCCCACTATTCACTTTTGGAAGAGGCTGATGTTGTCCTGAGGGTTCTCAGGTCTTTGTTATATAGACTAAGGTATAAAATGATCTACAGTGGCATTTCTTGTTCTCCTTCCTTCAGTAAGAAGGTCTGAAGATCTTTTTTAAAAAATTATATTTCCATTAGTATTCTGCTCACTTTTATGTTCTCAAATGGCTAAAATTCATTGGGAAGATATTGTGTAGCAATAACGACAGCTGGCATTTAACTGCTTCAAGTCATGTAAGGCACCTTATGTACATCAAGTTATTTTCTTCTCACAACAATGTGTGCTATTATCCCCATTTTACAGATGTTGATGCTGAGGCACAGAGAGGTCAAGTGAATTATTCAGTGTCATAAAGATAGCAAAATGTCTGAAGTAGGATTCAAACCCATGTCTGCACAGGAACACAGATCATAGATTTAGAATTGGAAGGGGCCTTGATGTGTACACTGGGCTATGGAGAAGTTAACAGACTTTCTCAGAGTCACAAAGTCTGAGGCAGAATTCAAAATCAATCCTTCCTGACTCCAAGTCTACCATCCTAACTACTATGGCACCTAGCTACCTTCTCCCCTCCACAAAAAAGTATTCCCAGACAATATTCCACCGAAGTGCTAAAAAGGCTTGCTCTTGCTTAGTGTCTGAGATTAAATGAGATTTGGCATATTCAGGGTAGCCTATCTGTAATCTTTCAGACTATATTTCCAATAGTCCTTCTAATCTTCCATATTGCCTCTGTTACAAATAAATATGGTGATGAATTTTTGGCTGTCGTTCATATTTGAGAAGATTGATTTTTTTCTCAAGTCAGATACTCTTAAAGATATAAAGGACAGCATGACATAATAGAAAGAGAAAGTGGAAAGACGATTAGAGATATAAGCCATCTGGAAGTTATTCTATATATCTATACATATAGATATATAGAATAACTTCCAGATATATATATACATTCTATATTCTGTATGTTTATACATGCATATACATATGCATATACATGCATAGCATACACAAGATTTAAAGGCAAATTATATTGTTATAGACATGTAATAGTTATACAAAGAGCTGAGAGTATATCAGCTCTTCAACAGATCTGTGATCTCATACATATGGGTACTAGCCCCCATGGTCTCAATCATACCTTTTATTCCTCTATAGCTAAAAATCCCCACCTTTCTAACCCAGAGAGGTGGGTTTATTTTATCCTCTGTCCTCTGGAGTCAACATTGGTCATTGCATTGATCTGAGACCAGATACGTTATTGTGTTTTCCTTTACAAAAATCATGGATATTATTGATTCGTTTTGCTTAATTCAGTCTGTATTAGTTCACACACATATTCCCAAGTTTCTTTGAATAGTTGGTCATTCCTTATGGTGCTAAAATATCCTATGACATGCATATATCATAGGCTGTTCATTCCATAATCAATGGGCACATGCCTCCTTTCTAGATTTTTTTCTACCATAAAAGGGCTATTAACCAGGAGTCTCTTCATTTCCCTTTGAATAACCTGCAGTTCTGCCGAGATTATGACATTCATTGCCTTATAGCCATATAAACCCCCTAATATTAATATTAAGAAGATGGACATTTTTTTCAGGGAGAAGCTTTTGGGACTCAGACATATTGCAACAAACAATTCAATTTAGCAAATATTTATTGCAAATGCAACATCCTGGACCAAGTTTTCCTCTGATGTATCATTATGGTATAGTGATAAACCTTGATTCCACAAGACTTTGCTAGTAGATTGCAAACCTTGGTACTTCCTAATAATCTGGAAGGGTCTCAAGTATGATAGTCTGCATGAGTGTTGTCAAGGAGTAACCCAGCTAAATTTGGAGAAGCTTATCAGGTTGTCTGTAGATGGAATTTTCCAGCCCCAGAAACTCATAGTGACCAGGTGTCGAGCTCTGGGTCAGTGGTGAAGGGAATCACCTGAATGGTGAAGTCAGAAATCTTTGAAGTGGATATAAGGGCAGGATCATGTGCTGAATCTTAAGGGAGTGAGTGAGTGGCAAAGATATAGTGATGAATGGCACAGGCCATTGTCCTTGAGCTTAAGATTTACTATTAAAGATATACATAATTATTGAGAGTATAAGACAGCATATGACAACACAAGAGTAGTAATAGTGTATTGTTGTGAGAGGGAATCTAGTTGGTGATAATCAGGGAAAGCTTCATGAAGGGTAGGGGCTTTGATTTGGGCCTTGAAAGTGAGAATTATCTAAGATGGCAAGATGTCATTTGAGGCAGAGGATAAAAGAAACAAACAAACAAACACTGACAAAAGCACAGAAACTGGAGAGCCTAGATCTGCAGGACGTGTCCTGATGATGGTGAGTAATTCTGTTTGTCTGGAGTAAAGAAGGATGTAGAACAGTAGGACAGAGATCAGGTAAGAAAACTTTTGTGGCCATACTGAGAAAGGTTTTAAGTATCAGGCTGCATAGGTTAGGTATAATTTGGTAGGCGATAAAGAACATTTTTTGAAGAGGAGAATGACTTTGTGAATCACCTTTTCTGCTAGAGCATGGTTCCATTTCAGCACTAGTATGGGGGCTGAGCAAACGCTGAAATTCTAGTATACATTCACATAAACAGGGGAGATAATAACAGCTAGCATTTGTATTTAAAGTTTTCAAAACACTTTATATATGTTATCTCATCTGATCCTTGCGTCAATCCTGTGAGCTAGGTGTTACGATTATCTCTGTTTTACAGATTTAGAAACAGAGTTTTAAGTCACGTTCCCAGGGTCACATAGCTGGTAAGTGTGTGGGGAAGGATTTAAACTCTTATCTTCCTGACACTAAGTTCAATACTCTCTTCACTGCACCACTTGACTGTCTAGACAGCGCACACCATTTTCTCTTTAAACACAAGTGAATGATGCTAAGAAGGGAATGAATGAAAAAATGAAGCTATTCTCTCTTTGTCCCCCTCCCCTTTTCCCTCCTTCCCTCTTTCTTTCCCTCCCTCTGCTCCTCCCTTCTTCTCCCTCCTTCCCTCCCTCCCTCTCTCTCTCTTTTGTTCTTTCATCAAAAGTGCTGTACCTTTGATGCTTATGACTTGTGTGACGTTAGGCGATTCACCTCACATCATCTCAACTCACCTCACCTCAATTAACCTTGGGCCTCTGTATCCTCATCCATAAAATGAGAGGGTTGGACTAGATGTCTCTTGTAGATCATGACCTATGATCCCATTGAGGAAATTCAATTTTATTCTCATCACGTTATGGGGTGGAGGGAATAACACTGAAATAGCGTTTAGACTACTGGAGTTGAGAGGGTCCTTAGAGATCATCCAGTTCAACTTTCTCATATTTAGAAGGGGCCCTGTGGTATGTTGGGAAAATACTAGACTTATAATAAAAAAGTCTGGGGGCAAGTGGTGGTGCAGTGGATAGAGCATCAGCTCTGGAGTTATAAGGACCTGGGTTCAAATCCAGCATCACATACTTACTAGCTTGTGACCCTGGGCAAGTCACTTAACCCCAATTGTTTACCCCCAAAAAAGAAGAAGAAAAGAAAATATCGGTTCTCTTGAAGTCTCTGACACATTATTGCTATTTTTACCCCCTTGGGACAAGTTACTTAATTTTCCCTTGCCTCAGTTTTTTTAAAATGTATAAAATGGAGCTAATAATAATAGTTATAATAATAATAATGAACTATCATTTATATATTGTGTTGATTTGCAAAGCAGTTTACCTATGTTATCTCATTTATTCACGATAATAATACCTATACTACCCAGATCACAGAGTTATTGTGATGATCGAATGAAATTTCTTTTTAAAAACATTCTGAACTTAAAACCATATACATCAGAAAAAGAGTATTGCCCATGAACTGGGCATCACTGTTCTGTACACTTTTGGGGGGATAATATATGTGACAATGCTTTATATTCTCTATTGGACTACAAAATGTGAACTATAATGTGGGTTATGCTGGCAAGTATTTAGCAATTGGATCTTCAAAAAAAGATGTACATTTAATCTGTATTATTGTCATTTTCTCCTCAACTTTCTTAAGTCTGGCCAGTCAACAAAACAATATATCAAGACCTTATTTGTAGCATTTGTTCATTTCTAAGGCATCCAGGTGGCGCTGTAGATAGAGCATCAGGTCTGCAGTCAGGAAGATGAGTTTAAATATAACCTCAGACCACTTACTAGCTGTGTAAGTCACTTAACCCTGTTTGCCTTAGTTTCCTCATCTGTAAAATGATTTAGAGAAGGAAATGGCAAACCACTCTGGTATCTCTGCTAAGAAAACCCCAAACAGGTCGCAAAGAGTCAGGCATGACTGAAAGGACTGAACAACAACAAAAAAGGTATAAATGCTCACAATGAAAAATTAACAGTCAACTTTTACAAGACAGTCAGAACAGGTTCCAGCATACCCCTGGTTGTAATTAATAAGGACACATTACACAGTTCTTAGTACACAGCAGGTACTAAATAAGTGCCTATTGATTGACTCCAGAGATGCAAAATAATTTGCCCAAAGTGATAATGGCAGAACTGACATTAGAATCCAGATCCATTAACTCTGTGTCTCCAAATCTTTCTTCCTTCCAGATTTACTTAACAGTAAACATCAGCATGTTGTCAAGTTAAGTAGTTTGCCTAGGATAACACAAATAGCAAATGAGTAGTTAGCAAGATACCTTCCATTTTCTGAAAATCTCAATGAGCACCTCACAGTATAAACAGAGCACTAGAGTCTTTTGCTTTAGCAGCCCTAATATAACACCTCACCTGAAGACATAAGCATTTGGCCCACTACATTATGAGCTAATTTCACAGGTCTTTTTTATATTCATTATTTTTATATTGCAGAGTCCCTCCTGGCTCTGCTGAACTTCAATTCTCTACTGTCGCTCCAGAAGCTTACATTCAGAAGCTTCCCTTCAGGCTAAGAAATCATCAGAAGGTGACCAAACTTTTTCCCCCTTCAAAAAAATAATGCTTGCACTTTCCTTAGTTTTGAGTTTACTTATGTTAAATAATGAGATAGTTCCCTTCTCTCATGCTCTAAAATCTGGGGTATAGTTAAAATTTTGAATTTATTTTTTCCCATTGCTTTGGCTGTGATCCCCAGGCTTCTCAATGCACAATTAAAACAGTATATTTTCTGTGTATAATGTATGTAATATATGTGTAATAGTCATGTCAGGATGTACGTAATATATGTGTGTAATGTATAAGAGTAATCTCAAGAAACAAGGAATGAAATCATCCCTGGTGTGGAAAGTTCTCCTTCACTCAGAAAAGAGTGAGTAAAGAATCCTAAAGCTAGTTTGTGGCCAGTGGAGAAGGGGATATTATAATCATACATAGTTTTAACCTGTGCTAAAATCCTTCTGTGTTTCCTTCTCATGGTGTAGATGAAGGTCATCCTGGGATTGCAGAGTCTATGCCAGTCACATACAACTCTAGCAGATCCTAACAAGCTAAGAATGCTTCAAGTACATTCCTGGTCTCAGTTGTTTTCCCTATAATAATTTAACACATTATTAACTACAACCTAGGCATTGGGAATAAAAGAGTTGGGTCGTTTCATTAAAAAAAAGTAAATTATTATCTGCAAACCAGTCACGCTAAGTTCCAATAGACTTATTACAAGAATGTTAGCTACTGGGGTGGTTAGGTGGTGCAGTGAATAGAGCACCAGGCCTGGAGGACCTGAGTTCAAATACAGCCTCAGACACTTAACACAAAAACTAGCCACGTGACCTTGGTCAAGTCACTTAACCCCAATTGCCCTCCAAAAAGAAAAAAAAAAGAATATTAGCTACCAGATGATGGACTTTGCCCTCATCTTTAGCCCCATCCAGTAGTACATTTTGTTTATATTAAAATTTTTTTTTCAATTTACAAAAATCTCTCTTTTTGTCTTCTTTTTGTCTCTAACCTCTTCCCTAATCTCATGGAAAAAAATAAAGAAAAGAGAAAATCTTTGAAACAGATCTGCATAGTCAAGCAAAACAAATTCTTGGATTAGACATGTCCAAAAATCATATCTCTCATTCTACACTCTGAGTCTATCACCTCTTTATTGGGTGACAGGAAGCATGCCTTATCATCAGTCCTCTGGAATTTTATTTGGTCTTTACACTGATCAGAATTCTTATCTTTCAAAGTTCTTTGCCCTTAAAATGTTGTTATTGTGTAAATTGTTGACCTTATCCTGATTATATTAATTTAGTAGCTCATTAAAAAATCAACAAATGTCAACAAATGTTTGTTAAGCACCTACTATATACCAAGCAATGTGCTAGGTATTCCAAGTTTATTCATAAAGCTAGGTAACCCAGAAAATTTATTCAACTATCTACTCAGGAGTAGAGAGAGTCGTGACCTCAGTGAGAATGTTGAGAATATTCATAGAGTACTGACAAGGATGAAAATAGAGATCCTTGAATTATTGAAGAAACATAGTATGATGTAATTATTATAATTACAAAATGCATTAAATACTTATAATGGCAATATTTTTGATAGGCAGCATGGCCCTATTGAGAATTGGCCTCAGAGTCAAGAATAGCTGAATTCTAGACCTATCACTGATATATTCTGGCTTTGAGATCCCAGGTAAACTACTTAATTTCTCAGTGAACAGACAACAACCTCAGACTATGAAGGCAGAAAAGTTGTCATTCTAAATTGATGAAAATATTTTCCTCACTGGAAGTTCAAGATAGCAAATGAAATAAAATTTCATAAACATATTATAAAGGAATCCCTCTTCCCTGAATTCCTTGGACATTATTTCATGTAATTTTAATGATAAAATACCAGGACTAGATTTATGACTGGACAAGTCTCTCGATATATAATTAAAAGGATTTATAGCTGATAGAATTAATGTACCATTGGAGAGGCAGTGTGGCATTCTGGAAAGAGTGCTAGATTTGGAGTCAGGGGACCCTGGTTTGAATGATGGCTTTGTCCCTCACTACCTGTGTAACTTGGGGTAAATCATTTAACTTCTTTGGGCCTCAGTTTCATCATCTGTAAAGTGAGAGGATTCAATTAGATGACCTCAGAGGCCCCTTCCCTAAATTTATGATCCAGTGACCTAAAAATGGTCATTAGAGTTTGACCTAAAGAGAGGTCTCTAGTGGCACTCCACACAGCTTGGTTCTCAAGCTTATTCTGTTCAGTACTTTTATATGAGACATATTGCATGAGAGGAAGCATGGTATAGTGGAGAGGGAGCTGATCTTAAAGCCAAGAAGACCTTCTTTAAGCCCTGCCTTTGACATGTACTGGCTATGTGACCCTGTGCAAATCACTTAACCTTTCAGTGCTCTAGGCAACTCTTTAAAGGCTATAAATTGCAGAGAAGGTGCGTTTAGTAGAAGTAGTCCCCTTACCTGATATTTTCCTATACAAGGGAAATTAAAGGTCTGGTCCTTATGACTGTCCCTATTGCATATTTAGTAAATTTGTGGATGATATGCATTTGGATGGGACAGATAATACAATGGATATAAGAAGTATATGTTAAAAAAATCTGGATGGGTTCAAAGGAAAGATAGGTTAAATCTAATCCAGTGAATTTTCAATGCTAAGTCTTGCCTTAGAGTTCAATAAATCAAATGTGTATCTATGGCTGGTGAGAATTGGTTAGATAGTAGTTAATTTGGAAAATATGTGAGGATTTTAACTGAGGGCAAGTCCAAAATGAGTAAACAATGTGAAATGATTATCTAAAAACCTTAAATATGAAACTTTTTCCTTTTGCTCTTAACACATTTTATTCATATTTTATTTTCATATCACCTCCATTTCTGAATATTTACCTCCCACATTCTGAAACCACCCCTTATAACAAAGAATAAAGAAAGAATAAAATAACAGTTCAAGAAAACCAATCAGCATATCATCAAGTTTGACTGTATAGGTAATTTTCCTTGCTTCATATGTTCCCGTCTCTGGAAAGAAGGAAGGGAAGTATATTTTGTCAATCTTCTTGGTAATTATAATTATACTTTATTCAGTTGGGCTTTTTTTTTTACCCATTTACATTGTTGTATACACTGTGTATATTATTTTCCTGGTTGATAGAAGTTTTTCCATGATTCTTTATGTTACTCAAATTCATTGATTCTTATTGCATAGTAATATTTCATTGCATTTATGCACCACAAATTGTTTTGCCATTCTTCCAGTTGAAGAGATTATATTTGCTTCTAGTTCTTTATTACCTAAAAAAAAGCAGTTATGAATTTTTTAGTGTATATGATATCTTTGTTTTTGACCTCCTTGGGGTATATTCCTAGCAGTGAGACATTTCGATCTAATAGTATGGATATTTTATGTCTTTTTTTTTTCACATGATGCCATTTTTTTCCAGAATGGTTGGACCAATTCAGAGCTTCACCAATATTTTATTTCTGTGCCTGTGTATTTGCAATCCCTGCATCATTGACTATTTCTGTCATTTTTCATATTGGCAATTTGTCAGGCATAAGATAAGGTCTGAATTTTCTTGATTTGCATTGATCTTTTATTAGCAGTTTGGAGCTGTCTTTCATATGTTTATAGTCGATTATATGTTTTGGTAGTTTATAATTCTTTTAAGATCTGTTCATTATTTTGCTTTAAAAAGCTGTTATCTTCAATTCTTTGAACACCCATTTTAGGTTCTGAATTTAAAATTCATCTCTGCAAAGAACTTCCTAATTGAAAGAGACTTCCTATAATGAAATAGTGAATTAGTGAAGTAGTGAATTTCCTGAAGCTAGAAGTATTTAGGTGCAGACTGTATAGCCACTTGCTAGAGATCTTATAGAAGAGATTCATGCACTGACTAGGCAATTGAGGTAGATGAAATCTAATATTTCTTCCAAGCACAAGATTACATATCAACATTCATGGGGAAGAAGTTCTTATTATTCATTAAAAAATATAACAATTGCAGTTATGGATACTGTTGTATATGATGCAAAATCTGCTTTCTTTTCATAGTACAAATTTTATTTTAACTTCCATTTAAAACTATAGGTATACATATATAAATAAGCATTAGAAAAGAAAATAAGAAACATAAATGTGCAAGATGAAATGACAACAAAACATCACCAAAACTGTAAAATGATTGTCCAAGTAGTTCACCTCCATTAGTCCCAACCTCAAAGACGTGTATTTGTTCAAAAATCTTAGTGCAGTTTTAAACTTTAATAAGTTCATGAGTATTAGGGTAAGAAACTTAAAAAGAGCCTTATTTGAAATTTAAATTTTGAAATTTCTTTTATACTGATTTATTTTTCCAAGTCTTGAATATTTAACTTTAATTTTAAGAAGAGATGGCATGCTGTCCTTTTGTATTCTGTGTGCAGCAGTTTCTGGATAATACTTTCTCAGACCATTGGATAGGTAGAGGAGATCTCCTTGCTTGGCCACCTCAGTCACCTATCTATCTCCACTAGACTTTTTCTTCTGGGCTTATGTCAAAGCTATCTTGTATGCATTGAAACTTCATTATTTGGATGAGCTTAAGGTTAGGATTATAAATGTGATTCTTGTTGCTGAACAGTAACTGATGGAAGATTTACAAAGTTTGAAAATTGACTAAAACACTATATACCACAAGATGATGGTTATATTGAATTTTAATAAAATATGTCAGTGTTTTAAAGTTTTTAAATAATTAAACTTTGAAATGTTATTTTTATACATTTGTGGTATTTATAATTCTGACATTATTAAAGCTTAAAACTCCACTAAGACTTCTGGGACAACTCATCTATAACTTAAATACAGTATCACATACATTGTTCATATTTTCATGACCTGCTTTCTTCATTTACCTGTATATTCCATGGATTTACTGTTGTTATTGGTATCTTTAATTATACAGTAACAGTCAGTATGTGTACCATAACATGTCCTGTTTCTTCATTTGATATTATTACTCCATATGTGTATTAGTGACAAGAGTCTATAAGAGCACATTTGGGCACGCTTTCTGCTCTGTCTTGGTCAGGGTGAGTGGAGTCAATCAGTTCCTTTCTCCTACTAATTTCTGTAGCTCAGTGAAAAGTGTATTTCCTGTCAGTGTGGAAATTAAAATGTCACACACTTAGGTATTCTTTGTTTACTTTATTTCAGCAATATATGCCCACAAGTTCTGAAAAGTGTCTGTTCCTGTCCCTTTCCCCCAATCCGTGTTTATATCCAATCTACCCAGGTGCACATTTTCTGCCCTGAATCTTCCACTGCACAAAGAATTATATCCTTGTGGGAAGTGTAACATGCAAGATGATTTCCGTGCTTTTATACCTTGGGAAACTACTTATTGGGGTATTATATTTTGTTCCTCACTTCTGAGTTTCTATTTTTGATTTTGCTTTTATTGGTGAGAAAAATGAGATTCTATCTTTTGTCTTGCTTGGAGAAGCATGCCTTGGGGTCTAAAGGCATTACAATTGGTCAAAAGGGGAAAAGCAGGATTGGTTCTTCCCACAGCTTATTGGATACAAGGCAATTAATTACACACTGAAAACACATGAGATTTACATTATATAACCTCACAAGTAGCTGTCATCTAAATGAAGGCTCAGAAAGTTCAGAGACACAACAGGTAGGCATATGTCTGGGTGTGTTGTATATATTCACATACATATGGGTATATCTGTGAAGTACATCTGTTATTCAACATTTAACAAACAAGCAAAAAAAATGACATAGATTCCACACATGCATGCATATAAACATCTTTTTTGTTTTTTATTTTAAAAATACCATAGAAAGGCATGCTCTTCTGTATATAACATTACAAGCTTATTACTGGAACTTATAGCTGACAGCAATCACTCATTGGGTTATAATGTTTTCCCATGTTTCTATGGATTATTCATATTAACTATTTCTAATTGCTTACTAATAATTTCATTGCCTTAATTTACCATAATTTGTCTAGTGAAACTTTGTTTCATTATATAGTTACCTACATCTATATACATATATATACACATGTTTATATATGTAGATATACACATGTGTGTATGCATATATATACACATACATGTGTATATGTATGCATGTATAACGAATAGTGCTGTTAGACATATTTTTTGCTTAGACAAGTTATTTTTTCCTCCTGTAAATAACTTCTTTGAGCTATAGTTCTAGAAATGAGGCAAGTGGATGAAAGAGTATGCACATTTTTCTAAGTCTCACTGTAAAATTCCATATTTCTTCTATAAAAGATTCGATCCATTCTTAACTTGAAAAACAGTGTAATCACATGCCTCTTTTGACCACAGTTGTACTAGTGTTGAATTTTGTTTTCTTTTATAAATTGATGAGTGTCAAGTGGAATTTCAGTTTTAAAAACTTATATTTCTCTAATTAGATTTTTGAACATTTTTTCATGATTGCTGAAACTTTATTATTTTTCTTTGGAGATTGACCAATTCATGTTTTGACCTCATGAAGAATCTTTTACTCTCAAATATTTCTTTCAGTTCCTTATAAATTGTGGATGACAGTCCTGTCTCTCCACCATAAACATTTAATGAAAATATTTCTTTTCATTTTTGTTAGCTCTCCTACTTTTTTGTTCTAGTCATAATTTGAGTTTTGTTTTAAAAAAATTTAAAAATTTTACATATAAAAATTCTGTGTTCAAATTCCACCTCTAACACTGACTGTATGATTCTGGACACATCTTTACATGCCTCAGGCAACTCACCATGTTTTCTCTACTAAGTCATACATTGGTGTAGGAAGCTCCCATGCTGGGAATTACATATGCTGATAAAAATCACAGATCATGAGGCAGAGTTGAGATGGCATAATAAAGGTATGGACTTACCTGAGATCTCCCCCAAAACCCTCCAAATGCCTTTAAATAATGACTTTAAACAAATTTTAGAGCAGCAGAACCCACAAAAAAGAGAGGGTGAAACAATTTTCCAGACCACAACAACTTATAAGGTGGGCAGAATGGAAAAAGAAATGCAATCCAGTACAGGCCACACCAATTCAGGCTGGGTCCAAGCAAACCCAGAGCAGGCCTTGAGGCAATTGAATCAGTGACAGCAGTGGCAGTTTCTAGACCTCTCAACCCACAGATGCCAAAGACAAATTAGAAGGTCAGCAGGAAAGGCTGTTGCACCTGGGTGACATTGGAGCACAGTCTAGTGCAGGCCAGCCAGCATAGCATGAGCCCCAGCCCCAGCAAAATAGGAACAGGCCTTGGGAGCCATTGAATCAGCATTGGCAGTAGCTGCTTCTGGAGCTCTGTAATAGTAATGGCAATTTGAAGATCTTCCCCACCCTTTAATAAGCTTAAGGGAATTTGAAGACCCTCCCTGATTTAAAGATCTTCCCTGCCCCCTAATAGGTTGAATGTAATAACATGGAGCCAGTGGTGTTGAGGAGTTTGCTGAAGGATGGAGCAGAGCCCACAGGAATCTGGGAGTCAATGCAGATAGATGGTAGGAGAGAGAGGGAACACCCAGAGAGCCAGCTAGGCTTATGAGTGTTGGTTTGTGGGAAGGCTAAAGGATGGTGTGGCTTTATGCTGTGCTATTATTAACTACTATGTTGCTATGATGGATTTGGTTTCCTGGTGTTTGGATTTAGTTTTCTGGTGTCTTAATAAATGTTTGCTTCTGTCTTCTATGTGGAGAGTCTGTTATATTTTGCAATTGAGAACTATGCTCATATATTTACAGTCACCATCAGTGTTGTGAATATTTTGTTTTCGTCACAAGCTCTCAGTCCATGGATGGTAAAGGGGGTCAAACAACTGGTAAGAAGGAGATTACAGAAGTCTCCTTGCTAGTACTGAGGCAGGACTTTGTTGCTTTGTCCATACTTGGATCTGGATTGCAGCCATGGGTGGCAATCCCAGGGTGAAGAGGAGTACTTTAGTAAGCCAGAGCTTGGGGCTACAGTGAAGGAGGAATCCTCCTCACAGTTCTAGGAAGACAAAGAATAGTTGGGGTCACTCACAGACCAGAGAACAGGCCAGAAAAGGAGTAAACACCTCTCCTTAGATCATATCACCTTGGAAGAACTGAAAACTTCTAGATCCCTAGAAGTACCTCTAAACACAGCTACACAAAACCTCTGAAGCTTGGGACTGTGTGCCCTCTCCCCTGGAAGCAGAGCCTTACTTTAACAATGAGTTAAAAATCAGGTAATCAAATGGGAAAATGAGCAAATAACAAAATAATTCTGACCATAGGAAGTTACTGTGGTGACAAGGTGGATAAAAACACACACTCAGAAGAAAATAACAAAGTCAAAGCTCCTACATTCAAAGTCTCCAAGAAAAATATGAATTAGTCTCAGGCCACAGAAGAGCTCAAAAATAATTTTGAAAAGAAAGTAAGAGAGGTACAAGAAAAATTGGGAAGAGAAATGAGAGCAATGCAAGAGAAAATAATGAAAAATGATTCAACAGCTTGGTAAAGAAGATATATGTGTGCATGCACACACACACACACACACACACACACACACACACACACACACACACAAGCAAACTAGGCCAAATGGTAAAAGAAGTTAAAAAAGCCAATGAAGAAAAGAATGCCTCAAAAAGCAAAATTGGCCAAATTGAAAAAGAGGCACAAAAATTCACTGAGGAAAGATAAAACCTCCTTAAAAAGTAGAACTGGGGGCGGCTAGGTGGCGCAGTGACGCCGGCCCTGGAATCAGAAGGACCTGAGTTCGGAGCCGGCCTCCAACACTTAATCCAAACAAACAAAAACCTAGCCGTATAACCTTGGGCAAGTTACTTAACCCCAATTGCCCTAAAGGGGCGACTAGGTGGAGCAGTGAGTAAGAGTGCCGCCTCGGAGTTTGGATGACCCGAGATCAGATCCGGCCTCAGAAAATGAGCACCCACGCATAAATAATGACTAGCCGTGTAACCTTGAGCAAGTTACTTAACCCCAATTGCTTTAAAAAAAAAAAAAAAGTAGAACTGCCAAAATAGAAAAGGAGGTCCAAAACTTCAACAAAAAATAATTACTTAAAAATTAGAATTGAGCAAATGGGAAACTAATGACTTCATGAGAAATTAAGAAACAATAAAACAAAAGAAAAAGAATAAAAAATGGAAGACAATGTGAAATATCTCATTGCAAAAACAACTGACTTGAAAAAGAGATAATTTAAAAATTATTGGTTTGCTTGTAAGCCATGATAAAACAGAGTCTAGACATTATCCTTCAAGAAACTATCGAGGAAAACTGCTGTGATATTCTAGAACCAGAGGGAAAAAATAGAAATTGAAAGAATCCACCAATCACCTGCTGAAAGAGATCCCCAAATGAAAGCTTTCAGGAATATTAAAGCCAAATTCAGATCTCCCAGGTCAAGAAGAAAATATTGCAAGCCATCAGAAAGAAATAGATCATAGAGCCATAGTCAGGATAACAGAAGATTTAGCATCTTTTACATTAAAGGATACCAGGGCTTGGAATATCATATTCCCGAGGGCAAATATGCTAGGATTACAACTAAGAATCACCTAACCAGCAAAACTGAGTACAATCCTCTGAGGGAAAAGTGGACATTTAGGGGCGGCTAGGTGGCACAGTGAATAGAGCACTGGCCCTGGAGTGAGGAGGACCTTAGTTCAAATCCAGTCTCAGACACTTGACACACTTACTAGCTGTGTGACCTTGGGCAAGTCACTTAACCCCAATTGCCCTCCCCCCCCCAAAAAAAAAGAAAAGAAAAAGAAAAAATGGACATTCAATGAAATAGAAGATTTTTGAAGTATTCTTGATCAAAAGACCAGAGCTAAATAGAAAAATTGACTTTCAAATACAAGACTCAAGAGAAACATAAAACAGTAATCAGGAAAGGGAAATCATAAGGTTAAACTGTTTTTATTCCTACATGAGAAGATGACACTCTTAAATCATAAGAACTTTCTCATTACTAGGATAGGAGTAGATGTAGACAGAAGGCACAGATGTGAATTGATTATGAAGGGATGATGTTTAAAAAATAAAATTAAGGGGTGAGAAAGGAGTGCACTAGGAGAAAGGAAAAGGGAGAGGCAGGATAGGGTAAATTATTTTGCATAAAAGAGGCAAGAAAAAGCTCTTACAGTGGAGGAGAAGTGGGGAAAGGTAAGGGGGAGTGAGTGAATCTTTCATCAGAACTGGCTTGATGTGGAAATAACATAAACATTCAATTGGGTATAGAAATCTATCTTACCCTACAGGAAAATAGAGAAGGGAATGGGGTGTGTGTGTGATAGAAGGGAGGCAGATTCGGGGAGGAGTAGTCAAAAGCAAAAGACTTTTGAAGAGGGACAGGGTGAAAAGAGAGAGAGAATAGAATAAATGGGGGGAAAGGATGGAGGGAAATACAATTAGCAATAGTAACTGTGAAAAACAATTGAAACAAGAATCTCTGATAAAGCGTTTCTCAAACATAAAGAGAACTGTCAAATTAATAAAAATAAGAGCCATTCCCCAACTGATAAATGATTAAATGATATGAACAGCTTTCAGACAAAGTAATCAAAGCTATCTATAGCCATATAAAAATGTTCTAGCAGCATTAATTGGAGAAATGTAAATTAAAACAATTCTGAAGTACTAACTCATACCTATTAGGTTGGCTAATAGGACAGAAAAGGTAAATAACAGGTGTTGGAGAGAACTTGGGAAAAAATGAGACATTAATGCACTGTTAGTGGAATTGTGAATTGGTTCAACCATTCTGTAGAGGAATTTGAAACTATACCCAAAGGGCTATAAAACTATGCATACTCCTTGACCCAGTAATACCACTACTAAGTCTGTGTCCTAAAAGAGATACAAAGCAAAAGAGGAAAAGACCTACACATTCAAAAATATTTATAGCAGCTCTTTTTTGGTAACAAAGGACTAGAAAGTGAAGGGATGCCTATCAACTGGAGACTGGCTGAACAAATTGTGATGAGCATTATGATGGAAAACTATTGTGCTATAGGAAATGAAAAGGATGCTCTCAGAAAGACCTGAAAAGGCTTATATGAGATGATGAAAAGTGAAATGTACTGTGTACAAAGTAACAACAATATTGTAAGATGATCAGCTGTGAATGATTTAGCTCTTCTCAACAATACAATGATCCAAGGAGACTCTGAAGGACTTATGATGAAACTTGCTATCCAACCCAAGAGAAAGAACTGACAGTGTCTGAATACAGATTGAAGCATCCTTTTTTTTTACTTTAGTTTTTCTGAGCTTTTTTTTGGGGGGGGATGTTTATGTTTTCTTTTATAACACGATGATTATGGAAATGTTTTGCATGACTACACACATATAACCTATATTGAAGTTCTTGCCTTCTCAATGAGGAGGGAGGTTCTAGAGGGAGGAAGAGAGTATCTGGAACTCAAAGTTTTAAAAATGAATGTTAAAATTGCTTTTATATGTAACTGGGGAAAATAAAATACTAAATAAAAAATCAAGTATCATTCTGAGATTTATGTATTTTCCAGTAAGTCATTGCTTGTTAAGAATTTACACCTTTTCCATACTTGTGAAAAGCAATCAGTCCTTGTCATCTAGGTTTTTCCTTATTTAGTTTAAAAAATTTTGTTGATATATTTTGTTTATATATCACTTACCTTTCCCAGGAGAGTCATACCTTATAACAATAAATATAAAAGAGAAAAAAAAGACTAGCAAAAACCAATATCAATCAGGACAAATGTTATGTGAAGTATTTCACAACTATAGTTCCCGATATCTGCAAAGAAAGGAGGGAGGCTTATTCCTAAATCTCTACTTTGGAGTCAAGCTTAGTGTTTGACTCCTTTGAATTTATTTGTTTTTATTCTTCTTATATCTAATTTGTGTATGTTTACAGAATTGCCTCCCCCACTGGAATTCATAATCTCTTTTAGAGGAGAATTGTTTTTCTTTCTTTGTCTTTGTTTTCCTAGAGCCTAGCACAGTATCTGGCACATAATAGGTACTTATTGCATGTATTTTGATTGATTGAAGGATAAAGGAAGTTGACCAAAGTGAATGAATGAAAAGCATTTATCGAACGCTTTTCAAGCCCCGTGAAAGCACCATGAATAGAATATTGGACTTGGGAGTCAGAAGGAGCTGGGTAACATCTTATTGCTGATAGTTACTAGCTATGTGATCATGGACATGCCATTTAACCTTTCTGATCCTCAGGTATCTCTGTAAAACTATGTTATTAAGAACTTGCAATCTTTAAGGGAAGGAAGTTCTCCCACTGAAGAAATTGCAGGTCCTAAAGGTACTGACATATTGACCTGCAAGGATATATGTTCCACAACTTTCTGGTCCTAGTAAAGGTAAGATATGACTACCTTTAGTCCCCAGATATGTGCCAACATTTTACTCTATCAGGCCTATTCAGTTGCACATTGATATATGTTAGCAAACACAGTGGAAGCACCAAGAGTGGTTTTGTCTCTATTTCCAGCTTCTGATGTACTATTTTCAACTTTTGTTCATGTTTTACAGCATTTGGTCACCACAATTGCTTGAGGGAGTGAAAAGAAGGATAGCCTGGCTAGCGGTTAGCTTTGAAGGAGATCACATATAGCACATACACAGGGATCTGCAGCTACATGGGCATCATGGGACCTCTTATGGTCCCCTAGGTGCTATAGGATGCATCCTGTAACATGGCAAAAACTTTTCAAAATTTCAGGATTATAACAAACAAACATAAGGGCTATGTTCTACTTAATAAAGTACAAACCTAAATGCCTTTATCTGAACTCTTCTAGGCAGGGGTAAGCTTCTTGCAATTATATCACACATCTAATCTTTTTTTTTTTTTTGGTTTTTGGTGGGCAATTGGGGTTAAGTAACTTGCCCAAGGCCACACGGCTAGGTTTTTATTTGTGTATGCGTTAAGTGTTTGAGGCCAGATCCGAACTCAGGTCCTTCTGACTCCAGGGCCGATGCTCTACTCACTGCGCCACCTAGCCGCCCCCCAACACATCTAATCTTGATGTATAGCTCACTGACCAGTCACTCATTTAGGCTACAAATATGTCCCTTAGCACAGAGATACAGAAGTAGCTTAAGATAGTGTTTCTGTCCTCAAGATGATTATTCTATCTATGCTGTGTAAGATCTTCTAATCCCTTCACTGCATTATTTCTCTTCCTTTTTTCAAAGTCTCCAGAGGTTCTTCATCATCATCATCACTACCATCATCATCATTTTATTGTTCTCCTCTTCTCTCTTTTCCTCCTCTTCCTCTGTCTTCTATCATTCTTCCTAGCTTCTATATCTCTCCATTATTCCTCCTCACCTCCAAATAAAAACTCCCACATGTAAAGAAATAATAAGTACAGTCATATAAAACTAAGTTTTAGTCATTTTTTCAATCATGGCCATGTCTTTCTGACCCCATTTTGGGGTCTTCTTGGTAAATACTAGAGTGGTTTGCCATTTCCTTCTCCAGCTCATTCTGCAAATAAGGAAACTGAGGCAAACAGGATTAAATGACTTATCCAGGGTCACTCAGTATCTGAGGTAACATATGTCTTCCTGACTCTAGGCCCAACACTCCATCCATTGCTCCCTAGTTGCCCAAAACAAATATGCATGTTGGCTATGCAACTTATAGTCTTAGAGAGTTATCAAGGTCACCAAGAAGTTAAGTGACTTGCTCAGAGTCCCATGGTCAATATGTGTCAGACAAGACATGAATTGAAGTCTTCCTGACCCTAAGGTTGGTGCCCTATCCATATATGATACTGCCTCTCATAGTGTCCTTTAAGGTATAGGACATTCTTTCCTTAAAAGAATTGTGTGATATGGGCAGTAAAAGTATCATCATTCCTACTTTATAATCAATAAGCATATATTGAGCAATTATTTTGTGCCAAGTACTGCACTATGTATTGAAATATAAGAAACCTTCCTTCTTCCACCTAAGAGTTGAGCTGAGTTGACTTGTCCAATGTCAAATTGCTACATTAAATGGAAAATTGGGGATCAAAACTAGGTCCTCTGATTCCAGAGGTAATGATCTTTCTATGATCTCATACTCATTCCCTGGTAGAATGGTATAAAGACAAAGGAGAGGTTTACCAGAGGTGAAGTACTATAAGAAATATGAAGAGAATGAGATCATCTGAGGGGATTAAGAAGGCTTCACTAAGGAGTGTGTAATGGTAATGTAATTTGAATTTGAAGATCCCTTTGTGTTGGCAAAGGTAGCAGGTACTTAGCACTTAGTAACTGATCAAGCCTCTGTTGGGGAAACAGAAGGTATGAACTCCTGTCTCCTGTTACCGACCTAACAGGAAGGTGTTGGCTGGAACAGGAAACAGCTAATGCTGTGTATATAAGAAAAGCCCCAGGAAAGGACAGTCAGAATTTCTTGGGACCAGCCTCTGGAGGCAGAGCAGCTACAGAAGAGAAATGAGAATTGGGAACTGAGTCAGAATTTCCTGAGAACTTGTGGTGGCAGAGCTTCTTCTGAAGAGGAGCCCAGGAGGCCAGGAGCCCTCCTCCCCCACACTCCCCCAGGCTGGATAAGGTGATTGTCTATTTGTGTCTTGGTTGAGCCTTGAATTCCCAAGAACAAAATTTGTAAAATATTTGAGATGGACTGGACCTTGGGAACTTTGGTGTGGAGCAGGACTTACACAGAGAGCTGGACAAGGAACTGGGAGCTGTCTGCCTTTGAATCCAGGTGATTATTTGGTGGATTCATGTAGGAGTGGTCTGCCTTGGGTCAAGATGAAAATACCACTACTTGGGTACTGAGTAGTGATGAAATGGTAATTTACTAGTGACCTAGGGGTGAAGGCTCTGTGTATTTTCTAATGATTGTACTTAGTGATTAATGATGCTTAGTAATTGATTGCTGAATAAGTGACTGATTGAGTTAGCTTAGTGTGCCCCATGGTTGGAAGACTTTCACTATTGTACTTTGAGATGGTTGTTCTTTGTTCAAAACTTTGTGGCCGCTGTGGTGGAAACTATGTGGCCGTTTTAATGATAAGCTGTTGTGAATACTATATTGTGATTTTCTGTGATAAATGAATGCTGTATCTTGATTTACTGTGAATGTTTTGCTTTGATTTGTTACTGAATAAATAGAGTGTTCACTATATTGTATAATCAGAACCTTAAAGGCTGTTCACAGTAGCATTCTTCTGGAAAGCTGCTTTGCATGGTGTTACAGAAGGCCTCCCTTGAAAGCAGGAAAATTTTTCAATAAATAGAAATGGACAGAGTTGAGTTATTTATGGAGTCCCTATAAACTTTTCTATCATTGTTTGGAATGCAAATTTATACAATGATGTATATTTACATGTACACATACTTATATTTAATTTATATATATATGTCATACAATTCCCCATTCAGGAATTTTGCATGAACAGTTTTCCATAAATAGTTATGGGGTACATAATAATGTAAATTACTTGAGTGTATAAATTACTTCCAGGCATCTCCAAATGGGTCATCCTTACCACCACCTCCACCATCACCACCACCATCACATTTATATAGTGCTTTTAAGGTTTGCAAAGGGCAGTGTATATTTCATTTGATCTTCTGTGAGGTAACTGCTATTATTATCCCCATTTTACAGATGAGGACACTGAGGCTGAGAAAGATTAAATTATTTGCTGAAAACCACATAGATAGTAATTGTTTGAGGTTGGATTTGAACCCTGGTCTTCCTGAATCAAAGTTCAGTCATGTCCTTGCATTACCTGGTTGCTTCTAAGGCATTAACAGTATTACAGACAAAACATTTATCAGTTGATGTCTAATCTGCTATTGATGAACCACTTTCTATTTATCTAGGAAGCTTCATAGATATAAAACACAGATTTTCACTGAGACCATAAAAATCTTTCAGCTTGATAGGGCTGATTAGAGCCTATGCTCTTTTGGAATAACTTCCAAGGACCTAGGTTCATCTCCATGTCATGATGAGAACCAGAAGAGATATTTGGGGATGATAAAATCAAGTCAAGTAAACAAGCATTCAGTGCCTACTATATGGTAGGTACTGTGCTTTTTTTGAGATAATGAATGTGGTTTAAAAGTTTCCAGGGTATAGATAATCAGAAAAGGAAGTAGGTTGGTTACAGGGTGTGGATGAAGGATAATGGCCAGCTACCTTGCATGCTACACTGGTATTCACCAAATAGGATCTTAACAAAGTCTCTAGAATTTGGTGTAAACATTCCAGGAAGGATTTCTATAGAGATACGGACAAAAATGAGAAGACAAATTGAGAAAGTGTGGAAGGGTTGTTTTTTTTTTATTCAGTGTGTCTAAACACTTTTTAATAATTAAAAAAATTTTGTCTTTATTAATTTGTTTGTTTACTTTTAGTTTATAAGATTCAGTTCCACAATCCCATGAGTTTCAAATTTTTCCCCTTCCCTGTCCTCCCTCCCTCCCCATGGAGGCATGCAATCAAGTATAGAATCTGCAAATCCTTTCACATTAGACATTAGTCAGGTTGTAAAGGATTATAACCGATGGAATGAACAATGGGAAAGAGGAAACAAAACCAAACAAGAAAAAGAAAGAGAGCAGGTAGTTTACTTCAATTTGCATTCAAACTCTGTAGTTCTTTCTCTGAATGTAGACATCTCTTTCCATCATGAGTCTTTTGGAGTTATCACCTTGCATTGCTGAGAAGAACCCAGTCTATCAAAGGTGGTCCTCACAGATATGTTGTGTCTGTAAATGTATACAAATTTATCCTGGTTCTTCTCTTCTCACTCGACATCAATTTGTATAAGTCTCTCCAGGTAAATATGAAGTCCGTCTTCTCCTCATTTCTTATAGCATAATAGTTTCCATTATATTCATATACTTGTTTACCCATTCCCCAATTGATGGGCATCCCCTTAATTTCCAATTCTTTGCTACCACAAAAAGAGCTGCTATAAGTATTTTTGGTCTTCTCACTTCTATGATCTCTTTAGGATACAACCTAGAAGTGGTATTGTTGGGTCAAAGGTTATGCACTTATTTATAGCCCTTTGGGCATAGTTCCAGATTGCTCTCCAGAATGGTTAAATCAGTTGCAACTCCACCAACAATTCATTAGTGTTCCAGCATTTATCTTTTTCCTGTTTAGTCAGGAAGGGGTTTAAGCACTAGATTCAGAGATAGAGGAATTCTAAGGCTAGTTCTTAGGGTACTGTTCACTGGGGTGAGGGGAGAGGAAGCTTGAAGTGAAGAAGAAATAAAGGATGGACACCATCACTTTTTCCTTTTTTGACTTTGAACAAATATCCATTTTTGAGATAAGTAAAGAAATCCATCCTGTGTGTCCTTGGAAAAACCAAATTCCCTCTCTGAAACTCAGTTTCCTGACCTGCAATGCGTGGTAATTGAAGAGATGATTTCTGAAGTTCTTCCATCTCTATCTTATGACCTTTGACCTATGGGCTATAATTTACATTAAATGAGGAAATTCTTACATCAGTGAGATGATAGATACATCAGAGTATCAAAGTATTTATACATGTATGGATATACATATGTGTGTGTGTGTACACAAGTTATTGAGTCAACATTGCATACTGGCTAGGGTGTTGGCCTCAAAGCCAAGGTGATGTGGGTTTAACTCCTTCCTCTGGTATATCGCAGCTATACGTCTCTGGGAAATCACTTAACTTCTCTAGACAAATCTCTAAGACCATAAATTGCAGATAAAGTGCTAATTTAGATTCATAGATGAAATTTCTATACTTGGATTTACCTTCCAGGGGTGGGGAACCTTTGGCCTCAAGGCCACATGTGGCCCTCTAGTTCCTCAAGTGTGGCCCTTTGACTGAATCCAAGCTTCACAGAACAAATCCCTTAATAAAAGGATTTGTTCTGTAAAACCTGAACTTGGTCAAAAGGCAGCACCCAAGGAGATAGAAGGCTACATGTGGCCTACAGACCACAGGTTCCCCACCCCTGCATACCAATGAAGTCATAGCCATAGTCTCTATCTTACATAAATTATAAACCAGTACTATGGTACTATAGCAGCTAGATGGCACAGTAGATAGAGTGTCAGGTCTGGAGACAGGAAGACTTATCTTTCTGAGTTCAAATCTGGCCACAGACTCTTACTATTGTGTGAACCTTGGTGTGGGTAAGTTCTCAACCCTGTTTAACTCATTTCCTCATCTGCAAAATGAGCTGGAGAAGGAAGTAGAAAACCATATCTTTGCAAAAAACCAAAACCAAAACCAAATAAGCAAACAAAAAAAAACAAACCCAAAAGGGGTCACAAAGAGTTGGATGTGACTAAAATGACTGAACACCACCACTTTGGTTAAGTTTGCATTCAATATTTTTCTATAGAACCCAATTAATTCTGAAACTTAGTTATTTAAAATCTATGATCATAGGATCATAGATTTTGGGTCAGGAAAGGACCTTAAATAACTGTCATAAAAGGGTCATAGGACCGTTATTTCATTATTTATTAAGTACATGTTACTTAAGAATGGGATGAATCAGGGGCAGCTAGGTGACGCAGTGAGTAGAGCACCGGCCCTCGAGTCAGAAGGACCTGAGTTCGGATCCGGCCTTAGACACTTAATACACACAAACAAAAAGAAAAAAACCTAGCAGTGTGACCTTGGGCAAGTTACTTGACCCCAATTGCCCTCCAAAAAAAAAAAAAAAAGAATGGGATGAATCAGACTTTAAACTTTAGAAAACACTTTTCTTACAATAACTCTGAAAAGTAAGATGTATAAATATTTTTGGAACATTAAAATATACTAAATATATTTATGAAAAAAGTAATAGGGAACAGTGGGCATCTAGGTGGCCCAGTGGACAGAATACGAGTCCTGGAATCAGGAAGACCTGAGTTCAAATCCAGCTTCAGATACTTACTAGCTGTGTGACCCTAAGAAAGTCTCTTAATCCTCTTTGTCTCAGTTTCCTCACCTGTAAAAATGAGCTGGGGAAGGGAATGGCAAAATGCTTCAGTATCATTGCCAAGAAAGCCCCAAAAAAGAATCATAAAGAGTCAGACATGACTGAAATGACTGAACAACAAAAATCAGGGAAGAGTAGCAATGAGGAGAAAGAGAGCAATTAATGGTCTTTGAGTCAGGGCAGCTGGTTTTTTTTTTTTTTTTGGTAAGGGGAATGACTGAAAGTATTTGCACTAATGGGATTTTTTCTTTTTTTCCCTTTTCTTTCATTTTCTTTTCTTTTTCTTTTCTTTCTTTTTTTGAGAGGGTAGGGCATGATATCTCCTGATCATGAGGCAAATAGGAAAACTAGAAAGCTGTACTCATCTTTCACACTCTTCTTGCTTTTTCTTACTAGTGAACAATCTTCCTGAGTTCTCCACTCCTTTAATTGGTCCTTGGAGAGTCCTCACAAACCTTTTACAATGACATCCAGTGAACATTTCTGAGTAGTGCCAAGCCACAGTCTCTGTGATAGCTCACAAATTACAGATTGAACTCAAGCTGTATTACCTCCTTTTTCAATGTTTAATGCATGAGTTTTCTTATTTGGAACCCCTAAGCTGATGACACACACTACCCCCCCCCCCACATACTCCCACCCTCAAGCATGATGAATTTCTGTGACTACTGCTTTAAAGCATATTTTCCTCTTTAAAAAAAAAAATTGATTACATTGCAAACCTTTCCTTCTATTGTCTCTTATGCTCCTTGTTGGAAGCCAAATGACTATGTCTGTATGGGATGTTTCTGAAAAGGGAGAAACACTGCAGAAATAGCTTTAAGACACTTAAAAGTCGCTGATTCTGCTTTGACAGCTTTCCACAAAGAAAAGTTGGGTTTTGGAAAATTCACAGATCTCCTCAGTCTCTCATAAGAATGAACAATTGAATTTCATAGATTTTACAGTAGGATTAGTTATTTTTTAATAAAGATTTCATTCTAATAGTAATAATAACATTAGCATTTCTATAGTGCTTTAAGTTTTGTAAAATACCTCATTTTATCCTCACAGCATATAGCACAATATAAGTGCTATTATAAACCTCACTTTGCAGATTAGGAAACTAAGGCAGAGAGGGTAAGTGGATCACTCAGAGTCACACAACTAAGTATCTGAGACTAGATTTGAACTCAGGTCTTCTTGACCCCAGGAGACAGGCATAGCACTTGAACAGACTTTTGCTTTAGAAGGGGGAGGGTATTTGAGTATATTTGTGCTAAATAATCGCTAATTTGTTGATAGATCACACACAGAAATGGATGAGAAAGAAGGGAAATGTAAAACAATAGTCCATTCAGCAAATCTTAATTGATTACCTACTATGTGCACAGTAATCTTTTAGGTAATGTGAAGTGGTGGTGGTCAAAGGCATACAAAGATAAATAAAAAATGATCTCTTCTCTCACAGTTCTTACAACCTTGTTAGGAAAATGATACTTGTCCTCTTCTTGTCTCCTGCATACAACTGTTTGGTTGGTCCTGTCACTGTTACCTTTGAAATAAGTTTTGCTTCTTGCCCATTCCTACTTCCATCAGGCTGTCATTAGCTCCTAATTGGGCTATAATAATAGTTTCCTAATAAATCTTCCTGCCTCTCATTTTACATATTTTCAATATATCTCGTATTACCATCGTCAGAATAATCTTCTTTATGAAAAGACCTGGTTATATCTCTCCCTAGCTCAAAAGCCTTCTCTGCTTGCCTATTGCCTACTAAATTCAAGTTGAAACTCCTTTGAGTGGATATCAAGACCTTCCACTATCTAGTGACACCCCAAACTTTCCATTCTTTTCTTACACTATTCACCACTATATACTTACTATTCCATCCAAACTGAATTATTCAGCCTCTACTTGCTATGCAAACCCTGGTCTTTACTGCTTTTGTGCCTTTACCCACAGCTTTATAAATACCTTGAATGTCCTTTTCCCCCCTTTTCAATCTATGGAAATCCTTCCAAGCCTTTATGTCCCAGGAGAAATACCACCTCCTTCACGAAGCCTTCCTTCCTCTGTCTACTTAGAACATTTTTTCCTCCCTAAGATCCCTTTTCATTTTGCTGATGAATTTTTATGATATATTTTATAGTTATATTTATGTATATACATATTATATATCCATAGTCACATACTTATTTCATATTTGCCTTACTAAACTCAAAAGATGTTAGGGGCTATTTATCTTTGAATTTTCTTCAGTGATAACATAGTACCTTGCAAATGCTGTTTTAGTTGTTTTAGTAGTGTCTGACTCTTTGTGAGCTTTTTGTGGCAAAGGTACTGGAGTGGTTTGCCATTTCCTTCTCCAGTTTATTTTACAGATGAGGAAAGTGAGGCGAACAGGATTAAGTGACTTGCCCAAGGTCACAAGGCTCCTATGTATCTGAGGCCAGATTTAAACTTGGGAAGACTCATCTGACTCCGGGCCTGGTGCTCTATTCACTGTGCCACCTTGCTGCCCAAACATTTGTTGAATTTAATTGACAAGCAAACAATGACATGGCCTAGCGAAGGTACAAATTTTATACAATGTCAAAGGAGGAAGAGATCATAAGTAAGCTGCATCTTGAAAACAGATTTTTAACAGGGTAAAGGTTAAGAAGGGGATGCATTCTAGCCAAGAAGACAGTATGAATGAAGGCCTAGACATATACAAATGAATGGGTATGTTTAGATAATGGAGGATGGTCCGATTTTGTTGGATCATAAGTGTGTACAGGAGAGTAATGAAATATAAGACTAGAAAGGTAGGGTAAGATCATGAAGGGCCTTGAATGCCATACTAAGGAGATTAATTCAGGAGGGAATAGGGTAGTTACAGGATCAGAAATGTGTTTAATAAAGAATAATCCTATAGGAGTGTTTATTTGTTGACTGATGTAGGGGAAAACTAAGAGCACAGAGACTAGTAAGAAAGCTATTGAAATAGTCATAGGCTCCCAACTTTAAGAAAGAGATCTCAAAGACCCTTTAGTCCAAAACTCTCATTTCATAGATGTGGGAACTGAACACCAGGAGGTTTAAGTGGCTTGCCACAGGTAATAAGTAACAAAGGTAGGATTTGAACCTGAGAATGTCTGTCTTCAAATTCAGTACTTTTTCTGCTGTACTTTCCAGGTAAAAATAATGAGGGTATAAGCTAGGTGTTGACAATGAGTCAATAAATGAATGGATGTGAGATATTATTGAAATAAAATCTACAAATCTTGGGAACTGAGTGAATGTGATAAATGATGGAGAGGAATTTTGAGCCTGGACATGTGGGAAAACCAGCAATAGAAATCGGGATGTGAGGTAAATGATCTGATTGCCAATGGGAGAAGATTCGACATGGATCAAGATAAAAGATAAATTATCTTTTTATTTTTATATATTATATATATTATTAAATCCAAACAATATATAATACAATTATATTTATATTATATATAATTATTATATATTTATATCTTGATAATTGTAAATTATCAAGATAAAAACAGGAGATGATGGAAACCTAGATAACAAGATGGAGCTAGCAAATAGTATTTGAAAATGTTGGTAGGCGATAGGACCAGTGACTTCTTCCTCTCAAGAGCCTGACTTTCCATACGGTTTGCTCTCCTTCCACCACCTCATGGTCATAGCCCCCCCTAGTTCAGCTTCCTTTGTTGCTGAGTCATTTCAGTCACATGTCATTCTTTGGGACCCCATTTGTGACCTCATTTGAAGTTTTCTTGGCAAAGACACTAGAGTGGTTTACCTTTCTTCTTTAGTTTTACAGATGAGGAAACTGAGTCTTCCTGCTGCTAAGCCCAGTGCTCTATCCACTGTACCACCTTCCACAGAATACGATTGGCCCCAGCTTCTGGGATGCAGCTTCTTGGCCTAGGCTGATAAAAGCCCAAGCTATGTAGAATAGGTCCCTCTCAGGTAGGGTGGGTGCTGGAAAATAGTGAGTCATCATATCAGACTATCAAATGGCTTTCCAAGTTCTATCTACTAAAGCTGAAAAAAAGTGCCAATTGTATCGCTGTTATATATCTTTGTTGCATTTGAGTAAAGTAAAATCTCTTTTGTTAAATATTCAGTGACTCACAAATGCCTTATTATGTCCCAGTATCGGACTTGAGTTAAGAGGGTGCTAGTCCTCCCTAAACACTCCATACGCCTCAGTTCTCCTTACAGCCAGCTCAAAATGAAGCTCCTAAGAAAAGGGTTCAGATTAAGGCCTGCCACACCCTATGATCAGCCTGCCTGGGGGGAAAGGGAGGTGATTAGGTTCCACTTTTTGGGTGGAGCCCTGCCAGAATGGACACAAGCTTTAGTATTAGGTCTTCCCCAATGAATGACCATACAACTCTGGGTATATCAATTGGAAATTTGAGCAGAAAATTAGGACCAATGTCAATAAATGCCCTGAGTGTGGTGGAAGGAGTTCCTATATTTGCTGCCCTTCCAAGTAGTCAAGGGTGATGATACTGTCTCTCAGAAAGAGCTTTGGGTGGGGCTTCTGACAATTTTCTTATAACCCTGGGGGGCCATGTTTTTAGAGGTCTCATGTTCTTAGAAGTCAAAGAGGGGCAGGGCAGCCAGACCAAACAATCATTAGGTTTCTGGAGCAGAAAGCTCTCCAAAGCAGCTACTTGATACACACACACACACACACACACACACACACACACACACACACGTATGTATATGCATATGCATATGTATATGTATATATATATTTTTTTTTGGAGGGGGAAGACAAAGCAATTGGGGTTAAGTGACTTGCCCAAGGTCACACAGCTAATAAATGCAAGTGTCTGAGGCTGAATTTGAATTCAGGTCCTCCTGATTCCAGGTCTGATGCTCTATCCACTAAGCCACTTAGCTGCCACTGATATATTATTTTTTGAAAAATATTTTCCTCCCTGCTATTAGGCTTTAATGGCCACTGAGGAGATGACAAAAGGTCATAATGTCACAATCTACCCAAAGTTCCCTATTATGAGTTGGGTGGTGCAATATGGCCTCTCTAATAAGATGCATAGGACACAAAAGACTTGTTTTGTAAAATGGAAATGGTACATTCAAAATTGAGTCATCTAGGCCCCTTAGGTATTGGTGCCTTTCAGGAAAAGGCTGTGACTTAATCAGAGATTTAAGGCCTCTGGTCCCAGTACCTTGCCTTCCCTACTTTCCTCCCCTTCTAAGGACCTTACCATCCTGTGAACGTCATTTTGCTTGATTCACTGATGGTCCTGCCTGTTATGAGAGAGGCATACAAAATAAGACTTCAGAAGCCATTAATCCAGTAACAGGGAAGTAACCTGTGATGGATGGGGGTCCTGGCAAGGCCTCTCAGTGGGCTGAGTTATGAGCTATATAACCAATATATGAAAGTCTTAAGGGATGAGGCAGATAAAATCTTTATCTACATTGATTCCTGGACAGTGGCTATGGGTTTGGCAGTCATTTGGAGTCATGGAAGGAACAAGATTGGAGAATCAAGGACATGCCTCTCCCCTTTGGAGTTAAGACCAGTGGAAGGATTTTGATGACTCCCACCACATTTGATTTTTGGTGGGACATGTTAGTACCTATCAGAGTCATCATACACCCTTAGCTGAATATTCCCTTACAAGAATGGCAGAGGACATGGGTCCACTGACAATCGGGGCAAAGAGGCCATGATGTCATATTGCACTGGACTCAGGACCATATGATTCCCCTGATACAAAAGATGAAACAACTACTTCTGCTCAATTTTGCTCCTCATGCCAATCAGAATCCCCACCCCTGAAAGACCAGTATGGTACAATTCCTCAGGATTCCCAATATACCTCTGGATGTCAAATTGATTATATTATACCTCTTTGCCATCTCAGGGCAAGAAGTCTGCCCTTATCAAGGCTGATACATATTAAGGTCATGTCATTGCCATGCTGGTTACATTTTTCACAGCAAAAACATATATAAATCATATCCCCCTTCCCTTATGGAAGCTTGTAATGACAAGCAAACAAGTACTTAGCTCCTTGTTTCAGCTGAGCCTTTCCCTAGATTATATCAAGTCTTTGTTAAGAAATAGAACTTGTGAACCCCACAGTGGGAGGCACTTGCTGATGCAACAGGAAGGAGCTAATGACTTTATATAAAGAGAAGCCCAAGCTGGGAGGGAGCAGAACTGAGAAGGAGAATGGTTGTGGAGGCCAGCATTCTGTTTGTCTATTCTGTCTGTGTTGATTTTTGTTTGTAATACTTTGTACAGTAGCCCTGGGACCTTACTGGAAGCCCTGAAAGAGGATTCTCTTGCTGTCTGTTTACAGAAGTTCTGGGGGAGGGTTTCAGAGGTCCTGGGAGCATACTGATGATGTATGTTGAGTTCTGAGACCTTGCTGGTGGCTCTGTGTTTATTTCATAGGCAGATAGTGAATTGATGATGGGGCCAGCAATGTAACTGAATGCTATTATGGCTCTGTTAAGCTTTGTCTTCCCAGAAACAGAAACTGTGAAGGACTTGAGGTGGACTGGACACTGTGAATTTCAGTGTGGAATGGGAACTGGACGGGGAGCTGAGAGCTACCTACCTTTGAATCCAGGTGATAGTTGGGTAGATTCAGGCAGGAGCTGGACCCATGGAAGAGGAACCATGGAATCTGAGAGCCAGCTTTGAGTCAGGATGAAAAGACCTCTCTTGTGTACTTAATGCTGAGAAGATCATAATTTACTGTGGCCTAGGGGTGGGAGAACTTTATACTCTATACCTTGTACCTCTTAAGGATGATTGAGTTATGAATGATTGAAAAGTAATCCTATCAAGAAAAAAGAAAACTTTTTGACTGAGAGATTAAGACAATATGACCTAGGGGTGGAGAACTTTGACCTTTGTACTTTGTGTCCCTTAAGGAGGCTTGCTCCTTAGGGATGATTGAGTTAAGGACTTACTGAATGATATCTTTTACTTAAAACTATGTGGCCACTTTAGTGATAAGTTGTTATGTTATAACATTGTGCATGCTGTGCTTTGGTTTCTGTGAATGTTTTTACTTCTGAATAGAGAGTTCATTATACTATGTGATAAGAATCTTAAAGCTGTTCACAGCAGCAGCAGTCCTCTGGAAAGCTGCTCGTGCTTGGCTTTACATAGTTCCTGCACCTTTGCCTCTCATCAGGGCACCCACTTTACCTCAAAGGAGATATGACACTAGAGTTTTCAATATAATATCTGCTTGATTTTTCACGTCCTATACCATGGATTGTTGATTTCTGGAATGGGTCCTTGAAACAACAGCTTTGTCTCTAGGCCATCAACTGTCATGGTTGGCTGTTCTGCCTCCCAAAAGCTGTCCTACCCCCAGAGATCTCTTTCTGATCCAGTGGTTTCTTGGTTTAGATGTCCAGGAAAAGAAACATCCAATAGAGCTGGACTACATTTAGACATAGTTCCAGTTGATACTCTAAGTGTCATATTTGTTCCACTACCAGCACACAGGCATCCAGGCCTCAAGGCCCCTGTTCCCTCAAGGGGAAAATATATGTGTTTGTGTGTGTGTATGTATATGCATATATGTATCTGTATATGTGTGTATGTATACATACATATGTATGCATATGTACATATATGTACATGTATATATAATGATAATCATTTAATATTTTATCTTACCTCAATAAGAGCAAAAGCCTGAACTAATCAATCAGACTGCTTTGCTTTGCTCTAAAAATGCTCTTTCCTGTGTTAGTAACTTGAAAGACCAGATAAGATCAACAATGGGTATTCTCTCTATTTGTGATAGGATGCCTGCAATCAGAATAGTGAGATTTCACTTATCTTGGGGGCACACACCATATGCGGGAAAACTCAGGTATCCTGGGATGCTAATTTCCAACTGACATGCCTTTGGAAGAAACTTCCTTTGTAAAAGCATATGGAGACCATAAATCTGAGGGACACAAACATCCTGGGATTGTCCTAAAACATATAAAAACATCATCAATCTTGTATCAGGCAGTCAGAACTTAGGTTTTATCTCCTTGTAGATACAAGATTGCTAACTTCCTCTAGTTTTAAAGGAATAAACAATATGAATTTATGTATCACCTAGCCCATTTGCCTCCTTTAACCAAACTTTCAGGTTGACAATACACACATATACATACTGTATGTATGTATATGTGTGTATGTGTACACATGTATATATGTGTATGTGTACACATGTATGTATATGTGTGTATGTGTATATGCACACACATCTAAATCTATCTATATATCTATATTTACACACACACACACACACACACACACACACACACACCCTGGAGAAATGTCTCAGATTCTCCTCAATCATCAGGTCTCTTTCCCTCTACGTTTAGAGGTCTTACCCCTTAGGGAGAGATTCTGGGTGCACTGCCAGCAGCATTATTAGGAGGTGTTCTGTTTTTTTTTTTAATTAATTTATTAGTTTAGTTTCAGTTAACAAGATTCATTTCCATAACTCCTTGATTTTCAAATTTCCTTTACTTCCCTGTCCCCTCCCCCCATGACAGCATATAGTCCAGTATAGGATCTGCAAAAACATTCATATTAGACATTATTCCAATTGCAAAGGCGTATTGTACTAGGTGGGATGAAAGAAGGTAAAGAAGAAATAAAACCAAACAATGAAAAGAAAAAGATCAATAAGTTTGCTTCCATCAGGATTCAGGCTCAGTAATTTCAAGTTATATCTCTGGATGGCACATTTCTCCCTTTCTTGTGTCTTTCGGGATTGACTTATATCACTGCATTGCTGAAAAGAGTCCAGTCTGTCATAATTGGTCATCACAGATATGGTATGTCTGTGACTGTATACAAATTTCTTCTGATTCTACTCTTCTCGCTCAGCATCAGTTTGTATAAGTCTCTCCAGGTAATTATGAAATCTGTCACCTCCTCGTTTCTTATAGCTCAATAATATTCCATTACATTCATATACCACAACTTGTTTAGCCATTCCCCAATTGATGGGCACCCCTTTAGTTTCCAATTCTTTGCAAGCACAAAAAGGGGTGCTATAAATATTTTTGTACATATGGGTCTTTCTCCCACTTCTATGATCTGTTTAGGATATAACCCTAGAAGTGGTATTGTTGGGTCAAAGGGTATGAAATTATTTATAATCCTTTGTGCATAATTCCAGATTGCTCTCCAGAATGGTTGGATAAGTTCACAACTCCACCAGCAATGTATTAGTGTTCCAATTTGTCCACATCCTCTCCAGTATTTGTCGCTTTCTTGATTTGTCATCTTAGCCAATCTGACTGGAGAGATGTGGTATCTCGGAGTTGTTTTGATTTGCATTTCTCTAATCAATAGAGATTTAGAGCATTTCTTCATATGCTTATAGATATCTTTAATTTCTTTCTCTGAAAACTGCCTGTTCATATCCTTTGACCATTTATCAATTGGGGAATGACTTATATTCATATAGATTTGACTCAATTCTCTATAAGTTTTAGAAATGAATCCTTTATCAGAGACACAAGCTGTAAAAATTCTTTCCCAATTTCCCACCTCCCTCTTGATCTTGGTTACATTGGCTTTGTTTGTACAGAAGCTTTTCAATTTAATGTAATCAAAATTATCCATTTTGGATCTTATAATGCTCTCTAATTCTTGTTTGGTCCTAAAGTCTTCTCTTCTCCACAAATCTGTCAGTTAAACTATTCCTTTCTTTCCCAAATTGCTTACAGTATCATCCTTTACCCCTAGATCATGCACCCATTTAGACTTGATTTTGGTATATGGTGTTAGATAGTGATCTATGCCCACTTTCTGCCATACTGTACTCCAGTTTTCCCAGCAGTTTTTGTCAAATAGTGCATTCTTATCCCCAAAACTGGGGTTTTTGGGTTTATCAAACAATAGATTACTATATTCATCAACTGCTGGGTCTCCTGCGCCTAATCTATTCCATTGATCCACTACTCTACTTCTCTGCCAGAACCAAGCAGTTTTGATGACTGCTGCTGTATAATATAGATTAAGATCTGGCATAGCTAGTCCACCTTCCCTAGCGTTTCTTTTCATTAATTCCCTTGATATGCTAGACCGTTTGTTTTTCCAAATAAATTTTGTTATTATTTTGTCTAACTCTAGAAAGTAGTTTTTTGGTAAATTGATTGGTATGGCACTAAATATATAGTTTAGTTTGGGTAAAATTGTCATTTTTATTATATTAGCTCAACCCAGCCATGAGCAATTGATATTTTCCCAACTATTTAGATCTGATTTTATTTGTGTGAGAAGTGTTTTGTAGTTGTGATCATATAGATTCTGGGTTTGTTTTGGCAAGTAGATTCCCAAATATTTTATAATGTCTACAGTTACTTTAAAAGGGATTTCCCTTTCTATTTCTTGCTGTTGAGTTTCATTAGAGATGTACAGGAATGCTGAGGATTTATGTGGGTTTATTTTATATCCTGCAACTTTGCCAAATTTATTTATTGTCTCAAGTAGTTTTTTACTTGATTCTCTAGGATTCTCTAAATATATCATCATATCATCAGCGAAGAGTGATAGCTTGGTTACTTCTTTGCCTAATTTGATTCCCTTGATTTCTTTTTCTTCTCTAATTGCTACTGCTAGTGTTTCTAGTACCAGATTGAATAAGAGGGGTGATAGTGGACACCCTTGTTTCAGGTGTTCTGTTTTTTAATGACCTGGGAAAGGTAAAACTGTCACTTCCTAACTATGGTGACTGTAAATTGACATAGAAAAAGGCCACTCCCTTGCTTACCTGGTAGTTCCGAATCCCCAGCAGAAAGTGAAGACCTCTTTTTTGCTCTTCCTGGGGCCTCTGCAAGAGCAGGGAATGGTGGACTCCATTGGCTCCACGAGGCTGTGAAGGCCCCTGCCCAAAGTCTGGCTGCCCCACCCCCTCCCAGGCCCCCCGTAACCCCCCGCCATGTGGGCCCACCTTCAGTGGACCGGCCTTTGGAACTGCTTCAGCTTCCTCATCAAGCTCTACAAACAGACATGCGCCCTGAGTCTAACAACCTCGAGGCCCGAAACTCATTCTTCTACAATGGGCAGATCCGTTGGAAGACAGTGGGCATAGAGGGCAAGGGCACCATGGAGGTGCAGAAGCGGAGGGCAGGTCAGAGGAAGACTGCCTCTTCTCACGTGAGGACCACAATCAACAGAAATGCTCAGGCCGCTCTCACCAGCGTCGGCAAGAATAAATACTGGAGAGATGTCCGCATGGCCTCTCTGTGCGGGCCAGTGCAGGCAAGCGGAGCCTGAAGCCAGTGGTGCTGAAGAAGGGAACACACCCTGCTCCCCCTCCACCCCCACCCCGCCCCACCGCGCCCGCCCCCAGGAGCACCTAAGGTGCCAGGCCTGCCCTTGGCTAATAAAGTCAGTCCCCCGCCCTCAAAGTGAGGCAAGAGAGCAGAATCTCATAGACCACTAAAGGGGTAGAGATTTGGTGTCATTCTCATAAGGAAGGGAGAAATTTTGGTGGGTAGGCCAGGGAATACTGAATTACTATGCAGTAAATGACTTAGATCACAGGACAGGTTGCATGCAAGACACTATAACCTTTTAGTAAAGCAGTCAACGATGAGAACCAATACTAAGAAATTACAATTTATTGCAGCAAAACAGCTTATTTAATTCTCAGAGGGGAAAAAAAAGCAATGATCTTCAGAGTGATCTGGCAGCTGGAAGGATTGCTATTCTTCAGTGTGGCATAGGCTTTTTGAATTTGGAAGGAAGACCAGTAAAAACAAAGCAAAACAATGCAGCTACTAATAATAGCTATGAAGAAAAAAAAATTGTCATGAGCAAGACTACAAAAACTAAAGTCCTGAAGACTGGAAAGGGATGATATTTCCTAAAGACAATCACTTTTTCATTTAAGGCTCACCAAAATTTGTACAGGTGAGACTGTAAGACCTGAGAATCTGCATCAGGTTGTAAAGCTTTATAATAAAAATTCCTCTGGGCCTAGAAATCTTGTACTACTCCCTCCCTGAGGAAATGAGAAACTCAGGTACATACACTGATATGGTAGGGAGAATTGTCCCAGAATTACAAAAATTCCAAAATGGAAATGTAATAATGCAACATGACTTTATACTATGCTGTACATCATGAAAAATTAATAATTTTATTCAAGAGAGGGATAAAACATGTTTCGGTGGCTTGGGAACTCGATTTAAACTTCAAAAATGGAGTTTATAGTCTATGGCTAGACTTGGAAAAATGGACTGTATACTAATATTCAATGTGATTGTGTGATTTCATGATGAAGAATTAAAGAATTATGTGTCAAGATTCTGTGCACTCAAAGCCAAATCATGTGAAACAAGTTAATGCAGCAAAAAGAAGATATGTTGTACATTAAAAAAAAATTAAAGATCTAAAAATTGTAATGTCACATCTTAACTGACTTTTAGGCATCTTGAACTGGATATTCCAGTTATCTTAAACTTAACATGTCCAAAAGAGAACTCATTATGTGTTTTTCCCCAAAACTCTCCTTTCTTCCTAATTTCTAGAATTATTCTTGAGGGAACCATTATCCTAGTCACCCAGGCTCACAACTTGAAGAGAACTTTAGTTCCTCATTTCCTTAACCTAAGGCGCCACCACCAGCACCCCCCCCTCCCCCCATCCAATTGGTGGTTGAACTCTGTTATTTCTACCTCTCTTATGCCTCCTCTCTGTGGACACTTCTACCACCCTGGTGGAGACTCTCAGCATAACCTCATACCAGGACTATTCCAAAAGCCTGCTGATTGGTTTCCTAGCTACAAGTCTCTCTCCACTCCAAGATGTCCTCCATTTAGTTGTCAAATTGACTTTTCTAAAACCCACGAGTTTGATCTTATCTCACACTCACACACACACACACACACACACACACACACACCTCAATAAACTCCATTGGCTACCTATCATCTGCAGGCAAAAAAAATCTTTGAACTGTCATTCAAAATCTTCATAAGCTGGCACGTTCTTATCTTTCCAGTTATACCTTGCTTATACCTTATTTCCTCTTATACCTTGCTCCCTACCATTGGCTTCATTGTTGTTCCTTAAACACCACACTCCATATACAGACTGGTATACCTGGAACACTCTCCTTCATTTCTATCTTCTAGCTTCCATGACTTCCTTTATGTCTCAGATGAAGTCCTCCATTTCACAGGAAGTCTTGCTATGTCCTCCATAATCTTAATACTTCCCCTCTGAGATTACCTCTGATTTATTCTTTGTATATCTTGTATGTAGACAGCTCCAAAGGACTTATCGTGAAGAATGTTATCCATCTCCAGAGAAAGAACTAATGGAGTCCAAATGCAGATGAAAGCATACTTTTTAAACTTTATTTTTCTTGCGTCTTTTTTTGTTTGGGTTTTCTTTCACAACGTGAATAATAGGGAAATATGCTTTGCATGATTGCGTATAACTTATGTTGCTTTCTCAGTAAGAGGGGTGGGGAGGGAGGAAGGGAAAGAATTTGGAACTCAAAACCAAAAAAAGCTAAAATTGTTTTTACATGTAGTTGGGAAAATATATTAAATATATATCTTGTTTGTACATGATTATGTGTTCTCTTCCCTATTAGACTGTTAACTTCTTGCTTCTTTCTCATTTCTCTCTACCCCCTTGCTCATCACAGTGTCTAGCACATAATGGCTGCTTAATAAATGTCAGCTGCATGAATGACTTTTCCATGCTTTTCTGAAGTTTTCATAGTCTTTGTCTCTGATAGAGTATTCATATACCATAATTTGTTCAACGGATCACCAGTTTATGTGAATCTATTTTGTTTCCAATTTTTTTTTGCCGGGACAAAACAAATTTTGCTTTGAATATTTTGCTATTTCTAGTACCTTTCTTTCTGTGTTTGGCTTTCTTGTGATATGTGACAAACCATGGAGTCTCTGAGTCAAAGGATATGGGATATGGAAATTGTAGACACTCTTTTTAAAGAATAATTATAAATTACTTTTCAAAACGGTTTGATCAATTCATAGCTCCATCAACTCACTATGTAATACTGTCCCTGTCTTCCTACAGTCTCTCTAAAATTTAGTATTTTATTTTGTCATCTTTAATAATTAGATGGATATAAGGTTAAATCTCAGAGTTAAAGAGCAATACTCTTTCTTTTTAAAAAATCTGAATTTAAATAGAAATCTAAGTATATTAGTCTACATTAAAATCTAATTTATCATAGACAAAAAATGACAGTATTAAATATATGTGGACCAAGTTTTGGAGTGCATAAGTAATTGAAAGATAAAGAAATTGGGGGGGAAGATAATAAAACTGGATAAAATTGGCAAAAAAGACATTGGTAATAATAGTAAGATATTTTAATATTCCTTTCTCAGGGATAGATACATCTAATAGAAAGATAAACAAGAAGGAAAACATAGAGCTGAAGAAAATGTTGGGGAAATTAGATGTGAATTATGCATAGGGATTACTAAATAATATGGAAATATTAAAGAATTTCCCACATCTTAAAAAAAAGTCATGTGTCTTGTTATAGTCTAGCTACCTGGAGGATGTGGCTGTCTCTTGAGTTGGGGTGTTCTGAGTTACAGTGGGGAAAGCTGATTAAGTATCTGAACTACATTCAGAATTAATGTATGGAACTACTTGGAAGTGGAGGAGCCTTTAGTTTTGAAGAAGGAGTAAACTAGCTCTGGATGGGAAAAAAAAAAACAGATAAAAGCTCCTGTGCCAGAGTAAAACTGGGCTTTGAGTAGGTCCTGTCCTTCTAACTTGGTAAAGATATGGATATTGTCTTTGAAAAAATTACTACTATTTTGGAGCATTATGGAGCATATACCTTTATGGAAACTAATAATGTTCTTAGATATAAATAATAATTCATAAAGCAAGAAATAAAAATTCTACACTACAACAATTAAAATTATAATTAATAAAGGCAACAAAGAATAGATGAAGGATGAAATCAAATACACAAGTATACATACATGTATATAATTTTAGAAAAATATCAATGTGACAACATATCAGGTATAGGTAAGTTATTGTTAGTCTAAATAAATTGGAGATTTTAATGACTCCAAGTTTACTATGAGTCAACAGTGTGATACAGCTGCCAAAGAACCTCAGTCTTTGTCTGGGGTTCATTAACAGTGTCCAGAATAACAGATGTGAGTCTTTCTGAACTTTGCTCTGGATAAGTTGAAACTAGAAGACTGTCTTCAGTTCTGGGTACCACACATTTACAAAGAGAATGAAAAGTTTGAGAAAATCAGAGGAAGGAGCCTGGATGGTAAAAGAACTAGAGATCATGCCTTAAGAGAATCACCTGAAGGGACTGGGCATGTTCAGGCTGAAATTTAGGAGGAATGGGATGTATTCCTTCAAGTATTTAAAGGCTTGTCATGTATAAGAGGCCCCAGAATGGCAGAAGGAGGAGCAAACATTAGAAGCCTTAGAGAGACAAATTTAAGTTTTTTTTTTCTTTAGGAAAAAAAAATGTAATTAGAGTTATCTCAAAACGGATACTATTCCCTGCTTGTGGACAAAGTAGTTTTTTCTTTGCTAGATTATTCAAAAAGAAGGTGTGTGAACACATGCTTGAGATACTGTGTGGAAGATTCCTGATTAGGTATTGGCTTAATGAGATAGTCTCCAAGGTCTGATACCAACTCTGAGAGTTTGTGATCCTATAATTAAATACATTTGACGAACAGTGGTTAGGGAATGGTAGATAGCTTGAATGAACTTTTTGGAAGCTTATTTATTTCTACCCAGAGGAGAGGAAGAAGGAAAAGCAGTACATATTAAGTGCCTAATATTATTTAGGAACTGATTTGAGTGAGCCTGTTTTCCTCTAAGAGAGTGTATTTTGCCTGAAAGCATATAAGATAGGATTTTAATCCAGATCTTCCACACTACAAGATCAGAACACTATCCACTGTCACACAGCATTCAGATGATAGGGAATTCATCAGCTTTCTCTTTATACATGATGCTTGAATGTTCTCACTCATTCCCCTAGAGCCAAGGCTGTCTACATCTGCCCCTCTGGGTTCTAGAGCATCCTGAGGGGCTTGTAAGGTGTCTCTTTTATACTGCCATCAGTTTGAGTTCTCACCAGCTGTATTTTCCACACACACACTGTTAGGTGCCAGTTGGTAGCACCTAAATTTTCTTTAACATTAATTAGCTTTTACAGAGTGATACTTATTTTGAAAGATACAAAAATATACTTTCTAGGGGAGAGTTCTTAAATAATAGTAGTTCCACTGAGTTCATCTCTAAAAGGTACTATTACTTCTGGATGTCTTTGTCTTAGCTAATCCTGTGCTGGGGTCCCAAAGCTTACTCCCAAAGGTCCCTTATTCCTTTGGTCATTGATGCTTATCTAGCTCCAAAACCTGTCCTGGAATCTGACTCCTGGATTCCTGTGGTTCACTCTTCTGATTGCTAAATTAATCTCTTTCACTTTAAGTGGAAAAGAACAACAACAAAAGGACATCACAAACTGAGACCTGTAACTCTGGACCATGGTCCTGTCATGGGGAGCAGGCTTCAAAACTTCTTCCATTATAGCTTTGTCTCTTACTGTATGCCATGAGTGAAGAATTATAACCACAAACAGAGCAAGCAGCTAAAATGACTGAGACAGCAGAAGCTGCCTCCAAAGCCATTCAAAAGCCTTCTGTTCACCAGCTAGTTAGTTGATCTGAACCAGTTACAGAATGGCTATGTATGCTCTTTAGTTTCTCCATGGTACTTCCCTTGCATGATAATGCTGACTCTCCTGTAAGTAGGTTCCCCAGCTTCTCCATGAAGGAAGGTGCTATCCCAGTAGCTCTGTGCATACGCCACACTTCTATTTACACACAGGAAGCATAGGTTTTTATTATAATATTGGAGAAATTTCCATGGAACCACACAACAAAAAATTGTTTTGTACACAACCATGATCTGTGTGGAGGTGAAGAAATGCCCTTTCTGCTTTGTACAGGTGTTCTAGGTATGTGCATGGCTATAGCATCCATACAAATTTTGGATCACACAACTTGGGTATGTTGTGGAAAACAGGCAACATGACCGCCTGAGAGGAGCATGGAAGGAGAGGCCAAAGAAGGCCTAGGTCTGTTGTGACCAAGCTATGTAAACTAAGGTAAATCAAATATATAGTTGAACTCAGTTTCGTCATCTAGACAGATGAGTTTAATTATAACTTACAAGTTTGGTGATAGGATCAAATGAGAGGGCTTTGGAAAAATTAAAAGTCCTATAGAAATACCCCCCAAAATGTAAGAAGAGCTACAAGTTATTTGCATTTTTTACTCCCTTGAGTTCTTTCTATTTTTTAGGAGGAAACTTAATATTTTGCTTTGAAATGGCTCTTTATGGGCCACCCTGTATTCTTGCCTTAGAATGCCATTCTTCCTGTAGGCCAGCTGCAAGGGATAGATCATAGAAATAAAGCAGAAGGAAGACTTCTGTCCATATCCAGTAGAGTGAGATTGTTAGCATCCTCTTGGACAATGGGGAGAATTGAGACAATGGGGAGAAAAGAAAATCAGAAGATTAGTAGAACAGAGGAAGAAATTCTTTCTTTGAATTTATGATAGATAACATGGATATAGTGCTTTAAGGTTTGCAAGTCTTTTACATGTGTTATTTCATGTGATCTTCATAAAAACCCTATGAGGTAGGTTCTATCATTATCCCCATTTTAATGATCTTCAGTTGTGCCCAAATCTTTAAGACCCCATTTGGTGTTTCCTTGGCAAAGATACTGGAGTGGTTTGCTATTTCCTTCTCCAGTTTACTTTACAGATGAGGAAACTGAGGCAAATGGGGCTAAGCGATTTGCCCAGGGTTATACAGCTAGTAAGTACCTGAGGCCAGATTTGAATTTAGGAAAATGAGTCTTCCTGACTCCAGGCCTGGGACTCTATACACTTCATGACTTAGCTGTCCTATAAGCTAAATGACTTTCCCAGGGTCTATTATCTCTGATATTTTGAGACTGTATTCAAATCTGAATTTTTATGATTCCAAGTCTTACATCCACCATGCCATCAAAATGTTTCTAATCTCATAGAAAAAAAAAACCCTTATTTGTGATACTATTATGGCACTTATCACATAGTATATGTTAGTTTTTCAAATATTTGGCAAGTCATTACAATTCTCTAGGACTTAACTTTCTTCTTTTTTTTTTTGGCAGGCAATTGGGGTTGCCCAAGGTCACATGGCTAGGTTTTTGTTTGTGTGTGTTAAGTGTCTGAGGCCGGATCTGAACTCAGGGCCTTCTGACTCCAGGGCCGATGCTCTACTCACTGTGCCACATAGCCGCCCCCATAGGACTTAACTTTCTAATCTTTAAGATGCAGATAATGATACTTGGACTAACTACTGACTTTAGACTAGGATTTTAGACTTATTTCAGATTATTCTCCTTCATGAATTCTGAGTTCCAGTCAAACTGGTCTACCTGCCATTCTCCAACCTTGGCATTCTACCTCTGACTCTCACATCTTTGTAAAAGCTCTCCATCCCCATTCCCAGAATGCATTTCCTCTTCCCATCTCTCTCTCAACTCTTTTGCTTCCTTCAAGACTCATTTCAGGGACCACCCTTTTGCCTAATCCTCCCAGCTGTTAGTGTTATCTTCATTTTCAAATAATTTTTTGTTTGATCATCAGTTTACATGTTTTGTACCTACTTGAGGCCAGAAGCTGTTTTAATTATTTTTGTCTTTGCACCTCCAATGTCTAACACAGTCTCTTGTATATTGTAGCACTTAGTAAATTCTGTTTGACTGTTGTAATGGGGATTTGAAGATCTTCCCTGCTTTGAAAATACATTCTGCCCCCTAATAGGCTGAATGTAGTCACATGGAGCCTGTGGTGGGAGGAGTTTGCTAAAGGGTGGAGCAGAGCCTTCAGAAAGCTGGGAGTCAAGAGCCTGCTAGACAGTTAGAAGGAGAGTTTGTTTTTGAGAGAGACAGACAGACTTGTGAATAAATATTGGTTAAATATTGGTTTGTAGGGAGGCTAAACAATGGTGTAGCTCTCTGCCACATAGTGGTGCATTAACTTCTATGTTGCTATGATGGATTCAGTTTCCTAGTATTGGGATTTGGTCTCCTGGTCTCTGAATAAATGTTTCATTTCTGTTTTCTATATGGAGAGTCTGCTATATTTTTCTATCTAGCACCATACAGGTATATTTATAGTGATCGTGGGCACTGTGAATATTGCATTGGCTTTACAAGTGTGGGTGCATGATTTCAGGCTGTTGGACTTCAGTTTCCTCAGATATAAAATGTAATAATAATTTCCATAGTACTTACTTCAACAGGGTTGAGGAAAGGCTTAAAAGAGATAATCTGTGTTAAGCCCTTTGGAAACCTTAAAGTCCTAAGTAGATGTCAGTCATCATCAGTGTCATTGTTATTATAATTTGCTGATAGGCTCCTTGTAAGTCAATCACTCGGGTTACCTTAAAGTACTATATAAATGTGAGTTAGAGCAGAGAAGCACAGAGATGATCTAAGGCAGTGTTCCCTTGGATGTGCAACAAGATATCTTATGAGGTGAGAAGAAAATGTTAACTTTTCCATTTACTCATTTTTATGTAAAAGAGAAATAGAGCTTTACTAATATTTAACATATGAATAGAAAGTGAACTCTCACTTGATCCATATGTCATGCATATGTCATGCCACTTATGGTATATCAAGTCTCCTTAGGGAAGAGTGGAACCCCTGCAACGTATCTAGGTTGGCAGTCATGCCCTACCTTATTCATTCCATTTCAGTGTTTTGCAACATATTGCAGTTTATGTGTGCCTGGTCAAGTGGATTTACATATTACATTATCTAGTTTTAACTAGATGTACCCTCACAAAATGGACAAGTGGCTTTAAAAGATTCCTGCAAAGAAACTACAGATTGAAAATGATACAAATAATACAAGTACTAGGGAACAAGAAAATGGCAGAGCTGACAATTTTCATTTTAGTGAAAATGTTTTGTCAGCCACATTATGAGGTCAGAACACTGGGAATCTGGTTACATCTCACCAAGTTGACCAAAAATATTCAAAATTATGAAGATTACTTAAATATGGTTTGATATGCTCTGTTTTGGATACTAAGCCTCATCTTAAGGGTATTTTATGATTTGAGATAATAGCTAATAATTATATGAAGACATCAGGACTAGTAACATGTTAACTAACCTTTTATTGCCAAAAAATGATATGTCACCTATAAAACTTTCATATTTATACATTTAAAATCTATCAGAAAAACTTTTACAACCTGTTTAAAAATCTTCCAAAAGAAGAGTTTCAATGTATTTTGAACCCATTTAAAGAAATATGAAAATACATGATCTTCTGAATAGCTTTCAAGAACAATTGTTTGATATCAGGGAAGACAGAAATTTACTAACTCCATTTCAACAAAATCTTTTGCATAAATGGTCATGGGACTAAAAATGTATATCATAATTTAGTAAACACAGACAATGATGTACTTTTTACCATTTGAAACTATGTGTCTTTTTCTGCTATGACAGGCCTTAAAAACTAGTATTAAAATAAACAACTTACAACTAGATCTTCAAATTTAAAACAAAGAGTAAAACCCAGAATTAAAAAAATATTCATATTTTAAATAAGTAACAATATGAGAGTAAATTTTCCAATTATTAAAATAACATAAGATAAAAATTATTTATTTCATCTTTGTCTCATCCATCTAAAGTTTATGTTTTTGTTTATGTTTAAAGTGTATATATAAATATATATTGTGTGTCTATGCTCAAAATGTTTATATTAATATAGATGCATGTTCAGAAAAGTTTAAGACTATTGATCAAAGTTCCCTCCTAACCCAAAATCCTTTGATGCTCTAATTCACACTAAATATAGCTAGCCTTCTCTACTGGATTATGGGTTTTTTGTGAGCAGGAACTAGTCATACAGCTTTGCAGTCCCCTCAGTTCTGAAAACAGTGCTGTTGCACATAGTAGGGGATCTATGATGGGATATTGAATGAATTAACCAATGAGAAAATGCAAGATAGCTGCTAACAATTGATAACATTCACAACAGGTGCCTCAGTCTGCCCAAATGTATTACTGATTCACAATGGAATTAGTCTTTCTTTGTGCTAATTAGATTGAAAAGTCATCACAAAAGCATCCATATTTTGCAAAGTCTCCTAGCTCTCCCAAATATCTTTGACTTTCTTCTTTTGCATTTTCAGAGCTAGGCTGATTTCATTCTTCAGAACACAAAACTGCATATTTTAACTATTTTCAATAAGCAAAAAGCTCCCCCCTCCCTCCTCGCTTTCCACTTCTAAAACCTCACAAGCTGTTAAAATGCCCATCCCTTCTGCTCCATTTCCTCACCAAAATCCTATCACATACCATATGAATTTTTAACCCCAACACCTGTCCACCCACATGGTTATAGGGAAGTGGGGGTGGGTAAAAAGGAAAAAAAAATTCTGAGACAATCAACATTTCCTGAGAACCCACTGTATGCAGAATTTGCCCCCCCCTCCATCCTTGTGAGATCACGGTTAATGTATACATGGATCAGCTCTCACTCATTCATTTCTGTCCTTACCAATGATGCTGCTGCCTTCTCAATTAGTACATCTTTTAAAATTTTGGGCCAAATGCTAATGCCTCAGGATCTAGGCATCTGGGCTCTGGCTCAGTCTGTTTAGACTAACAGCCTATTTGTGGCATTTGCTATGTGACTAAAGAGGTGTTTGGAAATGGATTAGGGGAATAATATTTTGTGCATGGCTACTGAATTTGGTTTGCTGAATAACTTGTATTACATTGTTTTTTCCTATTCCTATTACAAGTTTAGGAGGGAAGACCTTAGAAGAAAGTTGGTGAGAGGTAAGAGACATTATATATGGGCTTTTGAAATTCAGTGTGATGGGAAGGAAAGATGCCATTTATTGGGTGCTCCTAAGAAAATTAGTTAATTCTTCCTACTCATAACCTTCCCCATTCCCTCTTTCTTTCTTTGACTTCTTACCTCTTACCTATTTAGTTTTTCCTCTAGTTATTGCCACAGGTGGTGTCTCTGCTGAGATAAATAAAATAATCAACAAACGTTTATTAAACATTGACTCTGTTAGAGACAGTGTGGTATAGCACTGGTGTCAAACTCAAATAGAAATGGGGATCACCAAACTATAAATAAGAATGTCTGTAGGTCATATATTGACTCAGAAAATCAGAAATTAATATTATCTGTTTTATATTTTTATTTAGTTCAGTATTTGCCAATTACATTTAAATCGGATGTAGGTCACATTTGACGATGTTATGGGTCACATGCAGCCTACAGACCACATGTTTGACACTTCTGGTGTAGTGCACAGAAAGAATACCTCAGATCCAGGAAAACCTTCCATCAAGTCCCACCCCTTAAATATACTGATTGTGTGATCCCATTCAAGTCATTTAGCTTCTCATTGCCCTGGGCAACTCTCTAGAAACATAAGTTATACAGAAGGCACTAACTTCATTTGGTAAGGGGATTGTTGTTCTTTGTCATTATTGTTCTTTCTTGAGGAGGAGCAATTACATCTGGAAGGGTGAAGTCTTGACCTACAAGTGAATTGCATTTAAGTGAGGCAGAGCTGGGCAAAGGCCTCAGTTTTCCTCTCTCCTCCAGAGTCATCCAAGTCTAGTGGCAAGACATAGCTCAGCACTACTATAGATGGCTCCAGATGCAGTGGGAGACCTTGACCTTTTTAAAGTAGGTGTTTCCCAGGACTCAGTTTGTCTGAGATAAGATCCATTCAGAAATTAAAGTCTACATAAAAATGGAGGCAAAAGATGGCCTAATTTTCCTTCACTAAAGAATCAATTTGGGAGGATAAGACCTTCAGAATTTCTCACCAGAACAGAAACACTCACTCTGAGCCATCAAAACCCAAATAACGAGCAAGTAAGGCTTGGACTGGAACGTATTATTGACTAATCAGTGACAGAACTCCCTCTTCCTAGGAAGTCACAGGTCTAGTCACAACTCCTATTCCCAGGTATCATTAGGTGCTGGACAAAGACAAAAACTAAGACCCTGCTCTCATGGAGCTCATATATTTTTGGTGAGGTCTCATAAATGGTGGGAAGATGGCTATGGTGGAAAAGGGAAGAAACATCTTCATTCTACTCTTTCAATTAACTCTCTCCAGGAAAAGGAATCTTATTACTTCCCATTCACTTCCCTTTTCTCTAGTAATCCTTAAGGTTGTAGCTGAAAAGTCTCTGAGAAGGTGCTACAAAATACAAAGAAGTCAATAAAAAATTCTATCTGTTTAGTGACTATTTTGTATAAGACCCTATGCAGGATATTAAGAAGCATAACACATGAAGCTTAAGTCTAGGAGGGTTGGATGTTATTTTGGAAACCATGATTGTCTGACAGATTAGTTTAATATGGAGCCTGGCACAAAGGAGACTAAGTCTGTGGGTTGAATCTCCAACTGGGATCATTATCTCTGCTTTAATCCTTGCCAAATATTGTATCCCTAACCTTAAGTAACTGAAACACAGGACTTAGAGTCAGAAAACATGGGTTTGAGTCCTACTTCCACCCGTACCTGGAATCAGTCCTCTATTGCATTGCTAATTCTCAGCAGAATTAACCTATGATTGAGTAAATCATTTTGATGTCATTCTAAAAGCATCTCTCTCTTTCTCTCTCTCTCTCTCTCTCTCTCTCTCTCTCTCTCTCTCTCTCCCTCCCTCCCCACACACACATACACACATATACATATTCATTTGTGTATGTATTTTATGCATATATATAATTATATAGTGCAATATCTCAAGGTTGAAATACCATTTAAGTATAACTCTACATTTATTGAATTAAGAGCTTCTTTTTTCTCAGTGATGGTTATTTTCTTGATTAGTGTTACTTGCCTCAAATTATCCCTTGCCTGGAGATGATTAAACTAGGATTTATGATCACTAAACTAGTAGATGAAGGGAATACTTTTGATAAAATATCTCATACGGTTCTTGTGGAATAGGTGGATGGATATGGGCTAGATGATAATACAGTCAGATGGATTCATAGCTGGTTTTGTGGCCAGACTCAAAGAGTTTATTATTCAATATCAGCATGGGGAAAGCTCTCCAGTGTCCCAGAAATAAACTTTACAAGTATAAGGAGTTTGTTCCAGAAAAAGGTCTAGTTCTTTGTTCGTTAGCAAGATGACATGGCAGCCAAAACCTAATGAGATCATTTGACGCATTAAAAGAGGGATATGGCTTCCAGAAAGATGGAGGTTATAGGTCCAGTGTACTCTGCTCTCATCAGATTTCATTTGGAATAATATGTTCAATTCTGGACAACACAATTTGGAGAGTGTTCAGAGAAGGGCACACAAGGTGGTAAAAAACTGTGAGTCCTCAAAATCTGCAAGATGGCTATGATTAGTCTATAGAAATAAAGAAAAAAAAAGATTCAGGGGGCCATGTTAGCTGTCTTGAAGTATTTAAAGGATTGTCATATGGAAGAGGGGCAGCTAGGTAGCACAGTTAAAGTGTCTGGCCTGGAGTCAGGAAGATTCATCTTCCTGAGTTCAAATTTGGCCTCAGACACTTATTAGCTGTGTGACACTGGGTAAGTCACTTAACCTTGTTTGCCTCAGTTTTCTCATTTGTAAAATGAGCTGGAGAAGGAAGTGGCAAACCACTCCAGTATCCCCAAATGGGGTCACAAAGAGTCAAATACAAGTGAAATGACTGAACAATAACAGTAACATGTGGAAAAGAGATCAGGCTTATTCTGTTTAGCCTCAGGGGATGGAGCTAGGAGCAGTTGGTGGAAGTTACAAAGAAGTGAATTTACACTTGGGGTATATATGTCTGTGTGCTCGCTTGCATGTGTGAGTGTACGTGTGCATGCAATGTATATATCTATATGTATATATCTATATATATATCACATATGCTATTCTACTCAACAGAGCAATACAAATAGATAAATGTTTATTTGAAGAAAAGTTTAATATATCTGCCTTATAATATCATTGCTCAATCCACTACAAGGGGTTCTCTCCCTTATCTCATCTTCCCTTTTTCCCTAATACAGTGTGAATAAAAGAAGATGACTAAAACTTTTTTGTTGTCCTTAATTTTCCTCTCTAGTCTCCTTTTCATCCTGAGCTTTAGAAGATCTTAAATTATTTGTATAACACATGCCATGTATCTGTATTCATCTTCTGTTACCTGCTTTTGTTTCCATTTTCTTGTATGTCTTTTAAAAATCTAAGTTGGTTTATGGATTTTCTGTGCATGTACATTGGTCTCAAACAACTCCACATTTTCTTCCTTATTGAACTTATTTTTTTTTGTTTATAAATAATTTAATCCTTGAACATTTCTGATTTTTCTTGTACTAACTTTTCTGGTAGAATTTCAGTCCACAGGAGTTTACCAAGCATTTTTTCTGATCCATTCATTCAATACAACATATATTGCCTTGAATCAAAAATTTTTTAAGAGTTAATATTCTGTCTCCACAAGTACGGTGTAAATTCCTTACTGGTCAAGACCTAGGATGGGGAACCTGTGGCTTTGAAGCCACATGTGGCCTTCTAGGACCTCAAGTGCAGGCCCTTTGACTGAATCCAAACTTCATAGAATAAATCTCCTTAATAAAAGGATTTGTTCTGTAAAACTTGGACTCAGTCAAAAGGCTGCAGTAAAGGACCTATAAAGCCACAGGTTTTCTGCTTCTGGTCAAGACAATGTATTGTACTTCTCATTATAATAACTGACATTTATATGGTACTTCAAATACATTGTTTCTTTTGAGGTTTGCAGCAACCCTGTGAAGTAGGAATGACATCTAAATATTACTGTTGGAGTAGCTAGGTGGCACAGTGAGTAGAGCACCAGTCCTGGAGTCAGGAGGACCTGAGTTCAAATCTGGCCTCAGACACTTAACACAAAAACTAGCTATGTGACCCTGGGTAAGTCACTTAACTCCAATTGCCCTCCAAAAAGCAAAAAAAACAAAACAAAACAAAAAATACTGTTTTATAGAGCAAAAAACAGAGGCTCAAGAAATTATAATTTGCTAAGATCAAACAATTACTGTCAGAGGTGACATTTGAACCCAGGCTTTTCTGGTATAGCATGATTGCCTCTACACAGTGCTGCTTCTCTCTATTCCCTACATCACCAGGGCAGTGCCAAGATGGAAGAGTAAAAGCAGGGACTTGCTTGAGCTCTCCCCCAAATCCCTCCAAATTTCTGTAAAATCTGACTCTAGGCAGCAGCTAGGTGGCACAGTGAATAGAGCACCTGCCCTGAAGTCAGGAGGACTTGAGTTCAAATTTAGCCTCAGGCACTTGACACTTGCTAGCTGTGTGACCTTGGGCAAGTCACTTAACCCCAACTGCCTTGCCTTCCCCCCTCCAAATAAACAAAACAAAAAAAACTGATTCTAAACAAATTCTAGAGCTATAGAACCCACAAAATGATGCAGTGAAACCCATCTCCAGCCCAAGAAAGGCCAGAAGGCTAACAGGAAGGGTCTATAGCACCAAGCTGGAAGTGGAGCTCAGTCCAGTGTGGTTTGTGCCAGTACAAATTGGCAGGAGCAGGCTTCCTGAAGGGAGGGGACTGAATCACTAGCAGCTGTGGTTGTTTCCAGATTTCTCAACCCACAGACATCAAAGACAAAGTAGAAGGTTAGTGGGGAAACTCTGTCAGACCTGATTGGGAGAAGATCTTGGACTGGCCCCAGCCCCAGGGTGGTGGAGGTGGTGGAAGTAGCAACAGTATCAGGGACTTCTTTCAAAGCTCCAGGCCCACAGATGGTGGGGAGATCAAGTGACTGATTAGGGTGAGATTGCAGGGATCTCTTTTCTGGTGCTGAGGCTGGATTCTCTTGCTTTGCCCTGCTTAGATCAGGGTAGCAGTCTTGGGTGGTGGTCTGTGGTGAGGAGGAGCACTGGCATGGAAGAGCTTGTAGCAGCTATGGAGAGAAGGTCTTCCTTACAGTTCCAAGGAAGAAAATAGTGCTTGTAGTCACTTACAGACCAGAGCACAGGCCAGGGGAGGAGTAAACACTTCTACTTTGATCATACCACCTTAGAGGAACTGAAAAATTTACAGGTGCCTAGAAGTAACTCTGACAACAGCTACATAAAACCCTTGAAAATTGGGACAGAGCACTCTCCACTCTGAAAGCAGAGTCCTCCTTTGACAAAGAGCTCAAAAGTCAAGTAACTAGCTGGGAATATGAGAAAACAATGTAGAAAAAATTAGACTATAGAATCTTACTTTTGTGACAAAGAAGATAAAAAAAACACAACCAGAAGAAGACAAGAAAATCAAAGCTCCTGCATCCAAAGCCTCCAAGAAAAATAAGAATTGCTTGCAGGTCATGGAGGAAATCGAAAAGGATTTTGAAAATCAAGAAAGAGAAGTGGAGGAATAATTGGGAAGAGATACTGAAGTGATGCAAGAAAATCATGAAAAACAAGTCAACAGCTTGCTAAAGGAGGTCCCAAAAATGCTGAAGGAAATAACACCTTAAAAAATTACCCAGGGGCAGAGCCTCTAAGATGGCAGAGTAGAAACAGCACTTCCATGGTGCTCCAACCCACACCACTTCAAAATTATGTAAAAGGGGACTCTAAACAGCCTCTGGCGCTGCAGAACCCACAGAATGACACAGAGAAGCTAACCTCCCACCAAGGACAGCCCGGCAGCCCAGTAGGGAGTGGCTAGCACAGTGCTCTGGGAACCGAGCCCTGGCCCCTGTGAGTCTGAGGTTTTAGCCCCAGGGCAGCTGGACCAGCAGCCGGCTGGAGGGACCCCAGAATACCAGCAGCTGTGGTGTTTCCAGAATTACCAACACATAGATGCCTAGGACAAAGTGAGAGGTTAGTGCCCTATGGGCTTTGGGACCAGTATTTGGGAGTGCATCAGCTTCTTCCCCTGGGGACGAGAAGTAGCTGAGGACCCTTAGCACAGCCGCCATTTTGCAGCTTCAGTTGCAGCTTCAGCAACTTCCCCCTGCAGACTGTAGGGGGATCTGGAGATCAATCTGGGGGGGTAATCATTCTTGCTTTAACCTTCTTGGATATGGATTGCTGTCTGGGGTGGAGGTCTTGGGGTGTGTGACCAGCTTGCCAGAGTGTATGGGGGCTTCAGAGAGGGCACCCAACTAATACCTCTGGCAGTTGAGAAGACCCCAACATTTGAGATGGAAGCTTCCCTGTCTGGTGGCAGAGTTCTACTGTGGCAACAAGTCCCAAAGTCAAGTAATTAAGTGGCAACCTGCCTAGGCAAAGGAAAGAAAATAAGCAGAAAATTCAACATTAGACTCCTATTTTGGGGGCAAAGAGGATCAAAGCATGGAATAGGAGGAGGACTGGGAGGTCAGAACTCCTGCACCAAAAGCCCCAAATGAAAATATGAGCAGGTTACAGACCATAGAGGACCTTAAGAAAGATTAAAAAAAAAACAAATAAGAGAAGTGGAGGAAAAATTGGGAAGAGAAATGAGAAGGATGCAGGAAAAGTATGAAATGAGAGTCAACAGCCTGACTGAGGAAAATAACGCCTTAAAAAATAGACTAACTCAAATGGCAAAAGAGGCTCAAAAAGGCAATGAGGAGAAGAATCCCTTAAAAAGCCAAATTTGCTGGATGGAAAAAGAATCTCAAAAGCTCACTGAGGAGATTCATTCCTTCAGAAATAGACTGGAGCAAATATGATATTCCACAGGGCAAAGGACCTGGGATTAAAATCAAGAATCACCTATCCAGCAAAACTGTGTATCTTGTTTCAGGGGAAAATATGGTCATTCAGTGTAATAGAGGACTTTCAAGCATTCTTGAGGAAAAAACCAGAGTTGAATAGAAAATTTGACATTCAGACACAAGAAGCAAGAGATGCTTGAGAAGGTAAACAGGGAAAAGAAATCAAAAGGAACTTATCAAAGTTTAACTATTTACATTCCTACATGGAAAAACAATAACAGTGTCTGATGAAACCTTTCTCAGTATGAAAATAATGGAAGAAGGGTATATGGGCATATGAATACATATGTGAATGTGTATATATATGTTTACGGGTATACATGGATAGAGGGCACAGGTCAAATTTGGTGGGAAGGGATGATACTTAAGGGGTAAAGTTAAGAGGTGAGAGAGGAATGTGGCAAGAGGAGATGGGGAGAGATGGGGGGTGTAAACTATTTCATGAGACACTTGACTTGCACATCTGTGATACTTTGGCACAGTGAGATTCCACTTCTCCCCTGCTTTCTCTTTTCTCTAAGTTCTGTAACTGTAATTCTGCATAAGCAGGATGATTAGTAGCAGTTTCCCAACATTAGCAACACAACTCCTGCTTCTTCATGCTTTGGTGAGCTGGTTGCAGGCTAGCCTCAGCATGAGGGAGAATCCATGTACTTCTCAGTGCTATTGACTGTCACTGATGCCTTCCTGGGCCCTGGCAGCTCAGCCAAAGTATTTAGCAGAAGGGATAGGTGGAAACTCCACTGAATCACTAATCTGCTATCTACCCTTTCCTACTTAGTTGATTGCTTCTCTCTTTAAACAAAGACAATAGCTATGCTTTATGACAGGGCAGACTGTGGAGTTCTGTTTGTTTATTCTTCACATGCAAATGAACTTTTGTTTTCAGCCAGTCTGCTCATGGGATAGGTGGGAGGCTTATGGCATTGAAGCCCCAAATAACTATAGAATGTTAAAGTTTCTTCATTTTTAGAAAAAGTCCCAGGTGGTACTTTGCATACTATGATGCAAAGCTGTGACTATTTGGTGTCAGTCTCTATGGACATATGGATTCTGACAGATTCTCAGTTCCCATGGTAAGGAGTCATGGGTTATCATAAACTTTAAAGGTCACCAATGGCATCTCTCCCAATATGTCCACGTGTGTGTGTGTGTGTGTGTGTGTGTGTGTGTGTGCATAAGGGAGGAAAGTTGGAGTTCAGGACTTATCTCACATAAATTATAGCTGAAATTTGTATTTTATAATTGCAAACTACTTTCCAATAACTCTTCTTCCTTATGATGGTCCTGATATAACTTTGCCTGTTTTAGGCCACCCTCTAAATGGCCCATCAGTATATCCTCTCTCCTTGGGATTTGCCAACCACCACATCTTCCTTCCCTTCCTCTCAATACCCTCCTGGACCCCTACACATACATTGACTTTGCTATGAGAGTGTAACACTTTCAGGAAGATGGATCACAGCCTCTCCTCATGATTACCCCAAAAGGAAGGTAGTACAAATATTATCAGTCTCATTTTATGGATGAGTAAACTGAGTACCAGAGCAGCAAAGAGACTTACCAAGTCATAGAGCTAGTAAATGGTAGAAGCAGGACTCAAATCCAATTTTTTTTTTGTTTTTGCTCTTAGTCAAGCATTCTTTCCATTGGTTTCCTATAATACCTTTTTTTCCTAATGTAAATTTTTCCTAATATAATACCTTTTTTTTTCCTAAATGAACTCCTCTTCCAAACTACTTTGTGTCTGGTGAGGGAACACTATCCTAGAAGTCAACAAGCTTTACAACTTGCTTGATCCTTGCCCCCTTCCCTCTTCATTTTCAGTTATCAGATTTGTTTGCTTTTACTTACATGACATATCTCAGACCCGTGTCCTTCTTTATATTTACATCTGTACATATTGAAGCACATATTATCTCACACCTGGATGACTGCAATAGGCTTTTTCCTGTTTAGATTCCCAGATTCCAGATTCTTCCTTCTTCAATCTATCCTATACAAACATTCCAAAACAACTTTCTAAAAACTAATTTTTACCCCTTGTCAAGAGCTTTCAGTGGGACCCTATTGCCTTTAAGTTTGTCTTCTTAATATAGCATGCCGAAGACAAACTTCTTTTACCAACTTATGAACCCCTTCAGAATTCATGGGTTGCCAGTTTAGAAGGAAAGTCACAAAATTTCTAACCCAAGAATTATTTGTCTCTAGTTTAGCACTTGATCTGATGGTCTGTTTGGTTTGTTAAAATACAGACACACGCACACACACACACACACACACACACACACATTCAAATCCCTTGAAAATCTTAGAAGTTTGACATAAATGATTTCAAAAGAAAAAAAATCTTTATTTTGGCATGTACCAATCCCCCATTACATCAACACAATACATTTTTATGATGTTATCTCTAACTTACCATTCCAGGTTTTTTTTTTATGCCACTCCCCTTCATGAAGTGGCCTGCTCACTCTTCCTCACAGCTGGGTATTCCATTTGTATCTTTGCACAGGCTGTCCCCACTGCCTGAAATGCCTTCCATCCTCACTTCCACCTGTGAGAACCCTTAGTATTCTATTGGCTCAGTTCAGGTGCCACATCTTACGAGAAACCTTGCCTGACACACTTCAACAGTTGTGGATACTCTTCTTCACATGTATATGCTAACTTCTTTCCACACGTTATCACCGCAATTATTTATAAGCTCCTTGAGGGAAGACGATATTTTGTATTTTGTCCACAGCACTTAGTACAATGCCTTGAACATTGTAGGTGTTTAACAAATCATTATTTGGAGTGGATTCCTACTATTACATGCTACCTTCCTGTCCTGGAAGGGTGTTTTGTAGATACCTTCATACTTAATATGTCCAATACATAATTCATTATATTTTTTCCTCAGATTAATCTTTTGTATGAACTTCCCTATCTCTTTCAATGGCACAGTGGGTTCTTAGCTGCAGCATCACCTTGGATTCTTCATTCTGCCTCACCTCACATATCAGTTGCCCAATTTTGTCATTTCTGTCTCCACAATATCTTTCTCATCTGTACCATTCTCCCTACCACCTAGACTCTTATAATAGTCTCCTAACTGTAATCCTGCCTTCAATCTTTCCCAGTTCCAATTTTCCTTCCACATAACTGTCAAAATATTTGGAAGGTACATTTCTGATGATGTCACCCTACTCTTCAAGAAATTCCATTGGTTCCCTATTATTTCCAGTATAAAATACACTCATCTGTTTCGCATTTAAAGTTCTTTACATACTGACTTTAGCCTACCTATCTTTCTGGTTGCATTATATATAACTCCCCTTTATTCACTCTTTAGTATGGCCATACTGACCTTGCTATTCCTCATATAATTCCCCTACCTCCTGTCTGTACAGGTAATCCTTTGGGCTTAGAATGAACTCACTCCCCACTTCTATCCCTCTAAAGATCTAGTTTCCTTAATTCAGCTTAGCTCAGATACTAGATGAAACCTTTTCTGATCTCTCCAACTGCTAGTGCTTCCTTTACCCCAAATTACCTTCTATTTATTATTAATAACAAAAATAATAGCTAACATTTAGGGGAGGCTAGCTTTTGCAGTGGATAAGGCACCAGCCCTAGAGTAGAGTACCTGAGATTAACTCCAGCCTTGGACAGTTATTAGTGGTGCATCCCTTAACTTAAGTTTGGTCATGTTTTTTCAACTATGAAATGGAAAAATATAGTACTTACCTCTCAGGATTGTTGAGAGAATCAAATGATATATTTATAAAGAGTTATAATAATGTTATAGTTAGTTATAATGACTAGCACATAAATTAGCGTTATATAAATAGCTAAGATTTATATAGGATTTACTATGTGACAGGCACTGTGCTTTGCAATTCCTATCTCACTTGATCTTTGCAACACATCTGGAAAGTAGGTACTATTATGAGGCAAACAGATGTTATGTGACTTCCAAGGTCATACAGCTAGTAAGTATCTGAAGCTGGATTTGAACTTGGATTTCCTGACTCCACGTTAGGCCCTTTATCCACTTTACCACCTAGTTGCCCCTATATTTATGTATAAAATACACACACACACACACACACACAAATATAAGTATACACACACATATGTATGTAAGCCAGCTAGATGGTACAATGTATAGAGTACTGGATTTGGAATCATGAAGATTTATCTTCATGAGTTCATATGTGGCCTCAGATACTTAGTAACTATGATCATGGTCAAGTCTCTTAACTGTATTTGCCTCAGTTTTGTCATTTGTAAAATGAGCTGGAGAAGGAAATGGTAAACCACTCCACTATATTTGCCAAGAAAACCAAAAGTGGGGTCACAGAGTCAGAAATGACTGAAAATGACTGAACAACAAAATATATGTATGTAGGGGAGCACTGGACTTGGAATCAGGAAGATCCATCTTCTTAATTCAAATCCAGCCTCAGACACTTGCTAGCTGTGTGATTCAGGGCAAGTCACTTAAGCCTGTTGGCCTTAGTTCCTCATCTGTAAAGTGACCTGGAAAAGGAAATGGCAAATCACTCCAGTATCTTTGTCAAGAAAACCCCAAATAGGGTCACAAAGAGTTGAACATGACTGAAATGACCAAACAACAATGACAACAACAACAAACACATGTATATTATTTCCCATGATATAATGCAAACTCCTTGAGGGCAGACTGTTTTATTTTTGACTTTGTATTCTCAATGCCTATCATAGTAACTGGAACATAATAAATACTCGTGAATTGATTGACTTTTTGACTAGACCTGTTTGGAGAATGACCAATGTAGATCTATAGGGATAGTGATGATATTGTTTTATAGCAATAGTACCTTATATCTGGCAGAAATTTTTCTTAGCACTTCTCCCACAACTCCTACCCCATAGAATCATATAGACATTTAATTCTACAGAAAAATGAGATTAGTGGTTTCCCTGCTGTTATCTTTAAAAATGACTTCAAGTGCTGTACTTTTGTTCAACACTTTAAACTACTTTCTTTTTAGAGTTTTCTCTTATCTCACTGGATCCTGTTAATAGCCCTTGTGAAATACACAATATAGAATTATTGTCCCCAGTTAAAAGATGAGAAAATTAAGTACCCCAAATTATTCAGGACCATGCAGCTATTTAGCAGCACATCTGGGACAAAAGGTGTTGTTGATTTCATTTCCAAGTATTTTAACAAGATATGACACAAGAACACATATATGTATGTATGTATGTATGTATGTACATATATATGTCTCTGTGTGTGTGTGTGTGTGTGTGTGTGTGTGTGTGTGTGTGTGGTGGTAGGTTGGAATCGCAATTTCATTGGCATAAAGATCTTCTGGTAAGGAAACTCTACCAAAGCAGATAAGCTATCCTTTGGTCACATAATCTTTAAAGTCCCTGGACACTGAGTGGTTAAGTGACTTGTCCAAGGTCATGCAGCCAGTAATGTACCAGTGGAGATATTTGACAGAAATCTTCCCCACTCCTTTGCCAGCTGCATCTCCACTATGTTATGTTACCTTTCCCAAGAATACTTTTAAGATGTGTGCACACAGGTATGCGCATACATATATGTAAAGTAGACTAAAAAAACAATACAGTAGATAAATTATTCCTAAAAAAGCAACACAAACTCCTTTTGTCAACTTCAGAACCCACTCAGAACTTCTGGGCTTCAAGTTTAGAAGAGAGACATAAAATTTCTGAACCCAAGAGTTCAGTTTATTTCCAGCGTAGCACTTGCTCTGATTGCCAGCTTGGTTTAATTTTTTTTTTATTCAAATCCCCTGGCAATCCTAGAAGCAGGACATGAATTACTTTCAAAAGAAAAATTTCTTTGTTGTTTGCCTAGAAGTCTTCCATTCAGTTGGAAAAAAAATTACTAAAATTTCCCTTGAAAAACAATGATTGAAATGTTCTAAAAAATTCAAAGAACTTTTTTGAAAATGAAGGCTTCAAATAAAAAAGTTCTCAAGGATTTTATGAAACACTTAACACCAAAACAGTGATGGATAATCTCTTATCTCTGGTCCATATGTGTTCAGTTTATCTGACTTACTGAATATCTCTGGGAAAAGGGAGGGGGTAGTTAGTACATGGAGCCAGTCCTCCCCTGTGTCCAGGACACACTGTGGGGTTAGTTAGATGCCTTTGGAAACTCCATTAACTACTTCTGGCATCAGGGAATCATTTAATGCATAAGTAGGAAAGAGACAACATAAATATGAAAAGGTTCTTTAATTTCAAAATAGTTACTAGGAATTTTTGTGCCTCAGGCAGTTCAATTGGGGTAGGGATTGTTTCTTGGTATAGGGAATAGTCAATGACATGATGGAAAATATTTAACAATTGGCTTTTCAAAAAGTCAGGGCTTGCTTTTAAATTTAATCTGCATTGTTAACCTTTTTTCCATTACTTTCCTTAAATCCAGCAATCAACAAAACTTGATTTGTAGCATTTGCCTATTTCTGAGATGTAAATGCTCACAGTGAAAGTTTAACAATTGACCCATGAACCAGTATGAACAGCGAACAGCATGACCCTGAAATAGATACAGGTATGCTTGGGGACAGGATACAGAGGAGAGGAGGAAATGTACCTCAGGCATGGGGATATCCTGTGCGAAAAGAGAGAGGTGGAAGATGGAATTCTCAAATCCTCTAACAAATATTACTCAAGCTCTCACAACATTACCAATAGTCTGGGGCTCCCAGATAAAAAGGTCCATCACAGGACACTCATGATGGTGGCCCAGGGTAGGAGAGAGTTCAAGGATTACTGTAGGGAAGAAGCATCCCCTACACATGTTGATGGTGTACACCTACATGTCAGCACCCTAGATTCAAGCCCTGATCTCTCCACACTAGTTATTCTAGGGGTTAATTTAGAATTGGGGCATAACTTAAGCACTGTTGCAAAGTAATCTGCCTCCACTCTTGGCATCCAGATAGCACAGGACAGTGGAAATAACACTGAGAGTAATGGAATCTAGGTAAGTCACAGCCACTCTGACCCTCAGTTTCTGCCTATGCAAAATGAAGGGTTTGACTTTATGAATTCTAAAATCCCTTTATTTACATCCAAAATAGCATTAGTGACTCCATCTTTCCTTTATCCATGATGTGAAGTTAAGTTTCAGCTGCTTATCGAGAAGTCACAAGATCAATCCCCTTCCCTAAAGTCACTTGACTTATGGAAAATCACTAGACTACCTCCTCTCCCTCTCACTTCAGTGCCTCTCAATCCCCTCCAACAATAGGAAACCAGGTGTCTCAATCCCTACATCCCATTTTTCTTGTTTTTCACTCCCTCCGATAGGCATATTAACTGTGTTGAAACCAATGGTCATTGTCCTTGGTTTGTTTCTGTAACTACATGCATTGCTAAATAAAATGCTGTCTGGGTATAATTATTCAGTTTCTTTATTCCACTATAACAGCTAAGGCAACCATGAAGGGACTGCAACTGTGAATCTCCATGTGACGATCAGACTTTCACTGAAGGAACACCCTAGGGTGCACTGACAAGATTTCTACAGATGGACTACCTCAGTGAAGAATCACATTTCCCTAGACCTCCACATCTTCCTGAAAAACATCCAGACAGTTAACTCCTTAGAAGTGGGTGGCCCCCTCATGACAGTACCATGGGGGTCAGCTCTAGTAAGCTGATGGACATCCCTTAAGAGAAGTTCTTATTGACCTGGGAATTGGGTAAATTTCCCATTCAGAAGAGAGTGGCTAAGAATAGAGGTTACAAATTATACAAAGACTGGTTTAGATATACAAGAATCCTGTTTATTTGTTTGTTTTTGCTTTTTTGGAAGGGGAAGGTAGGGCAATCGGGGTTAAGTTACTTGCCCAAGATCACATGGCTAGTTTTTTGTGTTAAGTGTCTGAGGCTGGATTTGAATGCAGGTCCCCTGGACTCCAGGGTCAGTGCTCTATTCACTGAGCCACCTAGCCATCCCAGGTATACAAAAATCTTGATGGGTCCCATATTGGCCTGATGAAGGGACTTTGAATTACTGCAAATTAAAGGTTTTAAGCTTGCTTTCAGAAAATTGCGTACATTGACTTTTTGATTCCATGGGTTCATCTTACCCTATTGTCTGTATTTTTTTGTCTTGGGAAATCAAAGTAAACTTCTTCCTGTGGCCTGAGCAGCCAAAGGGGGAAAAAAAGATGAACACTTTTCTGAGCAACTTGTAGTCTTCAAAAAGACTCTCTCCCTCTCTCTCTTTCTTTCTCTCTCTTTCTTTCTCTTTTTATCTCTTTCTCTTTCTTTATCCCTCCCCCCCTCATTTCTAACTCTGACTAAGTTGGGGAGACAGACAAGAGATATAGATAAGAAGAAAGGGAATCCTTGTTCCCAGTCTGTAGGAATTTTGGTATTGTAAACTGAGTAGAGACTAAATTTGTGACTGAAATTTCTTTCCCATAAAATTCCAAACTACAGTTTGAATGTTTCTATAAATGCTAAAATGTTTTAAAGGATTCTGGGGATACTATTCCATGGAATTTATTTAAAGGAAAAATATAATAAAACTGCACAGTTACATGGAAATAGCACCTAGACCTTTTATTATTCTTTGGAGATTGACAGATTGAGGTAGTCAATTGACAAATTTATTTTAGTGCAAAAAGGAAAGTTATTTCACTGATTAAAGGAAAAATGGGGCTGGTAGTTCAGATTTTTCTGGTACATAAGAATGGCCAATTATTGACTCTTTCTTGCCCATGAAAAAAGAAAAAACTTGTTTAAATCAAGGAGCAACAAGGAGTAAAATTTAATTTGGAAGACTGTTTTGTGTTACCACCATATTTTCTTTTGTGAATGATATAACTGAACTTAATTGCTTAGGTATACTAGAAGCAAAGTCACCAAAAGGTATTAGAATAGCCATACATTTGTAAGCTTTTAAGAACCCCAAAGGAAACCAGTTCTGCAATTTATTGATTTTGTATAATAAAACCTTGTGGTAAATTATAAAGGAGAAATAAGTGGAGTGAAGATTAGTTCTGTAAATAGATTGGAATATGATTGGGAAATAAAGACTAGAAGGATTAAATGAACAGAAGAAAGTAAGAGAAGTATTGGGTCAGAATATGGAAAAAAAAGAAAAGGGAAGTTTTGAAGGTCTTGAAGGATTTTGAAGGGCATTTAGGTGACAGAGTGGAGAGTGCCAGGTCCAGAGTCAGGAAGACTCAACTTTATGAGTTCAAATGCAAGCTTAGATACTTACTTGCTATGTGACCCTGGGCAAATCACTTAACCCTATTTGCCTTAGTTTCCTCATCTGTAAAATGAGCTGTAGAAAGAAATGGCAAACCATTCCAGTATCTTTGCCAAGAAAACCCCAAATGGGGTCATGAAGAGTTAGACACAACTGAAACAAGTCAGCAACAACAACAATCAAAGTCCACTGAAGGGATATAAAGAGAAAGGAAAGAAGGAAGGTTAAGTAAGTAGGGATAAGAAGAAATGGGTAGAAAGTTAAGAAAATTGTAGCCTGATTCTGCAGATGGTGTAAATAGAAAGCATGAAGTAAAGAGTTTGGACATTTTGGAAAGAGAGTGTTTTGAGGAAGGATTTTGATCTCATTCAGATAAGGAGGTGAGAAACTTTAGTTATTCTGTGTGATATGGAAAATATAGAAATATGTTTGCATGAAATTATTTAAGTGGTATGGTGACACTCTGTCATTAGAAGACCATTTGAAATGTGTGTCTGAACTCTTGGGCCCTCCTGGACTTTGAAGCAGGAGGATGAGAGTTCAAGATAAGACATGTGGAACCCCTTTCCCAATCCCCCCAGGGTTAAAATCACAAAGAATAGTATCTTAAAGTATCTGCGAGGGATTGGTTAAAACACAAAAGAACTGGTTTGGCACATTGTGTGAGTTTATACATACACACTCTAAATTGGTTTTGAATGTAATCAATATTTTTATATTGATAATGTATTGATAAAAACGAATGATTTTCTACATGAGATAATTTGGAAATGCATTCAACTGAATTGCTATCACCTAAGTGCTAATAATTTTATTATATATTTTAAATACATGATATCTTATATGTTATTGTGTTTCTAAAATTTTTTTTATACTGTAAAATTTGGGAAATCATTTTATCAGAAAAACTGTTAGAAAAGAAACTTTTTTTTTTTTAAAGCAATTGGGGTTAAGTAACTTGCTCAAGGTTACACGGCTAGTCATTATTTATGTGTGGGTGCTCATTTTCTGAGGCCGGATCTGATGTCGGGTCATCCCAACTCCGAGGCCAGCGCTCTTACTCACTGCGCCACCTAGCCGCCCCTTTAGGGCAATTGGGGTTAAGTAACTTGCCCAAGGTCACACGGCTAGGGTTTTGTTTGTATGGATTAAGTGTCGGAGGCCGGCTCTGAACTCAGGTCCTTCTGATTCCAGGGCCGGCGCTCTATTCACTGCGCCACCTAGCCACCCCTAGAAAAGAAACTTTTAATATGGATGCTGTCAAATTATGAATTGAGCTATTAAAATAATATGATCAAACTGCTAAGTGTTTAATGGGCCATATTTGCTTTAAAATGCATAATAATAATAGTAACAACAACAACAACAACTTACTGTTGGGAGAAAAAGTACCAAAACTCTCTTCAATTTGTCCTTATCTCTGAGGTTCCCTGGAACTTTCTACCTGGATAAGGTCATATGATCTTTTTTTTTTTTTTTTTTTACAAATGCTCGATCAGCTTGTTTTACATCATTCATTTCTGCCAGATTTTGAGTTATAATTATTTCCCCCCCCTGTTTTTCCCCTGCCCACCCTCCCAGAATAGCGGTCCCACAAGATATCGCTTCCTCCAATCTGCTCCCTCCCATATCTTCTCCCATACCCCCTTCGGCTTTTCCATTAGAGGAAGGTTAATCTTTGTGTCCCAATGCCTGCACGTCTTATCTCCCAATTACAAGCAAAAGAGTATTAATAATAGTATTTATATATATTTGAAACATTTAATCTTAAGACCTCAAATTTCAGATCCATTTCCTTCCTCCCTTGTCACCCAATCCCTCTGGGAAGATAAGTAATTCAGTATATGTTGTACATATCTAGCTATGCAAAACATTACCATGGTAGATATATTGTACAAGGCTGCTTATAATTCCCTCCCACTCATCCCACGCCCCACCTGGTCCATTCCCTACTTGATCCTGTCTCTCTTCTATAGTGGGTACTTCCAACCACCCCTCCCCCCAAGGATGCCCTCCCATCCATCATCCCTCCTCTCATCCCCCTTCCCCCTATTCTGCTGCAGGTTGAGATATCCCATTTAGCATGTATGTCATTCTCTCCCTGAACCAAATTCAATGAGACTATGGTTTTGCCTTTTTGCCTTCCTATTCTTCCTCTCCCTTGCAACCACTTCCTCTTGCTTCTTCTACATGAGATAGTTTGCCCTACCCTGTCTTTCCCCATCTCCTCTTGCCACTTTCCTCTCTCACCTCATAATTTCACCCCTTGAGTATCCTCCCTTCCCAACAAATTCAACCTATGCCCTCTATCCATATATAAGTGTAAACATATATATACACATTCACATATGTATTCATGTGACCATACACCCTTCTTCCATTATTTTCATACTGAGAAAGATTTCATCAGTCATAGTTATTGTTTTTCCATATAGGAATGTAAATAGTTCAATTTTAATAAGTTCCTTTTGATTTCTTTTCCCTGCTTACCTTCTCAGGCATCTTTTGCTTCTTGCATCTGGATGTCAAATTTTCCATTCAATTCTGGTTTTTTCCTCAAAAATGCTTGAAAGTCCTCTATTCCACTGAATGACCATATTTTCCCCTGAAACAAAATACTCAGTTTTGCTGGGTAGGTGACCCTTGGGTTCAGTCCCAGCTCTTTTGCCCTCTGGAATATTGTATTCCATGCCCTTCGATCCCTCAGTGTAGAAGCTGCCAGGTCCTGTGCTATTCTGATTGTGTTTCCACAATATTGAAATTGTTTCTTCCTGGATGCTTGTAGTATTTTCTCCTTGATCTGGGGATTCTGGAATCTGGCTATAATATTCCTGGGAGTTTTCTTTTTGGGATCTTTTCCAGGAGGTGATGAGTGGATTCTTTCAACCTTTCTTTTGCCATCTGGGTCTAAAAACGTCAGGGAAATTTTCCTTGAGAATTTCTTGAAGGGTGACTTCTAGGTTCTTTCTTTGATCATGGCTTTCAGGTAGTCCAATAATTTTTAAATTGTCTCTTCTGGATCTATTTTCCATGTCAGGGGTTTTTCCCATGAGATATTTCACATTGCCTTCTAATCTTTCATTTGTTTGGATCTGCTTAACAGCATCTTGATTTCTCATAAAGTCATTAGCTTCCATTTGCTCCAGTCTAACTCTGAAGGAATGAATCTCCTCAGTGAACTTTTGAGATTCTTTTTCCATCTGGCAAATTCGACTTTTTAAGGCATTCTTCTCCTCATTGCCCTTTTGGGCCTCCTTTGCCATTTGAGTTAGTCTATTTTTTAAGGTGTTGTTTTCCTCATTTCATACTTTTCCTGCATCCTTCTCATTTCTCTTCCCAATTTTTCCTCCACTTCTCTTATTTGATTTTTAAAGTCCTTTTTAAGGTCCTCTATGGCCTGCAACCCGCTCATGTTTTCCCCTGGGGCTTTTGGAGCAGGACTTCTGATCTCACAGTCCTCTTCCCACTCTAAGCTTCAATTTTCTTTGCCCCCAAAGTAGGAGTCTAAGGTTGCATTTTTCTGTTTAATTTGTTTCCTTTGCCTTGGCATGTTGCCACTTAATTACTTGACTTTGGGGCTTGTTGCCACAGTATGGCCTGGTGCCAGACAGGAACTTTCACCCCGAACGTGTGTGTGTGGGCAACTTCTGTTTCTGGCAAGCTGGAAACGCACCCACGACCTCCACCCCAGATCACAATCCAGATCTAGGGAGGTTAAAGCAAGAGGGATTACCCCCAAGACTGATCGCTGGATCTCCCTGCAGTTTGCAGGCCAGGAGCTGGAGCTGCCTCTGAAAACTACAAAATGGTGTGTCTCCTCAGTGGCTTCTAGCCCCCAGGGGAGGAAGTGGATGCATTCCCCAAATACTGGTCCCAAAGTCCATAGGGCACTAACCCTTCACTTTGTCCTAGGCATGTCTCAGTTGATAATTCTGGAATCGACACAGCTGCTGGTGTTCTGGGGTCCCTCCAGCTGGCTGCTGGCCCTGCCGCCCTGGGGCTAAAACTGCAATTCAGGCCGACCTGTGCTCGGCTCCCTGCACTCTGCACACTGCTCTGCCAGCTCCCAGACCACTGCACTGGTCCTTCCTGCAGGGCTGCTGGGCTGTCCTCAGCAGGAGGTTAGCTTCTCTGTGTTGTTCTGTGGGTGCTGGGGCTCCAGAAGTTGTTCAGAGTCCCGTTTTCCATAGTTTGGTGGTAATCTGGGGGCAGAGTGGCTTGGACGTGCTGTTTCTACTCTGACATCTTGGCTCCGCCTCTCCCCTGCCCAGGTCATTGCATCTTATAAGCCCTGTTGACAAGGTGTGATAAAATTTTAAAGTACTGCAGTTTGAGAATCTCAGACCATCTTCTAGTTACACTGGGAATGTTTATGAGTTTGCTTATAGCAAAAAGTGAGTTTTATCTGGTAGATTATTTGACCATCAGTTAAGAAAATTATGAAACTGTATCTGTTGATAAATAGTCTGTATTGTACATCTTTGAGTCAACTATCATATGTTCACTATATACACACACACACACACACACACACACACACACACATATATATATATATATATATAAACACTAGAACATGGTTATTTTAAATTTATAAATGAAGGAGAAATAAGATGTTTTTATATGTGTTCATTATTAACTATATATATTGCAAGATGAAAAGAAAAATAACAACCTAGCTCTAAGCTGTGATTAGCAAAATGTTGCTGTTTACAGTAAAATCTTGTGGGTGTGTAATTGATACTATTCTACATTTTGATCTCAGGTATGATTGTTTGGCCTCTCATTAAGCAAATAGTCCATCATCCAAGGGGAGTGTCATGTGATACTTAGATGGAATATAGTCTTGGAACTGCTGTATGTTGATGTATGTCCACAGAAAAGTTTACAGGATGGCCTTGATGTTGGTAGCATCCTCTTAATTCAGTTTCACAATTGTACTATTTTCTTTCTGAACAGGAAAATATCCCACCTAATTAATTCTGAGCCTGGCTATAACATCTTCTGAATAATGTGAATCAAATCAGTTTGGTTAAAAAAGAAAAAAAAAGCTTTTAGAATAACATCTTATTCCATATGCAGTAAATCTTATATAGTTCTCTCTCTTTGTATCTGTCTATCTGTCTGTAAAAGGTGGGGGAAACAAAGTAAAGCCAAGATATCAGTGTAAGAGGAAGAAGTAGAGTGAGGAACAGTTCCCTTTCCCCCAAAAATGCCCTCCTCCAAACAGGTCTAGGGGAAAAAAAAACAGGTCTATATTGAACCCTGATGGAGAAGTCCAAGAAAAAGTTATGGTGAGTCATGTTTCCAGCCCAAGAAAACATAGGAAGAGACAGAAAAGTGTATGGACAACAGAGATGAGGTCTGGGCACTAGAAACCCCTTGGAGCATCCAGTGTGTAAAGAGAGTCTGTATATTATCATAAAAGTAGGTCACAGACCCATACTGGGACAACACAACAGGAATAGTGTCAACTGGCATAGTTTACTGTTCACTATCTAGTTCTGTCTCAGATTCAGGGTAGTCAGAGGAGATGACCTATGACTAGGGGTGGTATTTTAGATTGGGGAATGGCCACAGAACCTAGGCATTGTACTGAGGTAAAGACAAGTTCAGAAGCAAACAGTGACTGTGTGGCTAGGATCCTAGGAGTGGAGTGAGAACTCAGTTCCAATTCTAGCCTAATCTGAAGTCTGCAAAGTAGTAACCAGGGAAGGAATCCTGGACTAAAAGGGAGCCAGTACTTTATTCACTCTGAATCAGCAGAAATTTCCAGATGGTTAATGCCTGAGTTTAGCAGCAGTCTACTATTACTCAGACTCAAATACATATTAGGAACTGGCAGAGCTCAGACTAAGGGGTCAGCAATTAGACTTTGTTCTGGATCATAGGTCCCAAAGTGGTGATACCACCTCCTGGGGGTGGGGTAGGCTGAAATGCTCCAGGGGGACAGTAGTAGCTTCATATGCAAATCGGGAGTTTTGAATAAAAATAAGGGGGCAGTGGAAAGCATAAGGAAAGAAGAGAAGATATGAAAATTTTGAAAAACTGTTCATACATATTTTATCTGTTGTGCTAATAGAGGTAAAGTTGTAGTGATTACATTATTTTCCAAATAAACACACAAAATTCAAGTTATAACCAATCAGTGGTCAAGTCCATTGACAGGTCTTAACAAGTAAGTTTTGGCATGCATTGTTGGGAAGTGCAGCATGTATTGGCAGTAATATGTGAGTTTAATGACTTGTTTACAATATGATACTATATGGTTACATGATACAATATTATGTCATCAAAATTTCAGAGTAGGAAAAACCCTGTAAATTTAAAATGAATCACTAAATTTAAAGTGTGTCATTTAAAAAAATGTATATATTTTGTGGATTTTTTTTTTTTTGGAATGCCGCAAATTAAAGAAAAAAAATTAAAGGGGTAAAGAAAGTAGATTTCCGGGGGGGGGGATGCTGAATAATTTTTCTTTGAAAAGGGTGTGGTAGGCAAACTCATTTTTGGAACCTCTGGTCTAGAAGATACTTTGGGACCACTAAAAGCTATCAGCCTCCAACCTGAACTGTCATTGAGATGCTAGAATAACACAACTCTCAATACTACAAAAAGACAGTTACAGGACAGTCTAGTCCTCCTCCAGGAGTGCACAGAGTCCAATCCTAAAATCATGTCTGTAGCCAGTAAGTAAACTAGAAGATACAGTAAGTATGCACTGTAAATATGCAATAAGTATAAGTATTTATATAATATATAAACATATTATTTACAAATATGACTATATTATATAAAATTTATAAGTATAAAGTATATGTCATATGTGAATATAAGTGATACATAAATATATTATATACAAACATATTATTTATAAATATTGTATACAATAAGTATAAGTATGTTGTAAGTATATAGTATATGAATATATTCTATATAAATATAAAAGTACATAATATTTAGGTATATATATATAGTATAATATATAAACACATTATATATAAATATATAAGTATACAGTAAGCAAACACTATAAGTATAGGGTAATGAGTAAGATGAGGATATAAAAATGAATATCACCATAAATAGCTATTATGATGGTAAGGATGCTCATGTTACAAACCAAGAAGAAAAGAACAACTCCAAAACAAATATAAGCACAATCTTAAAGAAAAGCATAGCTTGTGTATGAATTAAACTATAATTCCTAGAAGAGATGAGGCAAGAGATTTTTTTATAAGTTTAAAACGTTTTTTAAAGTGAGAGTTCTGGGGCGGCTAGGTGGCGCAGTGAGTAAGAGTGCCGGCCTCGGAGTTGGGATGACCCGAGATCAAATCCGGCCTCAGAAAATGAGCACCCACACACAAATAATGACTAGACGTGTAACCTTGAGCAAGTTATTTAACCCCAATTGCTTAAAAAAAAAAGTGAGAGTTCTATAAAAAAAAAAAAAGCAACCCTGGAAAATAAGTGAGTGTTATAAAAGAAAAAAAAAGGTACAAAATGAATTAACAATTGGTACACTTCCTGATAATTATAGTGGAACAAATATAAACCAATTACTCCATGAAACAACAAGAAATATTAAGAGAAGTCAAAAGACTGGAAAAAGAAGAACATGAAAGCAATCTCATAGTAAAAGCAACTCACCTGGAAAAGAGAAGAAGGTGAAAAAATTTAAGAATCATTAAGTCAACCTGAAACCCTCCCACCACGCACTCCCAGAAAAAAGAGTGGAGATATCATATTTCAAGAAATATTCAAAGGAAACTGCCTACATCTCTTAGAACTGGAGGGTAAAATGGAAATTGAAAGAATCCACCAGTCACCTCCTGAAAGAAATTCCCAAATGAAAACTCCCAGGAACATTATAGCCAAAATCCAGAGCTTCCAGATCAAAGGAAAAAATACCATAAGCAGCAAAAAAGAAAGAATTCAAGTCCCAAGGAGCCACAGTGGGGCTCATACATGATTTATTAAGCCACTACTATAAAGGTGTATAGCTCTTGGAATACAATATATTCCAGAAGGTAAAGGATATAGGCTCACAGTCAAAAATAACTTACTTAGCAAAACTGGGTATAATGCTACCAGAAGAAATATGAACCTTTAATGAAATAGAGGACTTCCAAGCATTCCTGATGAAAAGCCTAGAGCTATGGAGAAATTTTGAAATTCAAACACAGGAATTAAGAGAAGCATAGAAAACAGGAAAATTCAAATAATGATGAAGACTTAAACAAGGATAACTTGCTTATATTCTAATATGGAAAGATGATAGTATGTCCCATCTGAACCCTATTGTCATCAAGGATCAAAGAGTCAGTCAAATTAGAAAAGACCTGGGAGTGGCTCTATTATGTCTTAATGGTCAAAGGAAAGAATACAAACGTGCACACATGTGCCAGTTCGAGAGCACACACACACACACACACACACACACACACACACACACACACAGAGTTGGGTACAGAAATTCATTTCACTTAACAGAGAAATGTGAGGGAAAGAGGGCAAGGGAGAAGGGAGAAATGGGGAAAGGGTAGATTAAGGGAGGGATTACTTCTAAGCCAAACAAACTCAAAGGATATACAAAAACATTTAAGTAGTTTGCTTCCTTTTCTGTTTATCTGGGTAATTTATAATTTTATACATATTCATCCATTTCTCTAAGATTGTCAAATTTATGGGGCCATGGTTGGGCAAAATAGTTCCTAATTACAGTTTTAATTTCCTCTTCATTCATGGTGAATTCACCCTTTTCATTTTTGATACTGGTAATTTTGGAGTTTTTTTTTCCCTCAATCAATTTAATCAAAGGTTTATCTATTTTATTGTTTTTTTCTCCCATAAAACTAGCTTTTGGTTTTGTTCATTAGTTCAATAATTTTCTTAATTTCAATTTTATTAATCTCTTCTTTGGTTTTCAGTATTTCTAATTTGGTATTTAATTAGGGATTTTTAATTTATTCTTTATCTAGCTTTTTTAGTTGCATGCCCAATTCATTGATCTCCTCTTTCTCTATTTTATTCATGTAAGCATTTAGAGATTTAAAAAAAAAAAAAAACTTTCCCTGAGAACTGTTTTTGCTGCATCCCATAAGTTTTAGTATGTTGTTTCCTATTGTCATTGTCTTGGATGAAGTTATCAATTGTTTCCATGATTTGTTGTTTGGCCCACATTCTTTAGAATTAGATTATTCTTTTGCCAATTAATCTTTAATCTATCTTTCCATGGCTCTTTATTACATATGATTTTTTTGCATCATGATCTGAAAGGATGTATTTAGTATTTCTACCTCTCTGCATTGGACTGTGAGGTTATTATGCCCTAGTACATTTCAATTTTTGTGTTGGTGCCAAATATTGCCGAGAAAAAGGTATATTCCCTTCTAATCCCCATTCAGTTTCCTCCAGAGGTCTACCATATCTAATATTTCTAAAATTCTATTCACTCCCTTACTTCTTTTTTTTTTCAATTAAAAAAGCATTTATTAAGTGCCTACTATATGCAAAGCATTGTACTAGGCACTGGGGAATACAAAAATATTAAAGAAACTGACTTTTTCTGGAGGGGCTTATATTTTAATGGGAGAATATTACATACTTGTACACAGATAAGTCAGTAGAAAGTGTATAGAAAGTAAATACAATGAAATGCTGAGTTAGGGAGAACATTAAACTGTGTAGATCAGGAAAGATCTCCTAGAAGGGACCTTGAGGAGGGAAATAGAGTGTTATATATGTAATGGAGGTAGGCTAATTTGGCTGTGCAATAGGCCAATGAGCCCAGTCTTTATAAGAATTCTCAGAATTCTTGACTGAAACAATCTATATATGGACTTTGGAGCATGTGAATCTATTCCAAAACTGGTTCAGATCTTCTAACCACATGGTGAAGAGTAATATCTTTGGTTAGTTATAGAGTTGGAACTGGGATTCATCTCCCTTGGCCTGGCTTTATTTTGCCTGGCATGTTCAAATGAGGAGGCAAAGGCTAAGCTCCCAGAGGGCAAAGAGGATTTAGTCTTCTACCTCTTCAGTGACACACAGGTGCATGACCCTACCATTGCTTTTGTCACTATTATATTTATTATTCTCCTTTTTAGATGAAGAATATTAGAGATGGCTATGACTATGTGAGCTCTGAAAGGTCAGGAGAATGGGACACCAAGAAGTTTATGAAGAGAGTCCTTGCTGGAATTGCAATCAACCAGTCTTGCATTGAGACTCCCAAAGAAAAATCTTTGGGACTGAGATCAGCAGTAGCTGAGATGCCTACTTACTCAGTGGCAATTTGACATTTGGTTATGAACTATATGAAGTCTGAGCTCATTCTCCCCAGGGAATTATGTAGTATGTGGGTGGACACCCCCTTACTTCTTTCTTGTTTATTTTGAGGTTAGATTTATCTAGTTCAGAAAGGGGGAGATTGAGGTCCCACATTAGTATAGTTTTGCTGTCAATTTCTTCCTGTAACTCCCCTTAACTTTTCTTCTAAAAATCTGGATGCTATATCACTTGGTGCATATGTTTAGTAATTATATTGCTTCATTGTTTGTGGTGTCTTTTAGAAAGGATGTAGTTTCTTTCCTTATTTCTTTTAAGTAGATCTCTTTTTGCTTTTACTTTGAGAGATTGTTTCCCCTGCTTTTTTTTTTTACTTCAACTGAAGCATAATGTTTTCTACTCAAGGCTTTTACCTTTACTCTGTGTGCATCCTTCTGTTTCAAATGTGTTTCTTGTAAACAACATATTGTAGGATTATGATTTTTAATCCATTCTGCTATCTGCTTCTGTTTTATAGGAGAGTTCATCCCATTCACATTTACAGTTATGATTACTATTTGTATCTTTCTCTCCATCCTATCCCCTCACCCATTTATGCTTTTTCCCCCTTTCTCCCTTTCCCTCCTCACTAGAGTTTTGCTTTTGACCACCACCTCCCTCAATCTGCCTTCCCTTCTAACTACCCTTCCCTTTTCTTTCTCCTTTCCCCTCCAACTGCCTTTAGGATATAATGGTAATGGGAATTTGAAGATCTTCCTTGCCCCTTAATAGGCCAAATGTAAACACATGGAACCCGTGGGGGGAGGAGCTTGCTGAAAGGGTGGAACAGGAAGGAATAGGAGGGAGCCAGAACAACTGGGAGCAAGCAGTGTGGAGGCAGAGCATCTAGTGTTAGTGAGAAAGGGGCATTTTTGCTTAACAGGACCTGTTTTGTTTTGAAGCCCTGATGGAGGGAAGGCTTGGGAATGCTGGTGTTCACTGCATTGGCTATGTGTACCAACTTCATGGTTGCTGTGATGGATTTGGTTTTCTGGTTTGGGGATTCGGCTTTCTGGTATTTGAATAAACACTTTGGTTCTGTCTTCCATGTGGAGAATCTGTTATATTTTGTGATCTACAACTACACCAGCATGTTTATAGACACTGTGAATATCACATTGGTGTTATACTAGGCAAGTTATATTTCTATACTGCATATGTTATTCCCCTCTTGAGCCAAATCCAATGAGAGTACAGTTCAGACAATGCTCATCACCTTCCCTTCTTTTCCTCTACTGTAATATATCTTTATGCCTCTTCATGTCACATAATTTACCCTTTTCTGCTTCCTTCACATTCACTTTTTAGAGGTATTTGGAGGAGTTTGTGGGAGATCTCAGGTGGGTCCTTGTTTTCACTCTACCATCTTATATCCACCACCAGAAAATATTTATAGTTCTTTTTGAAATAGAAAAAGAATAGAAATTTGAGAGAATGTCCATAAAATAGAGAACAGCTGAATAAGTTATGGTATATAAATGTGATAAAATACAATTATGTTGTAAAATACAATGACAAAAAAGATGTTTCAGAGAAACTTGAGAAGATTCATATGAATTGATACAGAATGAAGTGAGCAAAAGAACCAGAACAATTGTACACCATGCCAACGATGATAAAGACAAACTACTTTGAAAGAATTAAGAACGTTGATCATAGTAATGATTGAATTCCATAGGACTAAAGGTAAAATATATTAACCATTTTCTGACAGAGAAGTAAAGAACACAGAGTGAAGAATGAGATTTTTTTGGGACGTGAACAATGTGGAAATTTTCTTTGATTACATGTTTTTAGTACTTTTCCCCATTTCATTCCCAGTTGGAGGAGAAAATTGAGGTGGAGGGAGATGGTGCAGATTTTTGATGATCAGAAAAATAAAATATATTTTAAAAAGTGCAAGGAGTTACCTTTCACAACTCTTGCTTGGAAGAGGCTTCTTAACCAAATAAAGGATAGAGAAGATTACAGAAGATATAATAGACCGTTTTGATGAAATGAAATTGAAAAGTGTTGCCAGGAATAACATCAATGTAGCTAGTATAAGAAATGAAAATATCATTTGGGAAGATACCAAATGTCTGATTAAAAGTTCTAATAGACAAGATATATGAGGAAGCTTACTTAAGTACCACATACAAAACTAATCTTTCCTCAATAAATGTGTTAAAAGCATATGGATAATTTTCAAAAGGATTACAAATCACTCAAAATCATTTAAGATTATTGTAAATCACTCCAAAAATAGACATGTAAATTAAATAAACTCTGAGATTTCACATAATAGTCTTCAAATCAATACATCATTCAGCATTTATTAAACATTTGGGATGATTCAGGCACTGTGCTAGGCATTTGGAATACAAAGGTGAAACTTATATTGTTCCTGATTTCAAGAAGCTTGCATTCTATCATAAGGAGACAATATGTACAGACATAAGGAGATACAGATTAAATATAAAATAGCCAATGATAATAGCTAAAATTTATATAACACTTACTATATTCCAGGCATTGTGCTAAGTATTTTACAATTATTGTCTCAATGTATTCTCACAACAAACCTAGGAGGTAGATACTATTAATTATTACTATTATTATTACTATAGATATTATTAATTATTACTATTAATTCCTATTTTATGGTTGCAGAAATTGAGGCAGACAGAAATTAGGTGAATTGCTCCAGGTCACACAGCTAATAATTGTCTGACACCAAATTTGAACTCAGGTCTTCCTGACTCCAGCCCCAGAGCTCTAACCATTGTACCACTGTGCTGATCCTAAAAGAGGGATAAATTCAGAAATTATTATTATGTTAAAAAAGAAACAGACATTAATTAAAAAAATAGACAGTGCTAAGCCATATTCATTCATTCATTCTCTCTCTCTCTCTCTCTCTCTCTCCCCCCGCCCCCCCGGACCAATTGATTAGACTGTTGGATGAGGAGAGTGCTAGCACTTCCAAGAGTAGTGATTAATGAGTAGGTACCAAATTACAGAATGGTTTCTAGTGGTGTGCCCTGGGGAATCTTCCTTAGTAGATATATAAGTATCCAAAAAGATCAAAATAGCCTTAAAAGATGAACTCGATCTAGTAAGGTGAAATTTAAGAGGAATAAATAAAAAATTCTGGATTTAATATAAAAAATTAATTGCATAATATAGAATGGAGAAAATGTGTCTAGATAATTTCTGTGTATATTGGGGTTTTGAAGCATGATCAGTTTGGTTAACATAGAGGCACTCTGCTTCTCCCTTTGGGCAGTGAGGACAAGGGTAGTCAAAGTCACATGTGAGAACAATATGAATGTTTTAGTGAACTCCAAACTCAATATGAGTCAATAGCATCCCACAGCAATGAAAAAAATTAATGCTTTTTGAGACGATTTTTAGAAAAGGCCAGGACAAGGAAGGGCATTTCTTTGCTGTGTACTCTTTTTTTGTATTCTACATATGGAATAACATGCTCAGTTCTAGGGAGCCCATTTTAGCCAGAGGAGAATGACCAGCTTGGTGAGGGGTCTGAAGACCACACCATACAAGAATCAGTTGAAAGAAAGAGAAGGGTTTAACCAGAAGAAGAGAATGGTGAGAGTGAGGGAGGCTGGAAGGATAATGAAAGTTGTCTTCAGGAATGACTTTCATATGGAAAAAGGGATTAGAGTAATTCACTAAAGCTTTTGACCTTGTGTATCACAATAAAATGTGGCAAGTCCTCAAAGGCATGGAAGTACCAGATCATCTTGTCTCCAAAGAAACCTGCATGTAGGCCAAGGAGCTACAGATAGAACTGAACATGGAGTAGCTTGTTGGCTTAAGATCAGAAGAGGAGTGCAACAAGGCTGTAAATTTTCACCTTATTTTTTAACTTATATATTTTTTAACTTATATAACTTATATTCCACCTTATATTTTTAACTTATATTTTTTAACTTGTACATCATGCAAAATGTCAGATTGGATGAATCAATAGAATTAAGGTTACTAGGCGAAATGTGAACAATCTCAGCTATGCAGACGATGCCACTCTGATGGCAGAAAATGCAGAGGATTTAAGAAGTCTCTTGATGAGGGTGGAAGAGGAGAGTAAAAGCTGGCTTTAAGCTTAACATCAAAACCCACAAGATCTTGGCGACTGCTCTCATCACTTCCTGGCAAATCGAGGGAGAAGAAATGGAAGCAGTGGCAGATGTTATGTTCTTGGGTTCCAAGATCACTGCAGATAGTGATTGCAGTCACGGGATTAAAAGATGCTAGCTACTTTTAAGAAAGCTATGAAAAATCTGGACAGCATATTAAAAAATAGAGATATCACCTTGCAGACAAAGACCCATATTTTTAAAGCTATAGTTTTTCTAGTAGGAACTTATGACTGTGAGAATTGGATTATAAGGAAAACTGGATGCCACAGAATTGATGCTTTCAAATTGTGGTGCTAGAGAAGACATTTAAGAATACTTTGTACAGCAAGGAGATTAAATCAGTCAATACTTATAGAAATTAAAAGCAGGTCAAATATTGAAACCAAAGCTTAAATACTTTGGCTACATTAATGATAAGACAGGACTTATTGGAAAAGATCCTGATGTTGGGAAAGATTGAAGGCAAAAGGAGAAGGGGACAACAGAGGAAGAGATGGATGGAGAGATAGCATCACACAAATAATAAACATGGACTTGGAATGATTTTGAGAGACAGTGAAGGATAGAAGGGCCTGGTGTGCTATGGTCAGTAGGATTATGGAGAGTTGGACATGACTAAATGACTGAACAACAACAAAATTCTACTTGGCCTGAGATGATGAAACTAAGAACAATTGGTGGAAGTTGCAGAGAATAGTTAGATTTGTGTAATGGGAATCTGAACATTTTTCCTGCCCCTTGGCCCCTTGATAGACTTAAGTGAATCTGAGAATCTTCCCTGATTTGAGAATATACTCTGCCCCCTAAAGGCTGAATGTGGTCACATTGAGCCCGTGGCAGGAGGCTTGTTTTTTCAGGAATGCCCATATCTTGTTACTTTGTGATTGGGCAGTGGGTCAAGAAGGTTGTTACATTCTCTGACCCAGGAGAAAGCTATATATACCCTGGTGTGAGGTTTTGCTTTGGGGCTTTCTTTGGGAAGAGTTGTGTGATTTGGCCAGATGAGACTCTGGGCAGCCGTTGAGTCCCTCTCTGGTAACCAACTAGGTATGGTAATGTAAAGAGGTGCTTCCCTCTCTGGTAACCAACTAGGTATGGATGTAATGGTCAGACAGCTGGAAGCCCTGCCTGCTAAATTGTGCTGTTTTCTGTTGTAACTTCTGTTTGTATTCTCTGAAGTTCAGGGTGCTGACTTTTTCCCCTGAACTAGGTAAGTGATATATGTTTGATTGATTAAAGTAAGCTTGTTAACCCATTTTGAATTGCTTTCCTTTAGAAAAGCAGATCTAAGAACCTGTGCTAGCAGCCATCCTGGGTATTCTACTGTGCTTGCTGCTACAGTTTGACTTACCAAAAACAAACAAACAGCTTCCTAATGATAAAAGCTATGTAAAAGTGGAAAGTGGAATGGGCAACTTGGAAATTAAAGGATTCCCTTTAACTGGAAAGCTTATACTGTCCTTGTCACACATGGGATCCTTGTGTGATCCAATTAAAGTAGATGTCCTGTGAAATCCCTTCCAATTGTGATTCTTTGATAGCACTATTCTGAAAGGTCTCTAAGCTTTAAACTTCATAGTTGACTTTAATTCTCCCCTTTACCACAAAAACCAATGTTATCATGCTTTTTCACTTCCACCTCTATAACACCTTTCATTTGCAAAGTAAGGGAAACTAGGAAAACAATATTCTCAACAATTTAAGCCATGTAATGGGAAAGAAAAATAATTGAATGATTGAGTACCATGTAATTTCAAACAATATAGAAAGTTGTCCTTGAGAAGAACTGAGAAAATGGGGCTTCCTCCATAGGAGGATGCTATGGCCATAGGATATTGCATATACTTCCAGACATAAAGTATTGCTTAATTTTATATAATTACATTTTTTCTCTTTTTTGTTGTCATTTTACTCTTTATTACAATGCATAACTCTTCACGTGGGGAGCAGGGAGGGATATCTTCAAAGATGAAAGTGATGTAAAAGCAGATGATACAGAAATTTTTGAAAAAAATAGTTCACAGTCTTCTCTATATTTAAAGAACTCATCTTTGCTTTGTGATCCTTTCTTGACACCTTTGCCTTCTTGTCTTACTGTGGTTCATCTCATTCATATCATCTAATCTCATCTGCTCCCTCATTATTTTACGGTAATCATTTTATTATTTGATACCCTATCAGACTCTACTCTGCAACGGATATTAAAAAACCTTCTCTTCTCCCCTTCA